>JBBPDA010000132.1:28248965-28291090 GCA_037974385.1 Arnoldichthys spilopterus
TGCCTGAGCCGGGACTTGAACCTGCGACCTTCAGGTCCCCAGTGCAATGTCCTAACCACTAGGCCACCACTGCCACTGCCGGTCTGGTAATGTATTCTACAGGGATATATCAGGGATCATTCAGCACGAAAACTAAAGCAGAACGGCAGATTTTAATAATGATTTTTAATTACATTTTATATTCTAGACTCATGACAATAAAGTGAAGCATTACACACTGCACACAGCATGACCACTGGTTGAGGAACCCTCAGTTCAGCAGTTTAAGGAAAGTATTTTGTGCACATTCATCTGAACAGTGGAACTGGTCACCCACCTGTAACAGCATGTCTCCAGGTTCAATTCGGCCATCAGCAGCTACAGCCCCACCTTTCATAATGGAGCCGATGTAGATGCCGCCATCGCCCCGGTCATTACTCTGCCCCACTATACTGATGCCCAGGAAATTATACTTCTCTGTAATAAAGCGGGATGGAAAACAGATGCACTACATACTGTTTGTTACTGAATCATTGGCGCTTGCAGTACTGATATAGTGAAAAGGCCGCAATATGTAAATGTACTCCTCTAACCATTAATTACCACAATTAAAAAAAAAGTTCTTACCCATGTTGAGAGTGACTGTAATAATGTTGAGGCTCATCGTGGAATCTGTTATGCTGCTGAAGGAGGACGACTTTCAAGAAAGGACAGAAAAAAATTAAAACTTTTTTAAACTGAATGTTCCCATAACGCTTCAGGGTTACTAACTCTCTTGCATCTGGTGCAAAACTTTCAGCCTTAATGTCTTGCTCATGAAAACGTTGATTAACCACTATGTACACCACCCCCACTCTCCCAACGGGGACAAATCTCATTCCAAACTGGCAACCCTGATGCCTGTCTCCACTCTGCTTTTATTTTCACACAAATGTAGAAACTTACCCTGTCCATTTTGGCTACTTTCTGTCTCCGTCGCCGGCGTTTATGTCTACGCATAAGTTGAGAAGAGGAGCTCTGCTCAGTGGAGCTGCTGAGTCTGCACAAGCAAGCAAAAGGACACAAAGGTACAAAAGATGTATTTTCTTACCTGCAATTTCTTTTAATTTAACATTTCTTTTAATACTTAGTAATAGTCATAGGAATAAACACTACTGTGCAAAAGTCTTCAATATCTTTTGATACTATTTTTTTTGCAAAAAATATATAACCTATATAACCTCACAATAAATACAAGTAAACATAAAAACAGTTAGAAGAATGCAGGTTTGGTTCCTGACTCCAGCTATCAAAAAGATTTGTTCAATTTCATCAGCAGCACCTGATTAAATATAATTTAAAGTAAGGTCTGAAGAGCCAAACCAGTACTGGTTGGTAACTGTAATTACTGGACTTCCACACAGGTCTGGAAATGGTTACGGTAAAATACTGACACACAAAACTTGTGTGTATTGACATGTATTGTTCCTTTGTTTATTTATATTTATATGAATGTTAAATGAAGAAATGCATAATCATATTTCATACTTATATGTTTTCTTTAATAATCTCTGTATAATGCAGCCTTGGGCATAAGAAAAGCCTGACCTGCTGGCATCCTCGTCTTCCTCACTGTCGATGAAGGAGCTAGACTCCAGCTCACTGCTCATCATGGAGGTGCTGTCATAGCCCATGGCTGAGTCCCGAGTAACTCGCTCAGCCTTAGAGTGTCCGTTCACTCTGGGGACTGACAGAAGGTCACAACAAGGGGAAGCATTAACGCATGGAACATAAAGCACACGTCACACACACAGTCACATTCTCAAAGAGCTCTACTGCGGTGCATTAAAAATAATTACGGTCAAATTTTGAGACTAAAACATCAGGGTAGCAACAAGCATCTAAGGACAGGCATCTTCGAAAGGGAACATGTTTAAAAATAATGATAATCAGAGATCAAGTTTCAGTTAGAGCCTTCTGAACCACTTATGTTCCTCACTTACAACCATATAATACGGCCTGATCATTTTAGATAGCTAAAAATTAGAAACACAGGCCAATATCAGTTTATTTTTCTAGTTTATGTTTTAATATCATACTCAGATAGTTTTAGTTCAGCAGTACTTTTCTTACAGATAGCCCTGGAGGAGCCCTGGAGCTACCAAGAATGCTTTGGATCTATTTTTTCGTTAGTTACGTTCATTTTATACCATTTTGTGTGCTGTTCTAAAGCTAATTGATAGGTATTAGCATATACTGACATTTTGCTTTATTCAGCCTTACCAGATCAGAGTGTATTGTTATCAAATAGCTAAAGAAAGAATGTCTCATAAGGTGTTTTCCCACTGTCTAAAACTAAGGCTGCATTATTTTCAGTCCCAATACTGATACCTGGGCTTTGGGTATGGGCCGATACTAAAGACTGATGTGATACCACTGTTTCATTATTAAGTTGTATGTCTCACTGTGTGGAAAAGATATTTATTTTATGTGTAAGGCAACATCAGGCTTGACTTAAACACTGCTTTCAAACAAAATGTAAAAAGTACTTATCAACGCTGCCCAAGAAAAAACAAGTATCTCCGAAACAGAAACTTTACAGGAAAAGGCTTGTTCCTTAAGAATGTAGCATTTCTATTGGTCTGTCCATCATAAAAGTTTCACCTAAATTGAATTAAAATATCAGCTGCTGCGATGATGTAGAAATCTAAAAAAGAAAACTTGGAGATCGCTCAGTTAACCTATTAACTGAATCATTTATTGATTAAACAATAATCACCAGCTTCTTGGTAAAAAAATACTTTAAAATGAACAAGAACTAAAATTACAATGCGTACAAACATAAAATAACAGGATTTAATTGAGTAGACTGGGCCCATGGGTTGGCCTATTGTTACCGATGCCCGACCCAGCTATTTGAGACTGTATCAGACCAATATTCAGTCTCAGTATTGGATTGGCGCATCCCTATGTAAGACTTCATTGTAACATCCCAGGATCATAGAGGTTGGGTTCTACTACAAAACTTACACTTCGGTTTCATAGCATTCATTATCATCACTGCTCCTGGTGTGTATGTATTCATGCGTGTCACAGGGTTAAAATGCAGAGGACAAATTCAAATTTGCAAAGGACAAAAAGGTTAAATGCAGAAGACAAATTCACTGCTTAATGTTCAGTGTGTGTCCATCAACAACTTGGAAATGCATGTACAGACCTATATATGTTACACTGTGCTTCATCCATCTCTAAGGACTTTTGTGAGCCACTACAGGAGGGGTTACCAGTCTTTTGGCTGAAGGTTTTCCATCCAAGTTCACAAACACCTCATAATAACAGTCTGTAGATTAACACAAACTTATTGAACAGGCGGTTTCAGGTGTGATCCTGCTTGATTTGAATGAAAACCTGAAGCCCCAACCACCCTTTACTCATAAAATTGGTGGTCTTTGCATAACAAATACTAATGCATACATACAGAGACATGCTCGCGGCTGAGATTCTGGGTGACATCGTACACGCTGAAAGGGTCTGACCATGGGGTGAGGACGCTGCAGTCGACCAAAACACTCCAGTACTGCTGATGTGGCCATTACTCCTCTGTGTTTCTTCAGATAGCTAGCACACGGCAGCACAAACACACACACACACACACCCAGAGGCAAACGTCTTTCACGCTTCACTGTTAAAATGACAGCGGTATAAAGAAAACCATTCCAACCTACGACGTGTGTGGGCCAGGCAGACAATCTTATCACCTAAGCGAAGAGGCGGTAGGGCGAAGCCTGCATATACAGAGGCAATATGCTTTCAGCTGTGTGAATAAGCCTGTCACCACATCCATATAGACTGAGAATGAATGGATTAGCCACTTGTTCTGCTAATGCTTTGGTTAAGAGGAGCGTCTGGAAAGTCCTTTCATGCTCCCTGGCCATGCCTTTAACTGTGCTCTGAGCAGTCGGCTCCCCTTCTTATCTGTAACGGAGGTGCTGGGAAAAGGAAGAGACAGATATGCAGAAAGCAGATGTAATCAATCCTATTACACCCTACATGCAGGTGAGGAGATACGGCCTGCTTCAGTGCCGCCAATGGATGGCAGGACATGGTCCCTCAACACTTGGCGCATTGATACGGGAGCTTTAGATCTGATTTTATCGCAGGTGTTTGCTGTGATATACACACATACAGTCATTGCATTTTCAACCACAGTCAAACCCAACTGACTATTGGTCACATAGCAAAGCTTGAGACATAAGGATCTGAGGATTTGGCACCAGGACTTTGATTATCATTAGAAATGTAGTAACTGCTTTATAAACTTGACTTGATCAATAGTGTGTCAATGGATTTCTTTTGTACAAAAAAAAGTCAGATTGTTTGAACTGCAGCCTATGTAAAAGCAGGTCCTGGTGAGTCTTAATAGCAAACTTTAAAAAACCAAACTATGAGTAGCACTGAATGAATCACACTTAAAAAAAAAAGTAGTAAAACTACATGAATCTCTACAGTAAATTAAATTCCTGTAGTTAACCACAGAAAACAAATAAACATGACTGATAAGGCAGTACTACATGATATTACAGAAGACAAAATGATTGTTTTTGAAGTGTTTTACAGGATTAAAGCATCAATGGTGAAGTATCTTTCAATCTCACAGCTTGCGCTAATTGAGATTAAAACAAATCAATTCAAAGCAGAACTGTTACAAACACCTTTCAGCATATTGTGGCCTTTTGTTTTTCTACTTAACCCTTAATAATCATTATTTAACTCAGTCATCATCACCAAATATAGCTGCGTCTTACCTGTGGAGCTGCAGTGCCTTCACGTGCACATGTCTCTCACCGAAACTGAGTTGTAAACTCACTCTGCTCAGGGGCAGCTCGCACCACGCTCTCCCCCTAGAGGAGCTGGTTCTAAACACTACTCAACTTAACCTTTCCCCCTCTGTTCACCTGACAGCAGCGGTGGGGAATTCTGGTCCTAGAGGGCACAACACAGCTTGCTCTGATGTGGTGAATAGTGAGTTGCTAGGTGCAGCTATTATGTTAAAGAGGGAAATCTCCAAAATGTGATAAGACCTCCAGCTCAACACCTTGACCCTATAAAACCTGTGCAAGTACAGGACTGGCCAGTGAAAGAATTCTGGACAGTGCCTTTCAAAATGGTCTATAATGGCAAATGAGGCACAAACTAAGCAAAATACATTATCTTACATTAAAGTCCTCTGGAAATGTTGAGTGCCATGTTCTGTATTATTTGCACAGTATAACTGATACTTGATAATAAGCTCTGTACAAAGTTTACTGCTTATGCCTTAAACACTACTAAGTGCATAATTTCCCTAATAAGCAGCAATTCTAAATGAATCTTCCTTAATTATTCACCAACTAATGACGTGATTTGTCCAAGTATAGGTCTCTCACATCAAAATTATCAGAAAAAAACCTGAGAAAAGAGCAATAACCATATATAAGGAACATATGACACTTTTTATTCTAGATAAATTCCATTACTGCAATATGCAACTCAAGTCACAAGCCTACATGGTTACCTAGACTGAAATTTGATCATAGATACTTAAAAGTGATAATGCAAGCTCACATTCTACAATAATTATCCTGTCAAGTCTGAGCAATAAAACAATATTTTCAGCCTGTCATTTTGGAAAACAATCTGCACTCTCTCTCTCTCTCTCTCTCCCTCTCTCTCTCTCTCTCTCTCTTTCTCTTTCTCTCTCTCTCTCTCTTTCTCTCTCTCTCTCTCTCTCACTCACTAGTCTTTCCCACTGGTTCTAAAGAGATAAGCGTGTTTATTGAGTACTGATGGTTCAGCAAGGTTAACGAATGAGTGCCAGAGGCATGGAAACAGATACACACTCATTCACTCCCCTTGCCCCTGGGCTTCACACCTGTCCAGTCTCAACACTAACCAACCCTGCATTATTCATAGTCATTCATCACTCACACTCACCCCCAACCCCCATCTCCCACACACAGTTGGACAGCTTTTCTAAAGCCATCACTAACAAGCAGAATGAATGTGACATTTAGATCAAGTGCATGATCAAGTGCATTCACTTGCGACTTGTGTTATTTAACATCTACTGTGCATATTTGTGTGCAAAATGTATTTTATGTGCTATGAACCAGAAAATGATTGGAATTACTCACAATTAATGTCACAGAATCAAAAAGAAAGGGATAAGAAGAGCAGATGCAAACAGTGATGTAGGATCAGTAGCATAAGGCTATTTCTGGAAACAGTCAGAAAGCACTGGGGCTTGACCTAACACATCACACATGTTCTGCATCCATACACTGGCAAATCTGCTTCGTATACAGAAATACAGATGCAGCCTGGACAGATGTTTGTCCACCATGTTCTGTCCACAAATACATGAATACTAGGGATGCACAATGAGAATAAGCCAAGATAGGGATCAACCAAGATCAAAATGAGCATGTTTTTTTGTCAGTAATTGTTAAAAAAATGCTTCATTTTTATTAAGGGAAATCTGTCTTGTAATTTTTATAATTCAAATAATTTGAAAAAGGTAAATATTTACATTTACATTACATTTATTTATTTGGCTCACGCTTTTATCCAAAGAGACTTCCAAGACACAGGAACATATTTATTGATTTTTATTATTTATATCTATATCACAACTTGTTGATTAATATACCGGTGTGCTAGCACTACTGTGTTTCATGTGTTCACTCTGGCTCATAAAAATCAGCCAAAACAATTGTCCACCAGCTTAATAATGATAATTAAAAAAAATAAATAAAAAAAAAGATTAACCCCTGCATTTCGCAACTGTAGCAAGGTTGGACAAGCTGGGAAAAAATTATTTTTCAACCTAATACATTCGAGCTGGAGTTCAGAGTCAAGATTTTATGAAATGTCCCAGTTTACAATGCTGCATTTTTGTAGGACATTGAAACTTTTTGGAAAATTGAAATGTTTAGAAACATCAACAACGTTGCCACCACACTAGCATTAGCTTAAATCTGATTTACCCTAACAAACGGAAATTATTAATATATATTTATATTAATATTTATATATATATACTGCAGACAATAATTTCTGTCCAAAAACAGCTACATATTTGCATTTGGAAATTTGGAGTGTGGGGGTACAGGGAACTTTTGTCCCACTGAAAGGGTCTCTGTCTGAAAGAAGTTTGAGAGCCTCTGCTGTAACCGACGCATATAGATCAAATTTACAGACTTGAAATGAACACCTACGTTTTCTTAGCTTGCGTTGGCTTTCTTTTTTCCTCATTAGTTTCACACACTCACACACACATACACACACACCACCACCTCTATCATTATCTACTGCTGCTAATGATGCCACACTAATGAATCTCTTACTAATGAGGTTCCAACAGAAGGAAGAGAGAGACAGAAAAAGAGTGTTACAGGTTATGTAGGTGGGTTCAGCACAGTAGCTTTGTAATGAGTGAAACAGCACATTCTGCTCTGACTGTTGATTCTGACTGCTCTGAATTCTCACTAGCAGATGCTGGACACAATCAGAAAAAGAGGAATGTTGAATTTTTTAGACACTTAAGACACAGGCGGAAAAGGTTTGGCTAACAAAACGTACATGTTTTTCACATGAGGAGAGTTCCTAAACAGCCTTGGCATTCTTTACTGATGAGAGAGTTTAGTTTTACTGCTGAAGGCACGCTTCCTTCTTTCCACTGTGGCCTCTCGTTAAATCTGAACTGACCACGTGCTCAGTCGAGAAAACAGACATTCCATAAATGACCGGACCGCAAACAAACACGCAACTGATCACAGGAACTGATCATAACACCCAACCTGCCTCACCTCTCATGCTCATGTGAGTTGAAATGTCATGGGAGAGATACAAGTCGAAAGGGTGTAAAAGCAGAACAGAGAGAATCAGAGGCTAAGCCCAATTAGGAAACAAGAGAAGGCTTCTTGGGTGGAAGACATCCTATGTTACATGTCCAAGTACTGTTTCAACTGGCAAGTCTCTGACCTCAGCTCTATTAGCAGCCTGTCTGTCTGGAGTCTGGTTCTGAAACATATCACCTTCAACTCAAATCCTATAGATATTATATATATATATATATATATATATATATATATATATGTATGTGTGTATGTGAGTTTATACATACGTGTGCACACATGCACACACACACATATGCACATGCACACACACAGACACATACACACAGACGTAGACACATACACACGTACACATGCACACACCTAAGGTGAAATATTTCACCTAAATACACACACACACAAGTGTGTACACAATCTACATTTAAAATAAAAATTTTTTTACTTTTTTATTTGAAAGTAATATCTAATTATGCTTTTGTATAATTAAACATACAGAAGGTCAGTGTTCTGTACTCACATCACAATATTCTTAGAAAAGCATACAGGAGCATACTGGGGCACGATAACAAAAAAATATCATCATATTGCCAACCCTACACTAAATGAAACTTTACAGTGAGCCCCTTCACAAATACAAAAATTAAAAATATGTTTGAAATGAGTAAAACATTTGTAACTTCTGTATTTTCACACAAAGTCTATTTTACATGAAATAAATGTATCCTGTTTAAAGATTTACAATAATTCTTCATTTGGACCTATAATAAGTGAATATGACTGTGGCTCCAAATTATGTTTCTAGTTCACTTTATGCTGCACTTGTAATGTGCAGTTATGGCATACAGTACAGTATAATTTACATTATAAAAGTTTATAGAATTGCCCTAACAGATGCATACAGATCATATTTACAGGCTTGAAATAAATGCTTGATTTCTCAGTTTGACTCGTTTCTTGGATGGAATGCAGTCTAGGCTGCATATACAACTACTATTTTGACTGGCAGGTCTCTGAGCTCTATTAGCAGCCATACAGTTTGGTTCTCTCGAGTTCTGATCACTTTCACTGTCACTGTTCAAGGAAAACAAATCCAAATAACCTGCAGTTATTGTCCCTTTCGAAAAAAATGACTGTCCTTGATGGTTCTCCCTCATATGTTTGTTAGCTCTGTGGTATATGTGGAGCTCTGTCACATGATATATGATATACAGTATATTTTGAACGGATGGATTGTTTTGCTGTGTCACTTACATTTGTTGTCCCGTGCCCTGCGGGCTCGCTCTCGTTCTCTGCGTTGGCTCAGGAGAGACTCTGTTCCCGTCTCCGTGTCCAGACCATCCCGACTGCTCACCGCATTGGCGCTAAAAGAACACACACACAGGTCTCAATGAACCCACATCAAAACAACCTCCATTGTGCCTAGCCACAATGCACGTCTACCATGCCCCGATAAACCATAAGGAAAGCTTTGGGAGGATCCCCAGATTGGGACTGGCAACTGACAATTTGTAGCGTCAAAACAGTTACACTGTTAAAAAAATAAGATAAGAGAAAATTCTCATACTGAGAACAGAAAGTATGTATTATCATTATTATTATTATTATTATTAATATAATAATATAATAATAATCATACATTTAGTATTATTACACCCTAACTAGGAGTTTACAAAAGAAGAATTGCCAGATTGCTGCTCCAAACACAAGATTAGCATCAGCCAGTTCATTATTTGGATTTAAACACATCTGTGTGGTGATGTTATGGCATTAAAAACATGAGCCAGATGAGTGCACTCTTACTGCATTAAAATGCTGCTGCTACACCCAAATATAATAAAAACATAATTATGTGTTTACTTTTTTCAGTATAGTGCTTTATTTGATCCATGTTATTTAAATAGGCAACAGATTTTCTGTTTACAAAAATTACCATTATAAAATCACATAATATTATTAATTGCAACTTTGGCTAAAAGAAAAGCACCAGAATTACGTTGGTGTGTTTCAGCCCACCCAGTGTGACATTTGGGTTAAATAAGGCTGAAAAAAGAAATAAGAATTGGTCATAAGAATTGTTGACCAGTGCACACTGAGAGCCCAAACCCCCAGTTTACAGTTTACAATTTTCATTTTACGGTTAACTTTACTGAATATTTTATGCATCATTATATATACTCTGAACTCTGTTTAAAATGCAAAAAAGTCAAATCATCAGTTATCAGTAGTCACTATCAGCCTCAGCACAGTGTTCCTCATTGTCAGCCCTGATGTCCCATATCAGTGCTTCCCTATTTGTAATTCCTGCTGAGGGGCAATGAGAATCGCAGCGGAGCCGAGCCTCAGGTCCTGCAGCACAGGACTGAGGGATCTGACAAAGGATAAGCACAGCTGCAGTACAGCATCAAGAAGGTGTGTGTGTGTGTGTGTGTGTGTATGTGTGTGGGTGTGTGTGTGTGTGGCTGTTTGAGGTTTGAGGATGTGCAGTGGGGCTGGTTATTCTATCAGAGTGGGTGGAATGCTTTTGCTCGGGGCAGGGGAGAAACCTGAGGCTGGTGAGAACTCTACCTCTGAGTCTCTGTAAAAACTCACACAGGGAGTTAGAAACCTAGCAGTAAATCTTACAGAATCTACAGAGCATCAAATGGTCAAAGGCCATTCAAGGGGAGAATTAAAAGATTTGCAGTAATGTAATTTTACATAGAATATATCTGATTTGTCATTACTGGCTCAATAGGGCTGATGAAACAACCTGTTTGGGTGCAAAGAAATCAGACCTGGCCATAAAAATTCATAATCTGTGATCAGTGCACACTGGGGTCCCAAACACCTGTTTACAGTTACTTTAAAGCTAACTTTACAGAATATTTTATATACTACATCCTTATCTGTAAGGCTCTATTGGAAATTGGTCACTCCAAGTAAGCAAATGAGTTCTGTTGATTTGTTTACAGATCATGAGAAGGGTGGATGTGTGTAATGCCAAAGAGTCAAAGATGTTGAGGAAAACTAATCATACTCAGTGTGAAGGTGTGATGTCTCTCTCTGGTGGACAGAAGTTGTCACTTCACCTGACTGTACCTGTCTTAACTCAACAAGTGAAAGCTACAGCAGAGAACATCTGCATTCTAAGCATAACTATATAAATTAATATTCAATATTTCACATTGCGTTACTTTTAAATAAACCTATTTACTCTTTAATCCTCAGCCTAAAAAAAGTCATACTCATTTATTTTAAAGTTTTCCCTATATTGGCCTGAAACATAATCCCCCTTGCCTTTTTAATGCTCAGTGCTAATATTGTGTATGCAAAGTATTTCATTGTCATTGTGCTACCAAAGCTGCTGAGCTCCATGAAGGCAGGGGGCAGTAGACAGGCAGGTGGGTTGTTTGAGGTCGGGTGGGGGGAGCAGACAGGCAGCTTGAGGCTGGGGCAGATTAAGTCAGCTGCAGCACCCTGCTGAGTCCTCAGGGTAATGGAGATGGGCGCTTTTAATGTCAGCTAATCCGGCTTAGTCGCTCAGGGACAGCCAAACACCTATTCTCCTCATCTCTCTAAATTTATTCACCAGCACCAATGAATAATACAGACCACAAAAGAGAGCGAGCCAGAGATAACATTTGGTTATTTACTGATGCTTACTGTGTGGTTTTGTAATGGAAATAAGGGAGATTTAGTATGTGAGGAAAGCACAACTGGGAATCCACAGAATTAAGCTCCGGGAAAATTGGCCAACAGCCTTTTGGAGGGACGACAAACGAAAACGAAGGGGGGAAAAAAAACACATGGAAAAAAGAACATCTGAGGGTAGTAATTACAAATCAGGCCACTAGATGGCAGTGAATGCCACAGGAAATGGCAGTGCCCCAAGTACATGGTTGAGAAAGTTAAAGCATTAACTGGCCCACAGAGGGCAAAAACGAGCCAGAAAGTTCAACTCAAGACTTAAACGACCATATTCTTTTGGTGTGGTTTTATTTACCAAAAATAGTCATAATTACAGATTATGACTATTTACGCAGACATTTTCCAACCTCATTTTATCCCTTAAAATTAAGCAGATTGCACTGTTTATTGAAGATGAATATGTAAATGGCCTGATTGGCTGCACTGTATTGTGCCTTATTTAAAAAGCAGTCCAGGCCAAAATAATTTTACTTCAGCATGAATGGGTGGATGAACCGTTGTAGGCTGAATATCAAAACCTTGTATCAAATGTAACTGCATGACAGCTGCTGTTTACACTGTGTGAAATTTTCATAATAAATATATACCAATGGTCAAAATGGTCAAAATGATCAAACCATTTTAGATCAACTTAAGTCGAAGGTTAGGAATATTTTTATATGGGATTTGTACTTTTTTGGATATATTTATTATTTGGATATATTTATATTTATTATATTATATATTGTATGTGTTCCTTTTTTATTGCATATACAAAACATGATGATGTTTTTGCAGCTGGGTTTGGATATATGAACTGGAAAAACATCTTTCTCATGAAACAGGCCCCTTAACAGATGCTTAGCACAGATTCCGCAGTCACGCACACAAAGCTGAAAAACACCAACAGTCCTAAGGCACTGCTATCTAAATTAACTTTGCATTTATTCAAGTATAAAGAGAATGCCTAATGTGTGTGTGATGCTAAAATCAAAGGTTTATGCTGAAACAAACAAGCTTCATTGCTTTGAACTACTGATGTAACTCTCAGCTCCTATCGACTGTTGCTTTCTTCACAATTAAGTATGGCTTTGGCCAAACACAATGGGAAGACATCACTGCTCTTATCACCCTGAAGATCTTTACATTCCCAGGATTATTTCTAGCCTCTGTTCGAGGACACCTATATCGTGCAGAGAGTTACATAGGTGAGAGGACTTGGGTTATGGCGCTTACATTTGGGCAAATTAGCACATGAGCACTAGCAAACATACAGAGACACATATACAAATTTGTGTGGCAGTAGCATGCTCTGTCTATAAAGGGCCACTGAGATGAGAGCAAGCATTTGGGCTCCGATTCATACACATGGCTCCCAGCCGGACAATAACTAGATCTAGCCTCCAGCTGGCCAGCAGACATCTGCTACTGCAGTGGCTACTGCGGTCAGGAGTTCAAAGAGGGCAAAGCTAAATCGACTGTTTTGAGATGCTTATCAATGTGTGGCTGTGATTGTTAAACCTTACTATAAAAACATGGATAATCATGAATTAAAGCTTCAGAAAAGTTAAAGGGGCAATAAACCAAGATAATTTCCATACATTTATACTTCAGCACCACTAAATCTATGGTGAAAATACAGAATCTAGACCTTGTATTGATACCTTTAATCTTACGGGTCTACAATGTGTCTTGCTTTGAATGAGATAAGAATTTGGGGTATGAATGTCAGAGATTTCACTCTAAAAAAAGACCAGAAAACATGTCAAACAAGTGAACACAAGTGTGACCTTAAGTGTGACCTTAGCATTGTTGTTAGTTTGGGAATTTACAGCCAATGTTCAACATCCCTGCATGAAAGCCAATGGTCATTTTTTACCTCTGAGTTCAGGGTCCCACCCGCCAAGTGCAAAGTGCGGGTAGACTTTCCGTGTGGTGAGTAAATCTAGCAGGTATATGTTTGCACCAAAATAGTCATGTAATAAAACACTGTGCTCAGAGTCTCACATTTTGATTAATGGGCACTCTGCTTCTTTACTGTGTCTGTGTATCAGTGTGTACTCCACTCTCTGAGCCTGACATCGTTTGTCAAAGCCTATATAACTAATCATCTGACTGTAACTGTAACCAACCAATGAACAATAGCCAGTCAGAGGCAGAGTACAGAATACAAGTAACTATCACTTGCTTAAGGTATCAACAGGCTTATTTAATACAAAGTGGCAACATTTAGAAGGAGTGAGCCAACCTTACAGACCAAGTAAAAGGAGGACAAAGCACCTGCCAAAAGAAAGTTCTGTGAAACATAGAGGCTTGGATATAATATTGAGTTGAATGAGGCTGGCTACAGTGAGATGAGTTGGTACAAAGGTGATGAGTTGTTCTGTATATATCCAGTATACAAAAACAATTACATTTATTAAATTTGGTATAATTTGATGTATTTGATGAACAGTGTATTATTTTGTTGATAATTATACTTTAAAATGTCTCTATAATAAATGTTAAATGTGACACAAAAAAAGGCAATTTATTATTTTGGCCTATAAACAATATGCTTGACTGGAGAGTACACCTAAGCTAGAACAGTTGATGCAGGTTTAATTCAAGCCACAGAGAACACAAGTAGACACTTTGTAGAGTGCCTTCATGTTTATGTCCACAGAACAGATAGCATTTTTATTAATACATTTATGATTCACATTAAAACAACCTGGGGTTATTCTATGGATTGTTTTTGGATGGTAAAATGCTCAAGCATCTGCCCTGAAGCAGGAGATAAAATGACTGACATAGCTGATTCAGACAGGACAGAAATCATAGAGATTCCAAAAGAATGCCATTAGCCCACGTACCCATTTACCCTGTTCGGGCGAACAAGGAAGTTGGTTTGGGCAGTGGTGGCCTAGTGGTTAGAACCTTGGCAGGTTCAAGTCCCACCCTGGGTACCATCTCACTACACTGCTCACAGGGTGCCTCTCATTGCTGCCCACTGCTCCACATGTGCAAAAGAGTGACTTTCATTTCCTTTCACTAAACTAATCCCAATTTAAACTCCTCATCTAGATCTTAGGGCTTGCAATGCACTAGCTATACGAATATGCACTTTCTATGCACTTCAAATGCATTTAAAGTCATAGCCATGTTCTGTGGCTGGTTCAACTACATTCATGTTAAAATTACAAAATCAACAATCAACCTTTTAAAAAAATCTTATTGAAGCCCTGCTTCCACATTTCTCCATGGAAATCCATCTATATACATTTGGCTAAAGTAAAATTCTCAGGTTTTTTTTAACCAATCACACAAAAAAGCGCTGTACTGTTTTCCACTATATGGATTCATAATTGCAACAAAATAATATCAAACCCAATTGTGATTTCACAGTGTACTGACTTCTTTCCTTAAGAATCAATTAAAATCAAACTGAATCCAATTGTGAGTTTAGAGATCACAGACAGACAGCCATAATAGGCTGATGTGTTTTTAGAAAAATACTGCCACACATTGCCATTGTGTAATATACATTTATGATGTAATATATATAATTTGATAAAAGTTACATAATAAATATAAACTATAAACTAACAAATATGGTTGGATGTCGTGATTGTGGAGTACACTTACTGAAAGGAAGGGGGCCTAGAGTCTCCAATTCCTCCTGTTCTCTCCAGTGGAGGTGGCAGCTCAGGGTGGCTCTCCGGGCACTGAGATCCGCCATCTGAGTGTGTGCTTTCAGTCAGCACCAACTACAGCCAGACATACAGACACAAACACACAGACGCGCACACACATAAGACAAAGTTTTCAGGAAGAGCCTCTCCACAGTGCCTGTGCGCCAGCTCATGGCCATGCATAAATAAGCAATGCAGGAAGAGCGACGAGAACAGAATGCATATATTGAGCCGGGAAGACTGTGAACCACAAGAGCTTATGCAAAACGATCTGCAGACACAGGCACTGTTATGTGCTTTCATGAGCTAAATAATGAGACTTAAATGGGCAGGCCTTGGGCTACTTTACACACTCAGCCGTGTCTACTGACCTTAACCCACTTTTGACAAAGGCCACTGGACAATGCCAGGAGAAAACACATTCTGTGGTTCTAAATTAGACACTCAGCTATAATTTTGCACTATGGACACTTTCTGTACAATAAGTGAGCCACCATTCAAAATCGTATGTGACCATCTGACCATCAGGCAGCGGCATTGGTGGTATAATGGTTAGTTTGCCGGTTAGGTAGCTGGTTCAAATCCTAGACTGGTACAAGTACTACTGAGGCTCCCATGAGCAAGGTACCATCTACAAGCACTGCTCCCCAAGCGCTGCCCATGTCAGCTGCCCATTGCTCCTATACGGATGGGATAAATGCAGAGATCACATTCTGTTGTGGTGCACTGTGTGCTGTGCTGGGGTGTATTCACAATGCCATAATCTGTCACTTTCACATCACACCTACAAAAGCTTGTTGGGTATCACACAAGTGGAGGGTTTGCTGCCACTTTGCAGCTACAACAGCCTTCACTCCAGACTCTTCACAAGATTTTGCATTGTGTGTCTGGGCATCCGTGCCCCAAAATACTTTTGCATTTACTTCCATATGAAACTGAGAAGGTTTTTTTTCCATTTTGATGTAAAGTTACCATTTTGGAGGTCTTGTCCCAACCAGAGTATGTGCGTGGAGTGAAGCAGCAGAAATTTCCATTTCTCACTCAAAGCATTGTGTAATCACTCCACTGCAGTTCTGGATTTTCTATTTCCCACTCCTCATTCACTCCCCGCTCACACATCAGGGAAAACTACTCTGTGTGTTATTCCAGTTTAATAAATGTCTTATATATTCTAAATATATATATATTGTGTGGTGGATAAGCCACTATGCACCTCACTTCATGATTTTATATCATTCCTGGCTGTCAATAAACACAAAATGATGTACATGTCACATGAACACTTCACAAGACCTGCTGTTTTGGTGATGCTCTGTCTCGGTCATCTAGCCATCACAATAAGACCCTCATCAAAGTGGCTCAGAGCCGTATGCTGGCCCATTTTTCTTTCTGCTTCCAGCACATCAACTTCAAGAACTGACTGTTCACTGTTTGTCTTTTTAATGTTGCTTTTACCATGTAGCACTTTGAGATTGTGCCAAATGTAAAGTGCATTACAAATTAAATGTATTATTATTATTATTACTATTACATGCTGCTTTTTATATCCCACCCCCTGACAGGTGCCACTGTAATGAAATAATTAGTCAGTGTCACTTTCAGTGGTGTTAATGTTATGGCTGACCAGTGTATGAAGCTGCACAAGACTTGCACCATATTAGGATCTTGTCAAACACGTCTTTGTAACAGAACTGGTTTCAAGTTATTAAAAACAGCTATTCTAAGCTTCTACTTGGCTGCATCAAACTGCTGATCTTGTCAGTCCTGTTGTGAAATACATTAACATTTTCAGTCCCTCTGGTGCAGCCAAGCAGAATGTCATGCAGGCTACCGTGCCATGCGTGTGTGTCCACTACAGTGCACCATTTTTGCACTTTGCAGCTCAACACAGAGGCAGCACACGTCAAGCACAGTCAAGTGCCTGTGTGCGGGTGAATGAAAGTACGCAAGTGTGTAAGAATTGAGATCGGGGTTAGTTACACTACTCTGTATGGAACGCCACACGTCTGTCGCGAGGGGGCAAGACGCCATCCATCTCACTTACCCAGGACACCACTCGACCGTTGAAGCAGGGCAGCTTGGCATTATCGTCAGATATCTCCTCTTTGACAACCCTGGACAGAGACACACAAACTGCAGTTAGGGATCCCGTGAGAACCATGCACCCTGCACTCTGAGCCTATGATCACATCTATTTGCAAAAGCTGAGCCATACTGAAAGCATGTCACGCTCAAACAGTGGAATTTTCCACTTAGCGTGCAACCGCTAGCAGGCAACGACTGCTACAGGAATGCTCAACGGGAATGCTGAATGCCCCTGTTGAGTCCATTGAAAACTACAGAGCGCCTTCATCAGAACTTAATGCACATTCCAGGGTATCTGCTAAAACTACAGTTGTTGGAGGGCACACGTGCTGCAGCACAGTAATAACCAAGGGAGTGATAATGTTTCTCTCACTGCTAATAACAGAGTAAGTGTTTAAATGCAAGAGAGAAAATAAAAGTTTACAAAACTTAGATATTTCATTTCCTAAAATTAAAAGGGCAAAATTGTAGCTAAGGTCAAGGTTAAGTTTTACATTTATTACATACAATTTTATGTATATAACACATATGGAACATAAAAAAATATAGCTACACATGCATAATGTGGGATATATTATTTTACAGCCACTTATGTAATCCAATTATAGTATTTCCCATATTAAATCGTTATGTTTATTATAATATGTTCCATCTATCTTCTTTTCCATATTGTGACACATTTTAAAACACCAGCTGCTCTTGTGCGAGCAACAGAAGTGGTCCAATATCACTACATTGACTTACAATAAAGAATGTTTCTTTCCCTTCTCCTGCAAGGTTTTGAAGATTATGGCTTTGACAGCAAAAAATACATAATGTATGACATATATTATTAAGTAGGTATTTACATTTTTTACATTACTATTTATGACATTACACGAAGCTACTTTACACACCATATACATGGTATGCCTCAGTTTTTACATAACCATCTGATCACAATTATTTGAGATGAGGTGGGTTGAGACAAATAAACTATAAATAAATAAAAAAAACAAGACTCATCCACTGAGACATACAGGCACTATGACATACATAAAGACCAAGTATATATATACATAGTAAAACAACATGGGACACATGTATGACACCCCATCTTGACTAAGTACAAAAACAAACTTGCGTGAGCGAGAGAGGGAGAGAGAGAGAAAGCAGCAAGGGTGTCAGGACACGGGGGGGTTATTAATAGAGTGATCGAGTGTGTTAGCATGGTCCTTCCAGTGTTCGTCCCCGGCTGTAAATTCCCTACAGAAATACCACACAGTTACCCTTTAACCCTCACAGGCACGGTTCAACAGTCATACACCTGCTGGTCTCCCGTCACACTCTACAGGTCAGATCCTCTCACACATATGAAGTGATCAACACTGCAAACAAACAAGCAAATGCAAACAACAGTAAAACCTAGTGTGAAGCTTTCATGCATAGCGTCATGTCTTGAGAAATTCCATCAGCTTGCTGAAATTGCCTTTTCCTCTGAGCCCCACCAGAACTTCCAGGTCACGTGACCCAGGGGGCCGTGCGTGTGGGAGGTGCACAAGCTGGGACTACACTATGATGATAACGTGGTAAAAGCTGATGACAAAAAACGCAAGCATCTGTGGCGTGCTCCTGAGCTCTGAGCACTGCAGAGGAAGCTGAGTTGGAACTGTAGTCACGTGTAGGAAGTGCTTGTGTCCTCTCAAGAGAGCTCCATAATATACGACCACTTGTGGGGAAGCTCATGAGGGTGACCTCAAGGAAGTGTGGTCTGTGCAAACAAGCGTGGAAGAGGAAACGCCTTCAGACATATAGCCTAGCTGAGAAAACATCAGGATTTTGTATATGTACATATATATATATGAAACTATTTACAGAGAATTGTGCAAAAGTCTTAGTCTAGGCAGTAAGTTTTTTTGTAACTAATATTACAATTAATACAAATAACAGTAATACAGTACACCCAGAGCTCTCCTAGCAGATACCCAGTATTACTTTTAGTCTGCTGGTTTGGGCTCAGTCAGTTCTTCATTAGATAAAATCAGGTTCTGCTGAAACTTCACATACATCCATGCAATGACTGGAGGCATGGAGGTGAAATCTAACTTCCACCTTTTACAAACAAAACACTTCTTCATTGTTTTAACTGCTTCCTGTTTGCTTTTATTCTAATGTTCATGTGTATTTTTATTTATTTTTTTGCTGCAGAAATAAATTCACTGCTGGGATAAATTGCGTTAAAATAAAGCGCCTAAGACTTTTGCACAGTCCTGTATATATACCTTTTACCTTCTATATATATATGTGTGTATGTTTTTGCCCCATAAGACTACAATCTCTGTAATGAGGTCAGTCACTGTGGCTTCAATTCACTATTTCACTAAATGCTCTCAGCTGAATGAGTGATTTATACTGCAAATGATTCATTCAAACCAGAACTTTTGTAGTTTTATATAAAAAAAAACATAACAGTCAGGGAATGTTTCCTTCTTTGTTTTACTGACTTCTATTTTTTAGTCAAGGGACAAAAACATTAATTTTTTATTCTGTTTACTTACAATTTGACTGCAAAATCACTAAAGGCTGTTGAAAATAACTGCAGCTAAAATAACTGTGATCATCTGAAACATTTGGGATCAGGGGATTACGTAATGATTATGAAAAGTCTAGAAGAAAGAAAGAAAGAAAAAAAGTCTGTCTTATCTTTCAGTGTAAGTTAATGTAACAAGATTTTATTTTAGGTCCTTTACTGAGAATTTCTATTGGCCTGTTGCTATTCTACTGCTGTTGTGACTGCAAATAAAGTGAACAAAAGGGTGGTCTCGGACCTCTGCACAGTTCTGTCATTTTAATAGCTAATGCGTTCAGAGTGAGCAACCAAGCGTGGCAGTGTAATGAGACACGGATTTGTGAAATAACATTAAAAAGGAATGTTTTGGTTAACTATCACATACCGTATGACTATAACACTGCCACTGATTACAACCCACAGCGAGGTGTTTATCAGGGGCGTTGTAATGACACCACTGGTCTGATGATGTTCTTGCTTATCTTTCTGAGGGATTTCCTGTGATATGGACCTCTCCAGCTGTGAGGCCGAATTAAAGCAGATGCTGCAAAACCCACACGGGATTCCCTCACAAATGAAAACAAATGCTCACAACAGGTCCAGCCATATTAATGATGTGTTGATCAGTGTGACTGGAAAGCTGCTCTCTGTGCAGTGCTGCAGCTGTATTAACATCCTACTCACTTCACCTAAGGAGCAGAGGGGCTTTAACACTCCTATGACCCCCATGACTTAAGCTTTTGAAAGGCCTCTACTTACAGTTTGTTCCATTATTTAACTCATTAAAAAAGTCATTCTACTGAACCTTCCAAACTTATGTTTTTTGTGGTTAAAGAGATAAATTACATTCTAAACTGGGGTTACTGTTGTGGATCCAGTCATATCTAATGGAATGAAAAAAAACATTTGTGTTATAATTGTTTTGCTTCAGAAGAGCAGAAAAAATGTTGTATGTGTACCTGTAGATGCAGAACGAGAAATGATGTATTTATGCAGTTTAGGAAAGCAAAATGAGATAAAAATCATATCAGTATAGTCAGATAATTGCATAAAAATATCAAAGGCACACAAAAGATTTAGATTTTCACAGTATTTCAAACTGACACCTGATGGCATATTTACTGGACTTTAGGCAAGCACAGTGTTTAGGTGATGTAGGGTTACTGAGCTAAATGCTTGTATTTTATTCATTTTGCTACTTTTGTAAACCAATAAATGTAATATTTCTCTGTAATGCTAATCCAGGTGGATGTAGTTCCAAGCTCTATGTGTTATGAATAATACAATACAATACAAATACAGTGGTGCCAAGCAGCGATATTTAATTCTTTATTATTATTTTCTTTTTGCTTTTTAATTGTATTTCCATTTTATTTTGGTACATACAGCTACTTGATAACATTGCTTTAAATGTCCACAAGACATGGCAAGACTTCTCTGTAAGAAAGTCAGTGTTGTCAAGATGGTAGCAGAGATCCCTATGTGTACACTGTCTGCTTTCAAGTAGAAGAATCAATTCACCTGTGGCAGTTCCCACCTCTAATAATATGTATCAGAGCTCCTGATCGGTGCAGCCCTCTAATGGTTTGCACCTTCATCTAGAGGTTCAAAGTTCAAACCTTAGCAATGCCACAGCCATCTGCAGGGACTCCAAGAGAGCACCCTTCACAAGGCTGAAGAACCACAATGCCTATGTAAGCTGATGTTAGCTTAAATAATCATGCAATGTATCTAGCATGAATTAAACTTTACTACATTAAATATTAAGTATATATTTGATATGTCTATTATATATCTAATATATTTTATATGCAAAGCAGGGAGTACAAATATTAGAACTCAGTTACTGCTGAAAGCCTTCCTGCACCAGGACCTTCAGCCTAAAAAGTAGCCTAATTTTAGTCTTCCTTTACACTGTGCATTAAACATTCTTTATCACATCAGATTGACTTTGTAGGTCACTAAGCCACACACAAACACTTTTAATAATATGTGTTTGGGTGCCTGACAACATTCTGACTCTACTGAGCTGGAGGTTTAGCGGGGTATTAACAGATTTCAGCAGATAATGTGCGGAATCCAGTGGAAGATTGGCGAGAGATTGCTGTTCATCACACCAACACTGAAACCTATAGCTTGAATATATGTCAGCAGTGGAAGGATTAGTGGTGTTTATTTATGCTGGGGGACAAAGTAAGGCTAGTTATAGCTTGATAAATGAGGGGAGCTCAGATGGAACATAAAAGCATTCGATCACCATAGGACACGGGTGAAGAGTACTATGCTGTGAATGAGTCCACTCCAAGTGCATCATATTCATCAAACAAGAATAACACACTGTGTAAGGTTAAAAGCATTGTAGCAGAGCTCTTACACCGTCGTTGGTTATGGATTTTTGCCAGCTACTTAGCAGTTCACTTACAAACTTGGACACGTCAGTTTCTCTTTCATATCTGTTTACATGTTTTACATTTACAGTAATCGATGTGAGATTTCGCTGGGATTAAAAATGGCCGCTGCTTATTGCAGTAAATAAGGTCTCGGCCAGCTGTCTGCAAGGCAGAGAGCATTGATTAAAATGTCAGGGAAAATCCTGAACAGAATCGTTTTTCCATTTTTACACCAGAACCCATATTTACTGTAGGCTGAAAACCATGCAGCACTCTAACAGATGTTCTACAGTCATTACATTAATATCAGGTGTGACATTATTTTAAATTATCAGACAACAAAATAATTGGTACATGCAAAATTTATAATACAAAGTTGATATGAAGACAAATTTGACAAGTTTAATGAATCATCTCAACTATGTAAGTATTCTGATACTTATCAGAGTAACTGGAGTGGATGAAGGTAAAACCAGGAAGCTTTAAGCAACAAATGTATTCACTGGGTAATTTTTAGCAGTGAATGGGACAAAGGCAACTAACTAAATTAAACTAAAAGCAACTAAAACTCAACACCCAACTGACTAAAATGTAATTGAAAAGAGTTTTAAATAAAACTTGTATAGTTTATCAACTAAAACTGATAATGATCCAATTATTAAAATATGACAAACACTAATATCCATTTTAGTCAAAAGACTAAGACAAAATCAAATCATCAAATCATCAAAAATAAGCTATTTGGGTTAACCCTAGTATTTTTTATCTCTTTATTATTTATCCATATAAAATATAAAGTCAATGGAAAGCTACTTCAAATAGCTGAAATGTATGTTTAATAATAAAATTAAGACAGCTACACCCTAATATTGATTTCCTTTTACCTGTAGCTCTCAAGGGTTTTCCTCTAAGGTTTTTTCTGTCGATAATTTTACAAATCGATTACTTTAATTGATTAACTGAGTAATAAGGTCAACAACACAAAATGACTTAACTGAGCAAAATGTTCAAAAACAGATCAACTATAAAAACCTAATTTAAGAAATATATAAAATACTCATATAAATAGGTGTCAATGGGTGTCTTTTTCTTACTGTAAAAGAGACAAGTGGGAGAATTTAAAATATGCGTTATCAGGCAAATGGTCAACTAATCATTGCAAATTCGTTACTGAGGTTAATCTAGTAGCCATGGCAGCTCTATTTTCTTTAAATATATTCCTCCAAATCTGAAACATGTCAGTAAAACAAATGATCCAGCCCTACTGAACCCAGAGAGTTGGACTTTGAAGGACAAACACAGTGTTTGTTCATGCAGTCTGTCTCTTGCTCTGCAAGTCTCACTGAGCAGCCAGGACAACAAAGGAGGTAAGACAACAAAATGAATACTGGGAGTCAACTGTGCCATGTTACCAGGAAAAGCCAGTTCCTCTTGTAAGGTCACGCTAGGATGCGGGTGTGTGACGTACCTGCGTGCGTCGTGTCTCTGATGTTTTAAAAGGCACTGATGAAAGTCTAAGATCACAGACATGCACCAAAAACATGAAGCATCAGTTATGGTGCATAAACACTTAAATGCATGTTCTACCACATCAACAAGGACATCCCCATTATTGCCACTAGAGCACATGACTCATTCATTTTCACACCTTCACTGTGTGTGTAGGCCTCGTGGCAGAGCAAGGCCAAACCCAGCCATAAAAATGGACACTGCAAGGGACACTAAAAATCATTACCACCAGGACTACTACTACTGAGCTCAAGTACCTTTATTCATTTCAAATACGTTTTCCTAATCTGTGCCGATTATAATGGCACAATAAGCACTATATGATGTGTTATTACACTCTGTGGAAAATGATTTTTGTTAATTTTTAAGTAAAGTATAAAAGCATTGAATGCACTGAACTAAGATGATGCCTTCCTTCTTACACTTGCAAAAAACCTGCCTGCTGTTTTCTCAGCCATGCCGCCAGTGAGAAATTTGCAGGGTGTTTCTTTGTGTGGAAGCGTATAAGGCTTAAAAGTCTCTGGAGTGCTTTAACTGACACAAAAACAAACTCACGCTGCATGCGGCGCCTACGTCTGGGAGGCTGTTGCTGACTTTGGTTGATGCAGTGTTTAATGTGGGTTTTTCAAACCATGGTTACTGACCACAGTTTTAATGATTATTAAAAACTGAAACAGTAATAATCAATTTATTTCAATTTTGTTTATGTAGAGCTTTTTTTCAACTGACGATGTCACAAAGCAGCTTTACAGAATTCAGGTATGAGCCGCTAATGAGCAAGCCAGTGCCAACAGAGGCAAGGGAAGACTTCCTAAGCTGGAGGAAGAAACCTTGTGAGGAACCGTGATGCAGAAGGAAGAACACAGCCTCCTCTGGTTGATACTGCATTAAAAAGGCAAACAAGTTTATAAAGGTGCCATCAGTTAAAGCCCCTGTTTTGGCTAGGGGTGGGTAGCATATGAAGCACATGGAGATGGTAACTAGGCCGATTATACTAAACGGCGGGTATTTTACCATGTTTTACTGGTAACTGTTTCATCTCTCATCAGCACTGAAGGAAAGTGTAGTGTAGAAAAACACACTTTCTCTCATTTGTACCATGGAGAACCATGCTGCTCAGTGTTCATTTAAAGGAGGGATTTAACATGAAACTATGCACTTTTGCCATTACACCAAATGTAGTTGATTAAACACGTCTGGTGTCCAAAATGTGCTTTTTTAATTTTGCACTAGAGATACAAGGCTAATACAAGTCTTGAACCTCAAGAGGAACATTTTGTGCATTTGATTTTTCAAGGAACCATTGCTTTAACAAAGTCTTCATGTTTAAGGATCAAAGAGAGGTCATTAACTACACAAACAACACCTTAAATAGAGTTTCATACATGCACTTAATTATGAGTAGACCTGTGCAAAGAACAAATGGAGAAAATGTGTCAAAAAGCACTTCCAACTACAGCTTTTTTCCCCAATGGCCTGCTCCTGACAGGCTATTCTCAATATATTCATTATCCCATCTCCTGAGGTGCTACACTTTCACTTAATGAGTCTTTAACAGGCAGCATATGAAGATTACTCTGCCAAATGTATTACAGAGGCTGATTAATGCTTAGGTCTATTGTTAGATAACTATGAGCTTTAACCTAGAGAAAAAGGACTTTATATCAAAATATATCCCCCACCTAAACTGTATGGACTGAAACACAGCACTAACTAACCGCATCTGCCCGGTCCTGGACTACTTCTCATTGGTCATCGTTACAAATGTATGCAGTGCGGTAAAGACGGCTGAACAAACTGTTCTCTAAACTAAATCAGCCCAACCACAGCCTGCACAGAGTGGTCAGCATGGCGTATCCAGGACAAGGTGTCCAACAAGAGTTCCCCAATAACAGGCACTATTCAGCTGGGCATGAGTTTGCACTACATAATAAACTTCAAGATGGTCTGGAACACAGCTGGCTAGAGTCAGCTTTTCATATTATGCCTCTTGCTGAAATGTTCAAATACAAAATAATGAAAAAGTATCACTAAGAATCCGAAAGATATTCCAACCCTTGCAAAATGATCAGCAGTAAGACAATGCTATAACTATGTTAATGTTGATGTAGAATTGGATAATATATTGAATATACATAATGTATTGCAGCTTGTTCTATCTGGTTTGAATAAACAGTATTTTGTAAGGATGCATGATAACATCAGAATCATATCGGTATCAACTGAAATTTGCCTGAAAAAATAAATGAAATATTTATTTCCATTGCAATGAAACATATGCTTAGATCTGGCCAACATTTTAAACCTTTACCTGATGATGCATTTATTGTGCCCAGAGAGTGACGCTGGAATACTGCACATATATATATAGTGAGATGTAGTCCCAATATCTGCATTTTTATTTACACTGATATATGAAAAATATTAGACATCAGCATCAGCCTACTTATCCCATATAGGTCAATCCATACTTTTTAATGTTTTTTTTGCATAAAAATCCTCCCAAGAAAAAACACTAATGCATATAAACAAGAGTTATTTTCTGCAGACATATGTTGCAGGGACTGCTAGAATCATCATACTGGTGTAACTGTACTGATTAAAGGGTAAATTTGGCACTTATGAACTACTTGAAGAAAAATCAGCCTTGATTAAATACTTTTGAGATTTCAAAACATCAGGATCTGTATTGTGTATCACAATATTATTTATAGGCCCTCCTGTGCCTATTGCTGTGTTATACACCTGTAACTATCTTTTAAAAATGCCTCTGTAGAATACTGCTGTATTACTGTTATATAACAACCTATATGGCTATATTGTCCTATAGTAAATGTATCGTCTACATTTATAGATCCTAGCAGGAATCCTGTAAAAATCCTGCACTGTTAATTGTTTCATAAGGGAAACTTTGGGAACCCTAAAAAAACATTCCTGATGACAGCAGACTAGATCAGGAATAGGATCCAGCCAGCATATCTGTGCCAGCAGACAATCTGTGGTGTGACTGGAATAACAAATCGGGCTCTGTTGTGGTCCATGTGGCTGCTGACCACAATGAACAAGCAATATCCTCACAGTGGCAGTGGACAGCAGGTGCCAGCCACCCTACACCTGAAGACCACTGACTAGGAGCCGATCAAGTCTTTCCAGTGTTCAGAGCAATGCTGGAGCACATTAGGGCTTAGCTAACACCAGTGCAGTGATCTGGGTGTGATCATTTACTAGAATAAGCACAGACACACAGCATGCAGTGAGCTATGTTATAGTAACATGCCCACTGAATTCCTAGTGCTTACCCAAAATCCTGATCCATGGACTTGAAGAAGAATTTGTAGCTGTTGATTGGCCGGTTACTGAGGACATTTTTGAAATCGGCGAGCGTGACTTTCTCCGGAGAAACGGTGAGCTTCACTAAATAAGGAGTTTCCTCCTCATCGATGTGATAGATTATTTTTGTCTCCGCCATGAGCAGCTACATGGGCTGGACAGTCACTGACAACGACACGGAGGGCTGTACAGCAGCGAAAACACACAGCATATGTCTGTAGAGCACGGCTAAGAAGAGCACACGGCGCTGTCCGAAGACATGGCTCTCTGTCTGTTTCATGTAGGAAAGCAAATAGCCTCGCCTTTAACGGAGCGTGCGGTCACAGACATACTCGAGCCTGGTCCGGCGTCAGGCAGTCTCTCAGTACGGCAGATCGCCTCGGTTCGCCTGGAAAACAGGAAGGGCCCGTGTTCAATGAAGTCCCGCCTCCTGCCGCAGGATTGGCCAGTCGCGCCCCTTTTTCTGCGCTGCGATTGGCTAGTTGTTAATACTGACAAGCTGCCCGGCTATGATGTTTTGCGTATCAGTTCCATTAGAGAAAATTAGAGCGGAGACATTGACTTATTACACGTATTATGCGTTTTAACTCAATTCACAAATATTGCACGTTGAGAGGTTAAACTATTTTAGTGCACGCTGTGATTACTTTTGTGATCGATTAAGAACTACATACTGAAAAAATATTACGAATAATATAATGTATATATTATCTTATATTAAAATTATGATATATTTTAAACATCATAGAATAGATGTAATTGTGGCTTAATCATTTCCTTTTATTGCAAATAGAAAATAATGACCAAAGAATATCATTCAATATAATTGCGGAAGTATAGTCTTAATAAATATAGATAGTTTACATTTTCACTTAACAAACAAACTTAATTGTATGAAAAATAACGTTTTTGTGTAAAAACCCAAAATGCCAATACCTATGGCTCAGAATCTTAAGAAACATCACTGAAGCGCGCATCTGTCTGTCTGCTTAGTTCAAATTCTGACGAGCTTCCTGTTTTTTCTCAGGTTATTTATCATGTGTTCATGAGTACACGGGTTTGTGGAGCCACAAGGGTTATCCGTAATTGTAAAAATAAAACTTAGAAAAAAGTTTCAGTAGCAACTTTGTTTGTTTACAGGTGTATTACCTAATGATTCTGTGATTTGGAACATGTCTACCTCCTGCTTTATCCAACTAACAGATATTTATAGTCATTATTTAAATAAAATACGTCCTGTAGGCGGAGTCACTGTTCGTCAGTATGAAGTATAATATCCAATCCGAGCCCAGGAGGCGGGGCTTGTCGGAATACGGGTAGGGAGAAAAGTAAAAATAGGGGCTGCGTGAGTTAAGCAGCTGGTTACAATGAGTGTGCTGCTCTCTAGTGGTTCTCTCATAAAAATAGCACTTATTTATCTACAACAATACAATGAGTGTAAGTGAGCGAGTGATTGCCATTGTGAACGGACAACAACGAAATCCATCCTCTGCGTTTGACCCATTGTCACTTTTACATGTCTTTTCACTAGTTTGAAAAATGTTATGCGCCCAAAATAATTTAAAAATTCAAAACTGCCCACTGCAGAAAAAAGTAGGGTAGTGTCTTGTCTTAAGACGACAAAGCCATAACAAGAAAAATTGTATTGCAAAAGGTATTAGATGTTCAGCACAATGTTATGACCTGGTCTATGGTTCAGGCCATAACAGAAGATGAGAGTGGGCTCTCTCCCCAGTCCTGCCACCACACCAAACACTGGACACAACTGCTGAATAAACCAGCTAAGGTTTATTTGCATTTTTTAAGGTAATTTTTTTTTTTTAGGATGCTTTGGAACCTGAAGGTTGCAGGTTTAAGTCCTGGCCTGGGCACTACTGAGGTACCCTTGAGCAAGGTGTCATCCCACTACACTGCTCCCCGGGTGCTGTTGATAGCTGGCCGCTGCTCTATGTGTGCACGTGTCATGGGTTAAATGCAGAGGAGCTTGAGTAGGTTCACAATGACAAAAAGTCACTTCACTTCACATAAATGGAACAAAAGTACAGGGACTGCCCTAGTTCCCTAAATAAGACCATGAGAAAACAGAAAAAAGAAAAAGGCACACGTCCTAGACTTTTCTCCACAGATCATAAAATCTAACATAGCTAACATGATCAGTTGCAGGTCTGGCCAAGTTAGACTGGAGCAGTCACTTCCTGGTTGTGTCAGAGTGGAGAGAGGCCTGAATCTCAGGTGTTGCTTCTGTGCCCTTTTCATTATGGAACGCGCCCCCAAGTGGCCAATCACAGTTGTCCACACCCTGCAGCAAACTAATGACACATAAACCAGGAGCACCAGACATGCCAGAAGAATGCAGCAGTGTGCTTTGTCCCTCCACACTTTCCTCATTCCAAATTTCAGGCACTAAAGCATGAAATCCCAACTAATTGATTTTTAAAGCTTTGACCTATATATAATAATCAATAAATATCACTGTATTAAAAGTTCCTAAATGCATGTGTGGATACTGTTTTTGTAGTGTAACTGGAGCACAGCCCCCTCCCCTCCTCACCCCAATAGGCAAGCGTGTCTTTACCCAATAATAATGTCAGTAATTACTGCCTTGGTGTTTATTCTGCTGTTGTAAAGGCAGGCACTTTATAACTACTATTTACAGAGCATTTTAACTGCACTGACACTGTGGTCACTGGTAAAATTTGTTTGAAACTTGACCTTGCAGCTGAGATTTCAGTGATTTAGTGTCAGTACCCATGTTGAACTGCAGGGGGCAGATCTTTACTAGTATAATATAATGTTTCTCTTGCGCTAAGACTCACTATTTCACAGACTGAACAGCCTCTTTAGACTGACATGGTTTGAGAAACTTTTCCATGTACAGATTATGTATTATCCACTTAAAACTGCTTTAAGTAGTAATGGTTAACCTATACATTTTCACAGCATGTAATTAGTCCCCATTACATTTAGATTACCCCACAATTCCTTCTATTTCAAGGCCTGGAATTTAAGAAAATAGTTTAATATTAGTACACTCAAATGACTCATAACATTAAAACCACCTAATATTGTGTAGGTCCCCCTCATGCTGCTTAAGCAGCTGTGGTTCACTGTGTGTTCTGACACCTTCAGATCTAGTCAGCATTCACTTTTTTAAACCACAGTAGTTCTTCTGTGAAACTGGACCAGACGGGACAGCCTTTACTTCCCACAAGTAAAAGCAAACCTTAGGTGCCCATAACCCTGCTGCTGATTCACTAGTTGTCCACCAGTTGGTTTTGTACCATGTCTGCCAGATTTTATACAAACTTTATACACTCTTTAGACCAACTGATGACTTGAAAGACTGAAATTTTTATTTACAGATTACTTACCACCTGCTAAGAACTGCTTTAAGTACTAAAATATGAGCTTTCACAGTTTTACTACATGGTGTGATTCCACTCCATTGCTTTCCATTACAAAGCTATAGTGTGAACTAAGTAAGGGGGTCATAAAAGTATTTATAAAATACTAGTGAATAACATGAATTACTTTTTTATGAATACTGAATGAATGTTTGACATAGGGTGTGCATAATAACATATTACCTGCACAAAACCACATAGCACAAAGACTAACTTAAGCTGATTATATTAAAATATATTTTATTAAATTTGAATGTTTGCCACATTTGCATAATGCCACATTTGTACAATCTGTACAATTTCCTTCAGCTCCCCAGTAAACCATATTTCAAACCCAGCTTCCTAAAAGTATTGTTGCACAAATAAAATTTCACCCATTATGAGTCATTGTGTTGTTTACCAAAAACCTTATCGTCATCCTATTGTTAAAATAAGTTCGCCATAAAGATCAGTTCATCTTTGAGAAGAAAACTTGGTCATACAAAGACATAATAAATGATAAGATAAAATAAATGCAAACTACATATGCATTATCATTGGACATTCTCCAGTCTAAATAACATATAAGCTTCTATGCTTCATGATAGATCATATGCTTAAGCACTAATAAGTAGGGAATTATCAGTTACAGATGATAACAGAAGCAGTTTTCTCAGGGTGTCCAGCTTACATGGCAAGACAGATAAACTATACAGTGATGCCTGCATATAAGGTATAAAAACAGGTAAAATAATAAAATATTTATGTACATGTATGAAGACAACATATGAGTAGTTCAAACCACTATAAGTAGATATCACTGCAGGTCACTGAGGTTCAGAGTCCCGGAATGCTAAATCATTTCCTGAGTTTTTAAATCTGGATTAAACACACATTAAGGCATTCAAAAAATGTCTAGTGTGATTCAGTAAATATCTACTAAAAGACCTATCAAATCAGTATATATTTTCACATCCTTTGGCTTGTCTTATTGTTTTATGTGTACTGCCCCAGACTGATTTGTTTCAACAGATTATGATTTTAACTACTGACCTCTGAATGACACCACAATAAATTTACTTCAAGGATAAATCAGCCCGGAGAAAGACTGGCTTAGAACATTGTGTCTCACAAACGTATAAAAAGACAAATTACAAACGTTTTTAGAAAATTTCTGCAGATGAGCATTTGGATTGTCCGTCTTCCTTTCTGAATGTACAGTAAAATCTGCAGTCTTCATGAATGACATAAAGCGTGCCCTGGACCAGCCAGCAGCTCGTGTTCACTCACTTCCGTGACAGCTTCTCCATTTCTGACACAGAAAGAGACACAGAACAGAGCATGATGTGAGGAAAGAGGAGCACATCCGTGCATGCATTAGATTGTGCTTCAGTCCCACTTTAAGTCCAATGACTTAAATCAATCACCTCTGTTCAGATCTATTATCTTTGGGGAAGAGCAGTTGTTCATCCCAGCCCTCTCCTTCATTATGTTGTTCTTATATTCTAAAGAAAACAGTAAAAAGAATTTAAATATGCAAAGGTAAAATAAAACTATGGTTATGAATAAAATCCCAATTTCATGCTGGGTATAAATTGACCCTTTTTACCAAGTCGAAGGTCTTCCTGGTTATAGGGTCTCAGTTCAGTGGTTTGCAACTCCATCTCAATTTCAGTCCTCTGGCTCCTATTCAGCAGGAAAGAGAGGTACACATTGAGTATATAATTACTTCCTTATAAGGCATCTTAGCCATCTGTATGGCTTACCTCAGAGTGGCTTCTTTTATAAAGTGAAAGTGACTATTTGTCACACCCCATCACACCACAATGAAAAGAGATCTCAGTATTTAACCCATCCACACAACCCTCTGAAGTCCTGTAGTAATTTTGTTGTGGAATCAAGCTAACGCTAGCATTGCGGCAAATAGTGTGTGTGGTAACTGTAAATCAGTTGATGTCGCTGTTGTAATGGCCTAGACCTGAATTAGCATGCAGAATAATTGCTTACTGTAGTCTGTGGGTTTGTGTGTGTGGGTGTGTGTGTGTGGGTGTGTGTAAGTTGTGTGTGAGTTGTGTGAGCTGACAGCCTGGAACAGTACAATGCTGAATTCCCCACATCAATAATATGTAAACGTGGTTGTGTATCGACTATTTCGCTGTGTAAAAAGGGGCTGTTTTACATAGTTTTTAAAACATTTTACTTAAAAGCAAGATATGTTTTTCCATTATATATGCCCTTTAATAAAACAGGTGCGTAAGGTGATTTCTTGCCAATTGTAAATAAACAAACATTTCAATCCTCACCGTACAGACCTCCGAATGTCAGATTCCAGCCCTGAAACACACAATAATATCTTGTTAAGTGATATTTTAGTCTGTTGTTTCTGAAGCATGAAGGTTTTGAGCTATATAATTTGAACGTATTGCAGCTGAGCATAACACAATGGGTCATTTTCCTACAGGCTTATAAAATATGCAGTAAATCTGTTCAAACCTAAAACCACATCATGACCCTACCTTTTTTTCTGCACTGCCTTGTGATCACAATGATTCCTAGGAGTATGAGCAGTAGTAGCAGGAAGAACGCCAGTATGTAGCCAGTCTGATGCAAAAGGTGAGTTTGACTCTCTGGCAGGATGACGTTCAAGACATGGGGTGCCTCGACTTCATTTGTACCTGTAGCAAAGAAAAAAGATACAGCGGGTATATTATTTAATGCAGTAGTACACAGTATACACTAATCAGCCATAACATTTACACCACTGAGAGGTAAAGTGATTAACAGTGGCTTGTTATTTCATGACCTATCAGGGGGTGGGATATATTAGGCAGCAAGCAAACAGTCAGTTCTTAAACCTGATGTGCTGGAAGCAGAAAAAAATGGGTCAGTTTAAGGATCTGAGTATGAGCATCTTCAAAACAACAGGTCTTATTAAATTTTCCAGATATGCAGTTAGTACCTACCAAAAGTAATCCAAGGGAGGACAACTGGTGAATCAGCAAAAGGGTCATGGGCACCCAAGGCTCACTGATGCAAGGCTAGCCCATCTGGTCCAATCCCACAGAAGAGCAACTGTGATTTATAAAGTGAATGCTGACTCTGATAGAAAGGGGAACACAGTCAGAGCTGTTTTAGCAGCATGAGGGGGGACCTACTCAATATTAGGGATGTGGTGTTAATGTTATGGCTGATCGGTGTAGTATGCAATATTTTCTTTGTTTTCATAACTGAGCTTCAAAAACATCTGATTCTGTAGGTCTTTTTTTCTAATGCTTTCCTGGATAAAAAAACCCCCAAAACAATCAGTTTGGCAGTGGTTAATCACGTTCTTCAGTATGTTACTGCATTATCATGTCGCTTTAATGGATGAAAAAGTGCAGGCGGTTTGTTTTTCCCCTTCACACGCATGCCAGTGAGAAAAAAGCAGAGAGGAACAGTGTTCCATGTCAAATGGCTCAGACATAATGAGTTCCAGACTTGATGTCATGCAGCTGCAATGGAGAAAAAAACACACAACCCGACAGAGGGCGAAAGCAGGAGGAGAAACGTGTTGTTTGTGGTTAGCCTGTCTGTATATCTTTACTGTTAGCTTCTTGCCACTAAAAACTGAAAAAAGTCAGCTGTGATGTCATACTTCTTACATTTGCTCTTGCTTTTTTGTCATTGGTCTTAATAAACTTTTATCCATTTTAATACACAACTGATTGTGTGGTTTATGGATAGATTTTTGCAAAAAAAACATTCTAAAACTAAAGTGACAGACAGAAAGGCAGAGCTACAAGAATACCACATAAACTCACAAATCTTCCAGTAAAGCATTTAGTCTCGTGTCAGCAACTGGCTCTGTTAATGGCAAATGGTGAGGGGGTTTATTGGTGTGTCATGAAGAGTCAGCTTTTGGAAGCATTTATCACTATCATTATCTCTAATGCTTTGCTCATGAAGCATACTATTATAACCCTGCTAGTCATCCACATTTTGGGGCTTATTACCACAGCAGTATTTTTGGTGGCTTATTCACATTGTATGTTTTGACACTGCAAAGCAATTATTACAGAATACTGGTCCTATTGGTACAGACAGTGCATTACAAAACTACATACTATTCACTGCTACTTTACTATGATACTATTTTACTACACATTTTATACACAATTATAATAAATAACAGTTTACTCTCAAAATTAAAAAGGAACCAAATTATCACTGGGATCCATGCAGCATGTAAAATTATAAATTAAAAAATATATATTTGCATTCATAGCTTTCGATAATTTTTATATGTGGCACTACTGTCCAGGTCCAGCTTATCAGGCAAATAAATAAAGTGACATATTGTGTATTGTAAAAGTATTGCCATATTTTAAACCGTGCAATATCGCCCACCCCCAACTATGTACTATGTATAGCACGTAAGACAAAAACCATTGTAGGGAATTAAAACCTTCAAAAGAAGTTGAGAAGAGAGGAATGCGGTAAAATGTTTACAGACAAGAGAAGATGTGAATCTAACAGAAACAACCAGCTCCTGAGACAGCCTTTAATGTTACTGTGAGCCAGATGTTGTACAGATGTAGCAAACTTCCTTTTCACACCAAAAAACAGTGCACACTAGCCAGCACAAGACTGAGGGATACCGTCATAGGCCATGAGGCTGAACTTCATGAGCAAAACTCTTCTCAGAAATGCAACTTTACTGCCTTTCTTTCCGGAGAAAAGATTCTGAAAGGGCGCTTAATCATTAGTTTTGGACAAATCTTCTTCAGTGTTTTCCTATTATGAGGGAGGGAACTGCGATTGTAGGAAAATGTAAACCTAATTTTTAGGCTGCATTCCTCCCCTAAAGCCAAACCTACGAGGGAAGAGGATTATCAGGACTGAGAAAAAAAAACACAGGAAATACTTGGGCAAGGAAATGACCAAAAACACAGCAAAGTCTACATAATTTTTTAAGCATGGAAAGACTGTCAAAATAAATTAAATAAAATTAAAGGTTAATTAAAATGTGTAAAAACGCATGAAAAGGTGCTGAGAGTAAAATCATTAATAAGAAATTACCAGGGTCATCGTCCCGGAGTGCTGGAATTTGTTTTGGGGTTTCTGGAATAGTTGGTGGTGGCTCAGTCGGTGCGACTGCAGGTGGCAGTCCAGGCACAGGAGGCTCCACAATCACCCGGAAGATGTGTCTCTCGTGCAGGCCGCAGTAGTGGTGGTGCAGGTGGCAAACGTACAGGCCTTTGTCAGCAGGCTGTATGTCAGCAATACTGAGAGAGAAGTCCCCCATATAGAAAGCATTGGCCGAGATGTTCATCTTGTTTTGGAGGAAAAGGGGTCCATAGTTTCGCTTCTCCCCAGAGGCATATAGATCGATGAGGCGGTCAGCACGGTCACGGGTCACACCCGGAGCCTGAAAGTCCCAGTGAACGACCTGCTGCTGGCCCTCCTCCCGAATGCCCTCCCTCCAGAGAGGACGACGGTTCACACAGGGCAAAACCACACTGCTTCCCACCAGCACCACAAACACAGACTTCTCCCTATTCCACACTCGCTTCTCCTTACGAGCTGTAGGGAGGACAAATGATTGAAGTATGGAACTTTAACAAACAAATTTCACCATTTAAGCAATTTTCAGTGGAAAGCTATTAAGAACCTTTCCCAGATTAAAGTGACACATTTGCAGCCAGGTAAGAAAAGCACATTGTCTTGTTATTTAAACTACTTCTCACTATTAGCTGATTGAAACAAGCTGAGAAATTCTGTTGTAAAGAGTGATTTCTAACTTTGGAAAAGAAGATTTTTATATGATATGAATATGATGAACAATTATTGTGGTATAGATTGTATAGATATTGCATATATAAAATGCTAAGTGGAAAGAAAATTTGCTGGTACTGAAACAACTGGAAAAAATGCTTATGTGATAACATCTGTTAATAAAAATGTTAAATGAGTATTTGTTATATGCAAAACCTTAGATGGCCCTGCTAATATTACACACGTTTTTTTAAGAGTAAGTAAGTCTACATTATCTACAGACTTTTGCACATGTAAATGCAGTTAGTTCATTTTAAAAATGTACACATTGAGATAAAACATAAAATATGTTCTGTCTATAAGATATTTTAATTTCATTTGAATTAATAGTTTTTTTTTTACTTCCTCATTCAAACCACTAGAACATTGACCTGTCACTTGGCAGGTGGTGCTCAACCTTCTGCACATAGCTGTACATGTTTCCTAATCTGATATGTAAGTCTGTATTGTATAAGTATATGAAAACATCATAAATACATTAGGGCATCCACAGTTTACACAATAAATGCACGTATCAGAATATTAACAACAAAGAAAATAAAATGCTGGAATTCTTACCTGACTTAGTGACATTCAGCTGGATCTGGATCGATTGGTGGATTTTGCAGTAATGGTGATGCAGATTGCAAGTATACATACCTTTATCATTCATGTCCACATCTGTGAAAAATGTGGAAGGTCACAACAAATCAGTAATAATACAAGCATTTTTCATCTCTAAACCACATTTCACATTTTAAAGGGTCTTACTATGGATGATTAGAGAGAAGTTGCCGTCATTGAAGGCATCTTTGGATACGGTAACACGGCCCTTGTTGTAGGCGTTGTACACGCGCTCAGTGCCTCCCGAGTACATGTCTAGAACTCTTTCTGTTGTGTAATCGGGCCGATTCCGGTTCAGATCCCAGTGCACCACTCGCTGCCGATCCCGGAGATGGTCCTGCCTCCAGACCACGTGCTGGTTGTGACATGGCAGAACAGCCTTCGACCCTTCTCGAAGAGTGATGTTTCTGGCCTCCACTACTACACCCTGTACACTGACCTGGGCCCACACTATAACATACACAACAGTGTCTCAGATACTGTACAGCAGAGGTACTTTATATAGGTCCTGGACATCTACTACCCTGAAGATACAGTACACCCAGCTATAATATTAAGCTGCCTCTGGAAACCTTCATTATCTGGATTAGGTGTGTAACATGAGGGTGGGTGCTAAACCAGGATGTTATATCTCAAGGATTAGCTCCTGTACGTGTACATATGGGTAAAATAATGGACATATTTTTGTAATTATGACTTTTAAGATCCTCAATTCAATTTAATTCAATTCAACTCCATTTCAATTCAAGATTCAATCAAAAACTACAACCCCTAGAATCTGTGTCTATAAAAAAAATAACTACTCCCCCTTTTAATAGCAGTTTTTTTATTCAATTGGTCTACCTATTTTCCCTTGGGGAAATACCCAATGCCAATGCAATTGCATTACTACATTATAACATGTGAAGCCCTTAGAGGGGTGACAGATCATGTGAAAAAAAGTGTTGGCTGTAGTGGTAGGATTTGCCTGGAAATTAGTTTTTTTTTATTTTTAAACTCTAGAATTAAATCTATGCTTGATATTTCCAGATCATGACATTTGATGGGTTGAGCTTTATTTTGCAATCTACATCATCTGTATTCTTACCTCACCTGCACTTTTACACCCTAACAACAAATCTTTTCATGTGTATGGGAGCACTATTGTTGCTCACTTATAATAGTTTGCTCTTTTTAATTACTTACCACGTGGTGTGAGAAGGATGACAGCAACTGAAATGCAAAGAAAAGTCCAATTATTAGCATGACCTAAATATGCAGTTTATATTGTCATTTTACAGTTTACAGACAAACATGGACAAACACAACAGTATGATTCAATACCATGACTGTTTTACACTTTTGGTAGCCTTTAGCATTTGGTTATGCATATGTGTGTGTTTGGGGTCATGGGGGGGTGCACTTTATTACTGCCATATAGTGCAAGCAGTGCTGCATCTGCTGTTTGTGGTGTGCCAGCACGTTATGCAGCACAGAGGGTCTATTCATGCTCGGCATGCTTCAGTCAAAGTCTACGACCCAAAAAGTAAACATCACCTAAATTCACCAGACTAAAGCTAAACTCATTCTGCTTTACATAAAAGCAAATCAGCTGCACTGAGCTCCAGCCTTTTAACAAAACCTATAAGTGAAATGATCTATATTTAGCAGTACGGATGCATGAGTTCAGATTAGTCATCCAAAAAGTGGTTCAACAAAGTAAGTACAAAAACGTGGCCCCAGAGTCTAGAAGACCAGGTGGTTTCACAATCACAGAGTGCTCCAGAACATAGCCCACAACTGAGAGATTTCATTCCTGTGGGACCCTAAATGTTCAAAACACTGGAACGTAGGCTCTTCCAATGAGAGTTCAACAAACTTTCCATCATTCTTTAAAATTGCATTTTATTAATACTACACAAAAATACCCAATAGATATATGTTGCTGAGACACTCAATTAAGTCATATATAAATAACAATGGTAATTTAAAAACCCTCAGTTGCACACAAGAGTCTCTAAAAGACTGATTCACATAAATATTAACTTTACACAATTTTCCCCTACCTAAACATGGCCAACTGACCATGACACATTTGGTGTTTGAAGTTTGTCTGTTTAGTTCTGCACTGGGATTACAAGGTTACTATAGCTGGAAGTACTGGAAATCTTGCAAATCATTTTAGGTAACAATAGGGCTAGAAAAATAAGCAATATTGAAGATTTTAGAAAAAAAGTGAACAAGTGAAATGACTATTTTTCATTGTGAACACAATCAAGCACCGTAACAAAATATGATCTCCGCATTTAATCCATCACAGGTGCACACGTGGAGCAGTGGGCAGCTATCAATAGCACCATGGCGGGACGGAACCTTGCTCAAGGGTACCTCAGTGGTGCCCGTGCCGGGACTCGAACCTGCGACCTTTAGGTCCCAAAGGCAATTAATATTTTTATAATTTAAAAACACAGGCATTTTACTACAACGTTCAGTATAGCTAGGACAGTGTAAATTTGTGCAAGAGAGGACATCAAATCCCAAAGCCTTTTTAAAAATAGCATGAAAATAAAAGGCAACTTTTTAAAACATGAATGAACACTAAAGTTGTCATCAGAGTTCATGGCCTGTTCGCTCCTATTTCTGGGTTTAAGCAGCAACTTTTCCATGCATACTTAAAGCGCATCTGAGTTTCAGATGGGTCTGTATTTAATATTTTTTAGCAGCTGTGTTTTTTAACAGTGTCTGCATTTTCACACTAGCTAATAGACAAACCATAACTTTGCTGGCACTACTACTAGATGGATCCATTTGTTTCTTCATCTTCTTCCTGTGAATGTTTAACATAAAGCACCTCAGGACACATGTTCTGGTGCATTAAATACCATTCACTTTTTCTTCCATAATAATACATTTGATTTGAAAAGACCTAACAATGACTTAGCACTAACTAACATTAAGAATCAAAAAATACTTTTTCTGCTAGATTCTATGTGATCTATGGTTACTACATTTGATTTCAAACTACACCAAAATATCCAACAAATCTTTGCCAAGTGGAGACTATATTAGTACTATAGGAAAATTAGGTTTGCCTGTAAATATTGAAGGAAAGAGAAACCACCCAGTGAACCTAGAGTGCCATGCAGTGAGGAAGAAAGTGTGGTTCTCATAAAAGAGGTTCTTGGTAACCACTGAGCCTGAGGACTGGACCAAGCTGAAAAGCAAAGCGTGGCCACTCTGAAGAGAGGAAAAACAGACTCCATACCCTATAATTTTCTTAAGAAATATTCCACACTGAAAGAGTGCCTCACAAAGAAGGGTAGGACTAAATGTTTAACAATGTGTCTGAAAATTGTCCAATAGAAGCATGGAATTAACGTTGATGAGTCAGAAAAGTGGTGAGGAACTCACGCAGAATGTTTTCCTCAAGTGCATCAGTCATGAAAAGTGTGCCAATCAAAGCAGCACTTTCAGTTTGTGAAAGATCTTGTAAAAGCACTATTAGTGCACAGGTGTGTAACAATAGACATACTTACAGGTTTAATACAAGTTCTGAGGTGAAGATACTAACAGCTACACTTTAGCATATTTAGCATATGACCTTGGAAAACAGTGCAACCAAACCATAAATAGTATAGAATAGGATGCACCCAGATGCCTACAGTCACTGGCAGTGATTTTCACAAAAGGCAGTAAATAAGAGACCTTCAGAATCTGCAATACAGTAAGCAATACGTTTCTATATAATATATTAAACACTGATATTTCAATTTGGTACTGACATTTTTAAACTCTTAGTAAAAAATAACTACATAAATAAAAGTTCTTCTTAAAGATTATGTTAGGGGACAAAATTGACAACTAAAGCAAAATCTGAAAACAGGCCCTCCCTCTTTTAGATAAAACTGAGCCCAAAAGTAGCTGAGAGTCTAAAAGAAAAGCCAGAGTGTAGAGACAGTCAGATAAAACACATTTTTCAGGCTATCTTTCCACAGAGAAAACATCCGCTGTGATTAGCAGGCCTGGGATCAGCCTCTACTCCTACACTAAACTCTCAGAAGTAGACATGCTGACGCTGCATAGCTTTTACCTCTGATGAACTAACACTCTCCCAAAATCAGGTTGGAAGTACTCCAGTGTCCACTAATGGGAGATGAATTTTATTTCTCTCAGAGATGTGGAGTCAGATCTTTAGCAGCAATGATTCACAGTAGACTCATACACACTAAGATATTTTAATGACAGGCTTGGGCTCATAACTTGTACTAGTCTGACCAAAAGCACCAAACACTAGACATGCACTGGAGGACATTTACACAAAGGGTGATAAACTACTAAAAGAAAGTTCTCAAGACTTTTCAAACTTTTCTGAATGAAACAGTTTAATCTAGCATAAAAATGAAATTCACAAAAAAAGGCCAGTGTCCTAAACACAGTTTTCCAGTATAATGAACATTCTACTGCTTAAATGTAACTGACTGTTAATCCATTTATGTCCATCAATAAAATTCATAGAAATACTTTCTGGAAAAGTTAGGGCATATTGTCAAATTCAATAAAAACTAAAATCTGCTATTTAAAAAATATCTTGAACCTTAATTTTAGTGACAAAAGAAAAACTGACATTAGAAAAAATATCTGGTTGACCTAGTTGACTGTGTTTTGCAATTCCAATTACACATTGAATTTGATCCCCGCAGCACACTCAAGTTTGGACAGATGAGTGAAAAGTTTATAAAATATTCAATTTCAGTTTCAACATTTTGAAACATTACACAATAAGCCGGTGAACTGCTAACAAGTGAGGGCACCATGACTGAATCTAAAATGAGCATCCATCAAAGACTCATCCTTTCAATCTCTGGCAGATGTTTTGTGTCAAATTTTTTCAATGCACAACTGCAAATAATTAAGGTATTTCACTGTTAAATATAACGTTGTACCCCTCAGAAGGCACTGCATGAGAAACCATCATACTACTGTAACAAATATAGCCACATGGGCCCAGGAGGACTTAAAATAACCACTGTCACTTTACAATGTTCTCCACTGCATCAAGAGATGAAACATGAAACTTTTATTATGCTAATAGAAAGTTATACATGAAATCTACACAGAAACACTGCTCAGCTTTCTGGACCTAAGATTATCTCAAGACACTGGAGACTTCTTTCAGTGAAATAAAAGTTCAAGAAAATGAATAAATCACTGATATATATATATATATATATAGAGAGAGAGAGAGAGAGAGAGAGAGAGAGAGAGAGAGAGAGAGAGAGAGAGAGAGAGAG
>JBBPDA010000132.1:28291190-28322081 GCA_037974385.1 Arnoldichthys spilopterus
TGTGTGTGTGTGTGTGTGTGTGTGTGTGTGTGTGTGTGTGTGTGTGTGTGTGTGTGTGTGTGTGTGTCTGTCTGTCTGTATCTGTTTGACTTTGTCCAGCACAAACAATAATATACCACTACCATGTCAGAAAAAGATGATCCAAGCCCCAAACAATACCTGCTCATTGGTCGTCCTGACCATCAATGAATAGCGTAAAAGGGGTTAACTGATGCAGAGAAACAGGTGGAGTACAGCCTGTAATTGTAAATATCAAAGTGCACCCATAAGGTAATTTGAGCTGATAAAATGTACAATGGATGAAGATAAAAGAAGTAAAAGATGAGTGAGAGAGATATCTTTGGTGTAAACTTAAGTGCAATCAGAACACAACATGTCTTGGCTGATTGACTGTCTAAGTAAGGGGAAATTTGACTGTTTGCCAGGCAAGACCGTCCCCCTCATATCATCCTATGGCAGAAGGGTTGTGCTGCTAGACTGCTGCAGTGTTATATAAAAGTTCATGAGGGATGAAGCTGTTGTAACCATTTCTGGCAGGGCAGCCATGGCACCCGAGCAGACCAGCATGAACGCTCTTAAAGAGCCTGCTGTCAGATGGCTCCTTCTCGTTGGATCACATTACTCATAGTCAGCCCAGAGAGCCCTCATTAACGTCTGTGGGAGTGGTGTGACTTCATTTTCAGCACAATCTCTACCTTAGACCTTTTTTATGATCGTAAATATGCATGTTTACTTTTTTTATGGCCAAGCTGTTCTAAGAAAACACACAAACAGCATTTGAGATAACAAAAAATAACACTGTGACATGCACCCTGTTGAATTTTGACTATTCTGGGTAAAACCTTGTTTTTTCATTGAAATCTTCATACTTGGGGCTTTCCTTAGGGACTTTGTCACACTTTGCTACTAATTAGCCTGTCTTACATGTAGCACATATCTGGCTCATGCTTTTGATGTACCTTAGACACAATGTTTGTTCTTCCAGATAAAATAGTGACTCGGTTTGTGTAATGAATATTGGTTAAGCCTATAACTAAGACTATAACAATGTAAGAAAAAATTAACTTAGGAGGAAGCCATAAGGAAACACTGAAAGACACATGAATGAAAAATTAAGCTTATTCTTTGTGTTCACATTCTCAGAATAATAAACTTTATTCCTCATGTTTACTTTTCTTGAAAGTAATATTTTTGTTCTCGTCCAGCTGAACTTTGAGGCATTAATGTTCAGAACTTTTCTAGGAAGAAGTACCATTCAAACCACCCTATGGCAGTGGCCCTTAGTACAGTTATTGCAGGTCATTAACTTGGGTTAATACCTGAAAATGTTGGCATTAGCATATTTTAATACTATCCTGGGCTTGGTGAAATTTTGTAAAAAATAAATTAGAATTAGGACAAATATACCTAAAACAAGCTAAATGTGCATGCACCTACTCTCTACCAAAAAGCAGTTCTTTTAAAGTTGAAAAGGGTAAGAATAAGAATTTATACTCTTGCAGATGTTTAACCTAAGCCTGTGTGCAGAATAAATATATCCCCTTTCCAGATACACAATGACTAAGCAGTATAAAGATGAGCACAGTCACCCCATGAAGGTTAACCATTAAAGGCAGCTGCGATCAAGGGCTTAAACAGTCCTAAAAGATCAGAACCATAATAGATAATAGGATCAACCAGGAAAATGAGTGCTAAATACCAAACAATGAATATGTTAATGCTACATGAATACAAAACATTTCTGGTATGTAATGTGACCTGAGTGATCTTCCTCTTTTCTGTTTTCATTAAAACTTTGTTTCCTTTTTTCTTGACCAGGTCAATACTGGAAAAAGAAGGACCGAGTTCACTCTTCCGCGGACTGGGTCCAAATCTAGTTGGTGTTGCACCCTCAAGGTAATAAGTAAATCTAATTCTAGCAGTGTCTAGGTCATGGTTCCTATAAGTAATGTTGGGTCCTGTTTACACCTGGCATTAACATGTGTATTGGGTGATAAGATCACAAGTGGTCAGCTCAAAATCAGTTCACACCTGGCAATAGAATGCGTCTCTACAAGCGTCTCAAATGACAACTTGTGATGGGATCTCTTGTCCCTGCTATATATGCAGACAAACAATACATCATTTCCATTTGTAAAGACTTTTGCTTTGTTTTTAACCGTCTGCAGGTTTAAAAAAAAAATACTTAAAAATATATTTTGCCTGATGTTGCCCGATTTAAAACTTTAGTATGACTCTTTGTGCATAAATTACTACATACTTCTGCCTATGCAGAGGATGCAGTGGTAACTTCATGGAGGCCCAGAACACAGATGCAAATGCACAGTTAAATAATATGGTCATTCACACCGGTGCACTTTTTAGATTACCCAAGATGCACAATAATGCCAAGTGTGAACAGGACTTTGGGGGAGCTTCCCATTCATTATTGCACTTTTTGACAACCTTGGAAGAAGCCTGAAAGTGTACAACTTAACAGAACGTAACCTAAGTTTTAACGAGAAAAATGTGTTTGTTTTAGCATCAAAGACCAATGTTTTTCTCTGAGTGGTCCCTTAGGAAGACTTGCATATCATAATTATCTAGTAATGTATAAGCAATGTTAAGACTGAACTTGTTTATCTGTAAAAGTAAGTGCTTGTTTAACTTGAACATCAGGCGTGTGTCCTGTGATGAGTGCCTCTCACTGTCTGGCAATAGTATCTCTGAGCTTCCACAGCCCAATAATTCTAAATATCCTGAATAGGCAGCTCTAGCTCCAACTACATATTCAGCCTGTTGTAGTGATCTGGCACAGTCTGTTCCAGAAGCTCATCAAAGAGAACAACCAGTGTGGAAACAGACAGTTCTGGGCATTGTCAGGAACTTGCACTGTAGGCTGTGTGACTAAACACGGCAGTCTTTCAATATATCTTTTTTTTCCCACTTTGAAATGAACTCTGCAGAGTGGGGCAGGGAGCATTAGGATCATAATGAAGCTTTCTTTATCTGAAATGTTCTCTCATTTTGTTGTTTCAGGGCAATTTACTTTGCAGCCTACTCAAAATCAAAAGAGACTTTCAATGGGATCTTTGTGCCCAACAGTGGAATGGTGCACATGTCTTCTGCAGGGTTTGCAGGTGAAGTAGTAGACCATGTGTTAAGTTATATTTTGAGCTAAGACACTTAAATATTTATTTAAGAAATAGAAAATCTGTGTTATTAATATAGTGGTTTCTTATTTTCCAGCTTTTGTAACAAATTCCTTGATGAATCCCATCTGGATGGTTAAAACCAGAATGCAGCTTGAAAAGAAGTATGTAACTGTCATTTTGCAATTTTACAATGATTTAGATGTTTTTAGATGTCAATGCAAAAACACAAGTTGTACCATGCGAGTTTAAATTTAAAAGAAGTGTCCCGGTGTTGCACAACCACCACAGTAATTAGCATGTGACCAAGAAGGCCACAGTATAAATATCCACCTTGACGTGCCAGCCATGGCTTCATGGGCCCAGTCTATATTTACCCCTGCAAAGAGCACAAGCTAGTAGACTCTCTTGAGGTCACTTGCTTTACTCTGAATATAGTCCTGCAGAAAGTGTTTGCCCACCATATGACCCAAGTACATTACACAGCAATTAATATGCAGTAAGATGAAGATGATATGAAAGAAGTGCCCATACATGCCCACATTTTAACTGGTGTTGAATCAGCCAGCTTGCTTAGGAATTAGAGCCTGTTCCTTCATTACAAAGTCCTGAATAATTTTAACCTGTGTGAAAAGGGCTTGGTTGAGCACTCACTGACTGATGAAACTGGTTTTCCCCCAGGGCACGAGGAGAGAAAAAGATGAACGCGTTACAATGCGCACGCTATGTATACAGGACCGAGGGCGTGCGAGGCTTTTACAGAGGCCTTACAGCATCATACGCTGGAATCTCAGAGACTATGATCTGCTTTCTCATTTATGAAACACTGAAGAAGCGACTAGCACAGAGCCGCCTCACAACGCCGAACACTGATGGAGGAAAAGGAGCATCCGATTTCCTAGGCCTAATGGTAGCAGCTGCTTTTGCCAAAGGCTGTGCCTCCTGCATAGCTTATCCACATGGTATGTGCACTGTTGATGTCTATTCAATAAATATTCCCACATAATTGTCCTGTTACGATTTGCAATTTCATTAATAATTTAATTTAAAATGTTCTTTATTTATTTCTCTACTTCGCACCATCAACTGCGCTTATTTGGAAAAGATTTGATGCTTCTTTTTGTGTGCATTGATCTAATGGGCAATTCTCTCTCACGGTCTCCCTTCAGAGGTCATACGGACAAGACTCCGAGAAGAGGGCAGCAAATACAAGTACTTCTTCCAGACGGCCCGCCTGGTAGCAGTCGAGGAGGGCTATTCGGCATTTTATAGAGGACTCATTCCACAACTCATCAGGCAGATTCCCAACACTGCCATAGTGCTCTCCACCTATGAGCTTATTGTGTATCTGCTGGCTCAGCCCTCCAAATAAAGCCCAGAATAACAAGCACAAAGAGACTCTTGGAACTGTAGTTTGGGGGGGTGAATTCCTGTTGTTACAAGCTGTTTTTGCTTGAGGAATGTGATGCTGGTTTGCAATATCCAAAGACTTTTAAAGAATAATTTTTTATTTGGATGCATACACACACTATAAGATGTAATGATCTTGTTTAAGTTTATTCTGCATCTACATCTACACTTTTAATATCAAACATGTAAAGATGTGATTACACATTTAAGGGTTAACTCCATGTGTTTAATATTGCATCGTTGTACATAAAGAGGTTTGCTGAAAATGCATAGTGCTATTAAGTTAACTAAATTATTTTGTGCGTTTTTGTGTTTTTTTTAGTTTTAGTATTTGTTCAGTCACAGTTGTCCCACTCTGCTAAATGGTACTAACCAAAGAGGAGGTTGATGCTGAAATATCCACTGGAATTTTTTAGAATGGGGGTGATTCTGAAATGGATTTAAGGCAAAAGATATCTCTTTGGGACCTAATGCATACTTACATGCTCACTCTGCGTTATGTTGCAGTAGTTCTGTAACATGTAGTGATCTGGAGTTCAACCAAGTCTGTGTTTAGTTACTAGTAATGTCTGTTAAAACTATGAATGTGAACTGTGTCCTCTTTTACATAAAAGGGAAGCTAAAATGCATATGTGACCAATGGTTCAATAAAATGCATAGTGATCATTTCTTTTACTTCTCTTTACTTACAACTATTTGAGGGTAGATTTGTAGGGGCAGGTTGTTTCAAACTTTTTTTATACGGAAAGAAGGCAGATAGCTAACTACTAGAAGGCTGAATGTAGCTGCATTACTGTAGTAACTTTTTAACTCCTTCCAGTGGAGAGAATGGATTACTCAAATGACTGCTGAATTGAATATGATGTGTCATTGTGAACATACCCTATCTCACAAAGTGCACTACAATAAAATGAGAACTCTGCATTAAATACTTCCAGACATGGAGCAGTGAGCCACAATTAAAAGCACCCAGGGAGCATTGTAGTGGTACAGAACCTTGCTCAAGGGTACATCAGTGGTGCCTGGGCCGGGGCTTGAACCTGTGACACTGATAACATGGAGAAGTCCCTAACCAATAGGCCACAACTGCACTGGTAACCAGGTTGCTTCCATACCTGGGAAGGTTTAACCTCACTTGCTTCTTTCTCTCCATTAAAGTCTTTTTTTACTTTTAATTTTGGCCATTTATTTCCTAAATATAACGAGAATCTATTTTCTTTTTGATGTAGTTAAGAAAAAACAATGACAGAAGGCTTATTCTAGCTTAGCTGTATTTATTAGCTTATAGGCTAGGCTAGCAGTCAGGACTGGCTGAAGCTAAAAGAATTGTATTATTTATAAATAAAAATATATATATATAAGCAATCGACATTAATGGATCAGTTATATAATGACACTATAATTGAGTCATTTGTGCAGGTATGTCCAGTCTTAACAAATGAGCTCTTTTAAAAACGGGATCGTATTCTAATACTGAGACCACCTGATCAAACAAGTGAGATCGGGTGTGGTCTGTATTTTTAACTGAAGACCTGCAGTCACGCTTACCTTCAGCAGATAAAATTGGACAGTCCTGCCTTGGTATAAACGTTGTGACTTCCCTCCAAACACGAAATAAAATTTTTACATTACATTTATTCAGGAACACGTCTTTGTCCTGCCACCCAAGGCTATGTGGTTTCGTTCAACAACACTGGCTTATAGATGGCTTAGGGACAGAAGTGGACACACGTTGCCACTCAGAACTTGTCAACTATACTGTCTAAACGCCATGCTGTTACACGTTTATGGGTGAAAACCATAGCCTGGTGAAACACTCCCTCTCGTGTTGTACAGCTTAAATGACACACAGAGACTTTTATTTTGACACTTGCCCCAGGTGGTTCCGGCTGTATTGTTGATTGACGCGCGCTTCTGCTGCCGCGTGCACGTACCAGCTGTGTTGCTATTAAGAAAACCTCATTAACACTAAACCTGCAAACTCCGAGATGGACCTAATAAACCAGGTCATACTGCAATATCCACAGCTCATGTACGCTGGGGCAGGTGCGACGGCTGTTGTGACAGGAGGAGCTCTGATTTACAAAATCGCAAACAGGTATCGGCTCAATGTTAGCGAGGCCTAGCTTATCACAGTGCTAGCTTAGTTTAGCAGCTAACAGGAGCTCAGACACAGGCCAGTTTAAAACTGTTCAAGATACTGGTATACCCTTTCTCGTTCGTTTCCGAGAGTAGACTATAACCTGTAAAGACTAGCAGAGTTAAATATCCAGTTTGGCCAGTGTTGGCTATCAAAAGCGATGGAAACCGCAGCAGCAGGAGGAGCAGTCACTGTTTTGTTATGGCCTCTTGCTGCATCTTTTCGGTTATTACGGTAATAAACATTTACTCGTTTAATGTTCAGATGCGTGCAGTGACCAATTCCATTACCTCCGTTACATACTAAGTAAAATTATGATGAATTAGTTTTTTAGACGAGAATTCGAATACTGTACGTTTCTGAGACAAGCAGTCGGATTTTCCCTATTTATTGACATTATGTACTAAACATTTTTTGTTTGGTTTCATTAGGTTACATTGTTGGAAGCATATGCACTGCTTTACCATTGCAATCTTCCCACAATGAAAATAGCACCTTGCACCTTCACTTCTTGTGCTTTGTTATGGTTCTAGATAAATAAAACCAATTCCAGTGCAGTTCTGTTTTCAACTCGGTTTTATGAAGAGGTGTTTTTGTGTTTATTTGAAACACTGTTGGACTACAGTCACAATACAGCCCCTCAGGTCACAGGCCTCTACGTCATCTTTAGTCAAGATTCAAGTCTGTTTAGCTGGCAGCTCTGGTTGTCCTCTCAAATTCAGAGCAAACACAATTAAGCTAAGCTTTTTTAACATGCGTTTTATTATTTAGCTGTAAGTACATTAACAAGTGCAGGAAACTATTTTATCTATAACCTGTTGATGCAAAAATGCTCTGTATCGCCGCATTACTTTACCATAGCATGAAGTTACAAGAAGTTTATTACTACTATGTTATTGCTTGTGGACTTCTTTTAAAAACATTTCCCCATTTAATAGGAAGAAACCAACGCACGTGAATGTGAACTGCTGGTTCTGTAATCAAAACACAGAGGTTCCATATGGGAACAGAAATTGCTGGGATTGCCCATATTGTGAGCAGTACAATGGCTTCCAGGAGGTATTACCTTGTTACAGAAATACAATGAAATATGAACATATCTTGTTGATGGAAAATTTGAGCATTTTCAAAGTGGGCATGATCTGTACTATATATGTTTTTGTTTATTATTGTTTTTAAAATTATTACTTTTTTTAATTTGCAGAATGGTGACTATAACAAACCAATTCCTGCCCAATATATGGAGCATCTTAACCATGGAGTATCAGCTGGTGTTCCTGTGTCTGAGACACCGAAGACTTTGCAGTGGGTCAACTGTCAGATGCTGCTGTGCAAGAAGTGCAACAATAACCAGACAATTAAGATTAAGCAGTTGGCTTCATTCACTCCAAGGGAGGAAGTAGGTCTTACATTTTCCCTTTTACTTTTTAGTTGAAATTATGGTATACAGGATTAATACTGATTTCTTCATAAATAAATATAACCGATTAAATTGGCTGAAATGATTTTAGATTTCTACTTTAGACTTCAGATTTATATTCCAGTACTTTTAGTTAAACTGCCCTTAAAGATCATACAAACCCCCTTTTCAGAAAAGTGAAGAACAACTTAATGAACCCTTACCCTAAATACTAAATGGTGTTGCAGTTTTGCAAATGGAATTTTTCTTCATTCTTGTTTGAAACAAGACTTCAGCTGACCAGTTGACTGTGGTCACTGTTGTGCCATTCTCCTTTTCATGAAGCCTCATACATTTTCAATCGGAGATAGATCTGGAGTGCTGGCAGGCCAGTCAAGCCCATGCACTTGGTATCTACAAAGGCATGCAGTTTTAGTGCATGCAGAAAGAGACCTGGCATTTTCTGTTTTACATAGTTATGGACTTCCAGAGAAAAGAAGTTGCCTTGATGGCAATGTATGTGTGTCTGTTCTTGGATGCTATTATACACCTCTGCATCAATGGCACCTTCACATATTTGCATATCTCCCAAGCCATGGGGACTGATGCACCCCTGTGCCTTGGCAGATGTTTACACTTGCACTTATCACTGTGTGATCTCCAGGGTCCATTTTGTCTTTGGCACAGAGAACTTGATCTCTGTTTTTCCTGAAAACAGGCTAAAAGTGACGCATCTGACCACAGTGCACAGTTCACTGTGTTTTGGTCCATCTGAGGTGAGCTTGGGTCTCGAGAACTCTAATTGTGCTACATAGAATTAATGTATGACTTTCTCCTTGTGTTCTGATTGCATTTTAGATGCAGGGCAGATTTTTCAAAAGTACTCCCAAGTCAATGTAACTATATTTTGGTTATTAGCATGACTGTTTCTCCTGCGGTTTTTGGCTTAGATTTCTCAGGATTCCCTGAATATTTTTGCAGTATTATGTACTGTAGATAGTAAAATACTTTACTAATTATATCAAATTCAAAATTATAATTTTAAAATTGTCATTTTTTAATGGCATTTTATGGAGCATATATTCTGGAATGTCTTCACTTTATGAATTTATTATTATTATTTTTTTAATTTTCTTAATATTTTGTCATGCAATATAGTCTTAATGTTCCACCTCTGAATTATCCTTACATGTGCTTAGCATGCTGCAGCCTCTCTGGTTATGGCAAAAGCAGCACTAAATGATGTTAATTCAAAAAATCGTTTGTGTCCTGGAACGGAACTTCAACATCCTTATTTTTTTCACCTTACCTACCTGACCATAGCATACTTTGCAGTATAAAGGTTATAACAACAATCACACATTACAAAGGACTGAGAGTATACGGATTGTACTAGCGAGAACTGGTACATCACCCACTACTATGCTTGTTCGTTCTCAAACTCTAATAAAGAACAGACAGTGTTACACTCTGTGTGAATCCTGGAGTTGGAGTGACTTAGAAATAGTTGTTAAGCATGATTTTGAGGTCTTCACTGATTCCAACAAAATCTTGGTTCCCTCATGATTTCTTATATTTGGATCCTAATAAAATCTTAAGGGATGCAGAACCTACATTTCTTTGTTTTATTTTTTCTCCTGTGGTTGACAAATGCTTGTGGTTTTATGTAGCAAAAGCTGTGAAAAGTAATTTGAGACCATTTTCCAATCTCAGTTTTTTTCTTCGAATTGAACTGGCTCTTTGTTACGGTCTTGGAGACCGGTGTATATAAATGAATCTGTCCTGATTGTTGCCATGTATTTTGCCTCTCTTCAAAAATTGTCAAATAATAACTTGAGCCTGAATGGCTAAACTGCTCTAGGCTGAAAAGGTGGATATGTAAATGCATTGGTTTTCATGAGCTCACAAAACGATGAACTCAAAATGACTGTTTTTGGAGTTTAATTTCAGTCTATGAACTGTATAGAGTAAGGAGTACACAGTACATTTAGCAATTTAAAGGGTTTGTTTAATGTGTTTTGAATTCATTTCAAAGGCAAAATTGCTTTTCCATGATATGAGCCTAAACTTTCTTTGACTTGGGTTTTACTGGAAGATTGTTGAACCACAAAGTAGTTTTTCCAGAAATGCATCTTTTGTCCATACATGTTCACTGCTGTGTTGGAAAGTCATAACTCCTGATAAGAATCTCATACAAAAAGATTCATCACTAAGGCTGACTGGCTCACACTTCAGTTTCTTTTCTCTGCTTGTTTGTTTTTTAACTGTTGTTTATACTATTCAGTTGCACCCAATCGTTATATCAGCATAGTCAATGCAGCAACATTTTTTTATTGCTTTTGCAGGACAGTTATGACGAAGAAATTGAGGTGTACAAACATCACCTTGAGCAGACCTACAAGTTGTGCAGACCTTGTCAGACTGCAGTGGAGTACTACATCAAGCACCAGAACCGGCAGCTGAGGGCTCTGCTCTTCAATCACCAACTCCGACGTAGTCGTGATTCAGACAAAGCTTTTGTCAAGGTGATTAAAGCATAACAGATCTATTACATTTCATATTCGTAACAGTTGACCTAGAATACAGTTGCAGTGCTGAGATTGTTTCGAATGTGAAAGTAATTCAGCCATGTTACCATTGTCTGTAACCAGAAATCCATGACCGCACAGTTGGCTGTTTTGTGAATTTTGACTAGTTCTTTCTCTTTCCCAGTTGATACCGGACTATCCTAGCTAGCCACAGGCAGACATTAGGTAGCAAACATAACTCTGCTGCAAAGGCAGCTTATGTCTGACACTGATGTTTGTGAGAAGCAGCTTCTAGATGTTGCAGCGATTGACTACTTTTGGGGGAAGGTCATGTTTGCTCATTTTTCCAAATCAGGTGATCTGTGAAAGAGTGTAGCTACTTAGTTATTGGAAAGAAATACACTGGGGGAGACATTCAGGGGTATGAAATATTACAGACATAATAAAATAGGTTATAAATAAAAGATAAGAGTTGACTATGGACAGTTGTGACAAGTTTGTGCTTGTCTGCCCTCCGTTGTTTTAAAATAATAATAACAAATATGTTGTAACCATGATTTGGTCTTTGTGATTTCTAAATCAAATACATGTATGTAATGAAAATCTCTGAATACATTGTATTAGTCTAAAGTTTCTAACATTGATACTGTATTTCTGTTTTCTGCCATTGTAATGTTATTCCTGGTTACCACACTTCATCTTCAACTTTGATGAATTCGTGTTTGTGCTCTTCAAAGAAAAACCTGTTTGCTATTGCACGGTTTGTCAGGTCAAGCTGCTGCTGCTTTCGTTTTTGGATTTTTGAGACTTGCCACATCAACTTTAGGCATTCTACCTGTGTACATACCAACTAAACTTTTACATTTCTCTTTGGCACAGAGCACCTACCCAATCTCCACACCTGCCTGGCTAATAACTCTGCGGGCCCTGGCCTTTCTTACCTGTGCTTTTCTGGTCACAGTGGCTGTATATGGAGCTGGGGACTCACCCTCTCTCTCAAACAGCTCACAAACGCTGAGCGGAGGTGTTGCCCCACCCAAACATGCCATCCACAATGAAACTGAAGTCAAAACCAACAGCACTAAAACCGTGCAAATGTGGAATGATCTGATGGGCCTTCTTCCAGAGCAAGCTGTAGAGAATGTCAAACTGATCTGGCAGTCTGGAAGCAACCACCAGGTGGCTGTTGCTTCTGTTGGACTTCTTACTTGCATAACTGGTGTCTTAATGGCTGGCCCTGTCAGGTGAAATGCACTTACCTTCTCACTACAGTTTGATCTGTTATGCCGACATTTTGTCAGTGCAGTTGTTGGAATTCCTTCTTATCTGTCACTATTTTATTCTCTTATGAAGGTTGAGGAGAATTGATGCCGTCGCCTCTTTTCTTTGGCTGCTGGTGTTATGTCTGTATATGGTTGAGTGCTACCTGAAAACAGACACACCTGACTGGCTGGACACGATCAAGTTTGGCACCACCTCCTTGTGCTGCTTGGTCGGGTTTGCTGCTGCTGTGGCTACACGCAAGCCTATGGGTCCGAGAAGAACCAGAGGCCGCAGGTCAGAAACCGAACAGTGACACTTTACTAAGCTATTTTTCATAAATGGTGTCCAGATAACTGCTTAGAAGTTCATCCACATTCACAGATGAACTTCATTCATTATTTAATTAGCAGGCGCTTTTCTATCTTCCACCGACATAAACCTGTATTTGTTAATTCACCCTTCTTTCAGCTGTCATTTTCGATCTGGTTGCTTTTAGGGGAAAAAAAATACAAGATTAAAAATTTTCCCTGTGCATAAAAAGGGTAATGTCCTTTACAAAACAGTAAAATATGAGTAGGTTACAAAATATTGTTACAAAATGGATAATTACCTTTCAGTACAAGATTAACTTTTTAAAGATGATTTTATTGACTGGTAAGAAAGGGAAAACTTGATCCCCATGTGGTGTAGATCTAGTCTTGAAAAACCTTGTTAAACCTAAATGTTGAGCAAGGATTTTACAAACACAAAAAGGATCTCAAATAGGGCTGGGCAGTGTATTTGTAGTTATGATAAATGTGTGTATCATGTCTGTGGTCAATACAAAGGAAACTGTCCTATTGTTTTATTTAAAAAAAAAAAAAAAGACCTTAATTATTGTCACTGCATTTATCATGAAACTCTTGAAGAAAAGTTATATTTTTGACACATTGCCCACCTCTGAGTTGACAATAAAAAGAATAGAAAAATCAATCTGTTATTTGGCTGGAAGCAGTTATATTATGTAGCCAAAATAGAGATGGGCCATGATTGTTGTTTGCAGTAGACTATAAGATGTGCAAATTCTTCAATGTAGCTATAAACTTAGCTAGTCAAAGCATATGTTGAGTGTTCCTTCATTAGAGGAGAAACTCAAAGACTTGAGCTTTCAAACACTTTTCGCCTTCGATGTTTTGCTTGGGTTGGAACAAATGTTCCATTTGTTTGTTGTTCTCCTGCTAAAGGAGCCTGCACTGGATCTATTGAAGAGTCTCCGGATTACTCTACACTAAGTCAAATGTGTTTAGCTAGTAAGAGTCACATTTTGAAAGACTTAAACGATGCTTTACGGATTTCCTAAAATGCTGAAATAACTCTCACCTGAAAGGCACTAGGCTCACTATAGGTGCATCAGTATTTAAAACTGATATGATATGATATAGTTTTCAATTCACTATATTCCAATTTTGCCAATAGCCTGCATCTTGTTGATGCTGATAATGCTAAGGTTACATTATTAAAAGGCAACATGCCTTACATGAGTGTATTTAAAGTATGTGTTTTATACTAATAGTGTAATGGGAGAGTAAAATGTTAAACTGCATTTTTAAACAATTAAATGTTACTACATTTAAAAGTTAAGCATAAAACTGTATATGGGGGGAAATGTGACACTAGAAGTTTTTCTTGCTTTTACTTTACTGTATCTCTCAAATAACTTATTTGAGCATTTGTAGTATGTTGCTGTGAATTTAAAGGTCCAATAAGTAAGGAAAGGTCAAAGGTTCTAATGCCAAATGCTTTTCTGTAGCGTAGTGGCTGGAGTGCTGCTTGAATTACTCCCTTTAATGAGTATGCCATGTGACTGTAATTAATCACTGACCAATACATGAGTATTTTCAATTTAAGCTGTATTATTTATTGGACTATTTATCATTTTTGTTCTTATTAATGTTTTAAAAGTAACTACAGTGTTGGACATAAGGCATTCACTGTCTGCTGATGTCTTTTAGTGTTTGTCATTTTACACAACCTTTGTGAGAGCTTCCTAAAGTTGTTCCTCATTGTATCTATAGCATAACCTGCCATAGTACACACTCAAATATAGCACGTTTTAAAGGTATTGTAGCTGTAATGCCACTGGTATGAAACGTGGCCTTTTATCTTGCAGTAGTGTATAAGGTATTCTACAGCTCTTACTCTCAATGGGTTGTTCCATCCCTTTACTGGTCAGATAACTTGAACTACAGCATTCTGCCTAATTTAGTCCAATTATGCCTTTATTGACATAATGGTGTGCTTGGCTTACTTGTTTGTTATACATGTGACCTAGATTTTTTTCTTTGTGATCCCGAGTAGTGTGGTGTTTTTTTTTTTTTTTTTTTTTTTTTTTTTTTTTTTACATAAATTTTTTGTAGTTTTATTGTGCCTGATTGCATTTATAGTTGCATAAGTAAACGTATGTAACCTTGCACTTGGACTCCATGACTATTGAAAAATGTTCTTTCAGTATGGGTGATGTAATCTGATTGATTAGCCAAAGATTTGCATTTGGTCATCATACCACATAAGAATTTCCATTGGTATTTATATATATTTTTTTATATTTTTCATTCACACTTTTATTAAGCATATTCACTCCTCCAGGTTTCAAGAATAAGTTCAAATAATTTGACACTAATACTGAAATGTTTTTGTGTAATGTGAAGAAAAATGATTGTCAAGAAAATTGAATTGCCGTCCAAATCTTAATCTTAAGCTCTCTATATACTTTTTTATATAAATATTTCAAATCCTCTTTTGGATTTTGTGTGTTGTGCAAAGACGCATGTTGGATTAAACCATGTTTGGTTATTGTTTGTTTGCTTCTTTTTTTTTTTCTCAATGCTCTTGTACGTTTTACTGCTATTGCCAATAAAGCGCTGTAAAATAGGAAATGTGTGTTTTATGCCTTTGTTTTGGACCCTCCTAATTAAATTTCTGATAGACGACCTACAAGCAAGTTTGATATAGAGCAAAGAACAGATTGTTGTGAGGAACCTATAACCTTTCAGGTGGTACACTGGTCTACTATATGGATGTGGAGAGTGACTGTGAATAGTAAGAGACATCGGTTAAACAGTTAGAATATTTAGGTTTTCATCTTTAGCAAACAATAATTCCACATTTACTGTTACACTATCACTTCTATGAACCTATTCTCCATGTAATCCCCTCAAGTAGGACATGCTACAATATTCATTGCCTTAAATATTAGGTTTTAAATTGTGGATTGAAAGAGACAAAAGGAAATTAAGAACTGTGAAGATGTGGAATGGACTCATGTCTTCATCTGTTTCAGGTATCTGTCGGGCAGTTCTGTTGGGATGTTCTACAGTAGCCAGTCTTCCTTGTTGTCTGGATCCTCCACTTTCATCCCCACGCCTCCCCCCAACCTGCCACAGCTACTTGCCCACCAACAAAGCCATAAAGCCCGAAAAGCCTCCCCTTCCTCCCTGCCAGGGCGTCTCAACAGAGCCCTGTCCCTGGGCACCATCCCCTCTCTTGCCCGAACAGGTGAGATTGCCTTCTGCTCTTTTTCTTTTCCCTGATGCATAGATGTGTTAAACATTTGTATTTGAAAGGCAAGTATTGTCATATGTTCTGACAATTTATTTTGGAAAGATGCTGTTGTCCCTGCCCTCTTTTTGGTAGTGGCATTACACATTTCAGTAGTATTAAAAAGCGAAGGGGTGTGCTGTTGGATGCAATTTCATGAAGAGTTGCCATAAGTGTAACCTCAGCTTATTCTGGGTTGTGTGTTATGCTCCCTATTTCTTCATTCAAGGTCAAAGTGTTGTGAGGATATTGAAGGGTAGACATGGAATTTTGAGTCTACCTATACTGATCCAACTTAACTGACCATCAGGTTGCTAGCTAAGCTATACCTGATTTTCGATCAGCTTTGGTTGGTTAGAGATGTTTGGCACTGGTGAAGAACTTTGTTACATCTTGTATGTTTTACTTCATCCAAAGCCAAATACAGCCATACTGGTGATGTGTGTTGTGGAAGAATGCATTTTGCAGGCAGGCTGTCTAGTGTGATGATATAATATGTTGCACTCCCTGTTTGTTCTGTTGTGGACAAACATGAGCACCAATGTATAAAATCAGCCCTGAAGCTTTTCAGTTGACTTTCGTGAAGCTGAAAGTTATTTGCCACTTCTGTCTCTAATAGAATTAGATAAGTCCCTGTGCTAAACACAGCAATAGAATGATAAAGCCTGGAATGTATTTGAACATGATGGGCAATTTAGTCTGAGAATGATGCATTATTTTGCTATGAAAAATGGGTAAAAATATGACCGACTGTCTTCTTGAAGCCTGATATGGGCTTGGTATTTAAAACGATGCTTACTCTAATAGTCCTGTTGACTGGAATATCTTGAAAGCAGTTGTGTCCTAGAAATTGCCTGTATTTCCATTAATTATGAGCAGGCCTGTGGTAAAGAAGGAGCAGTCAGACGTTTTGTACAGTGTTCATGTGTGCCTCTTGGCCAGGCTGCAAAAGGAGGGGCCCCATGTGCTATCATGCAGAACCTGTAAGGAGATGATGGGAAGGTTATGGGTCAGTGATAGTATGAAAGGAACAGGGAACCCGCCTCAGTCTTCACTTCAGGTGTGGCCGCACCTTGCAGAAGAATTTTACCATCTGTCAGAGACAACTATGTAGACCGGGTGAGAAATAAAGTCTTTATCAGCTACCTTCATGGTGCAGGGGTTTTCCCACCAGCTATGGATTGTGGTTTACAGGAAGTTACCTTTTTGAAGTACATTTTAGTGAAGCAAAGGTTTCTCAACTGTCCTTAATTGCTTTGCACACATGCAATATGGGCAGATTCATGGGAGAACTGCATCAACAATCTGGTTTCCTCTCCAGTTGCACTGGCTGCCCTGTTTGGTTCACTTCTGCAGAAAGCTATGCTGTGCATTTAGCCTGTTTTAAAGCCATTAAAAACCATGGATGGAACTAGTCTTAGGGAGTGGTATTGAAATGATTGTTATGTCTTGGCTGAAAGTATGGTTTGTTTCATGTTAGGATCCTCTGATGAGAGCATGGCAAACTACACTCTCCTGTAATCAGTCTGCTCCAGCAGGTGTGTTGGGAGCCATGGGTTGCTTTTGTTACATTGGGTCACACAAATTTTAATTATGGCTGCAGGACATTGCTTTCATACAGCATTTGTTTAGCGTTTATTTTCTTTTTTTTTCACCCCTTCTTGGTCAACAGTATTATTAACCAATTCATAAATCCACATGAAACTTGGATTTGAAGCTCCAATTTCTCGGCTGTTGCATTTTAACTGTTTTACAAAGATTACAAAATTTGTTCACCAGGTTTGTTTTTAGAAGGTGTAACACCCTAGCTCATTACGACTCATTTGTTGAACCGCACCTTACTAGGCAGTATTCCCAACAATACCGCACTGCATCACTACCACATTCTTTGAAGACAAGCCTAATTTTATTAAATTCCATCCACTGGGGGTGCAGCAACTGATACATTTCAATATCTCAAACTGATTAGATACATTTTTTACATTTGTTGTGATCACATTTCACACTTGAAATTTCATGCTTCGGGGGCACTGTAATTAAAATGTCTGTTTAAAACCACATAAGGTAAAATTTTAATATTAGGTATGTTTGTACTTGGCTACATTGATGCACATCTTCTGAAGCTTCAGTTAGTTTTTTCAACAAAATGGCTGCCAATAGCCACTCAAAAATGTAAAATGCATGTCTGAGTGAGTAGTATGCCGTGTTTACACACGTCTGTCATTTTGCAGTACGTATTTAAATGATGATGACAATAATAATAAATGAACAAAGAAATAGTGATGTGTAAAAGTTTTTGATCTCTTCTACTTTTTATCACTTATAGTAATTTAAGATATTCAAGATAACCAGAGGAAAAAAACAAACTGTAATCACTTATTGAAGGGAAAAAACCTAATCCATGTCCTACAGGAACTTTTTTTGGAAAAAGTGCCCTCTGTTACTCAACCAAACAGTTAACCAGATTTCCCCAAAAGGGTCCTGCCTAACATAAGGTGAGCATTCATGATTAAACTGATAAACAATGCTTCTTTAGAAAAATATTTAGGCATAGTAACATTTGAATAAATTACTCTTTGTCAAAAGAATAAGTTAATAATAATTGAATAAAAATTGTAATTGCAAATAATTTAAAACAAAATATAAAACTGGCAGACAAGAGAATTTCTTCTGCAGAAAAATGTGCATTAAAATATTTGTACAGCCTTCATTTTAATTTAGGTTTTCTTAATCAAAGAAAAAAAAATCTGTTAAGCCTGTTTGGATGGTGCCAATATTATAACATAGGATATTTACCCTTTGACTTGCTGTTTGGTTGGAAAGCAGTGGAACTTGTGCATAGAGTTTCATAAATAGCATGCTTGGAATTTTTAGCCCATGATACGTTGAAAAATTTCTGCATTTCTACCCTTAGTTCAAATGATCATTTTAGATATTAAGTAGCACTGTTGTTATCTTTCCTTGAAATGAGGCAAGGCTTCTGATCCCATGACCCCTAATTCTTTGCAATTCACAACTGTCAAAACATGCTGGCATCAACAAAAGAAATAGAAAATCTCTGAGGCACACATTTCTGATTGATCTGAGAAATTAGAGCCAGTTAAAATTCCTTATATCCTTTTTTTGGAAATCGTATTCTCTGGACTCATAACATTCATAACATGGTTGTGGAGTGTGGTTGTGACTTTGAGATAATTCTGCTCTCTATTAAAATACACTAATTCTAAATATTTCTTTTTGGCTGACATATCTTAACCTAATGCCACTAATTACAAATATGTTCAGGGGTGTACGAAGCAAGCCTATTCCTGTATCACTCACCTGTTCAGAAGGCAACATTTTTAAAAGGTCAGTCATTTCTTGCACTAGCTCTCACTCATCATCTTTTTAGCTACAGTCTGTCACCAATTATGCTTTTTGTTGTTGCTTTGCTGTACAGTTGAAGCCCTGCTGGCACCTGTTTGAGTGGAGATATTTCTGGAATGGGTGTTCAGAACAGATCATGTCAATGGTGGGGCAAGCCATGCTAAGACTCTTAAGTAGCTCATCCCACACTGTGCTTATGCATTCATGGCAAATTGCATGGAACATATTTTTTAACACAGAAATGTTTAGACTATTGTTCTGCTGTACTTAGAGTAATTTCAGAATGGTTACTACTATAGTCTAATACGCTGTTGCTTTGGAGCCCTCCAGGTGTTTCAGGAGATCAGTTTCACATCCTTTATGCAGCTGTTGTGACCCCTTAACAAACTGCCTTCTCAATTACCAAACCAAAATGTCAGCTTATGCTTTTCTGTCATCAAATCCCAACTCTTTACACTGAAGCTTCAGTGAAACAACCAGACTCATGTCATGACAAGAACTGTTTTTGTGCTCACATTTTGTTCATGGTTTTGAGAAATCAAATGAAGCCTGAAAGCATTTTATAATCAATATTTTTGAGATGTTCTGTTGCTTTATTGTTCTGCTGTATGGCTCACTGTGCTTACAGATTCTGGTTTCCTGTTCAGTGGGAGTAGGCCATCATCACTGTGCAAAGACTCTCCACCTTCAGGTAACTAATATTGTTGGACAAGCTGCAATGAATGTAAACAAGTATGCATTATTTACATAAATGTAAATAAGCATGCAGTACAAATTTAAATGACCCGCACGGAAATACATTTTCTGCATTTTGTGAATATTTTCATAAGAAATTCTCAGAGAAATAGAATGTATTTTGCTTTAGATGGTAAAATAAAAAAACGAATATTGCAAAAATATACCTATAAAATCAATGACTTTCACAAGCTTTTTTTTAATTTTTTTTTTATCATGAGCTAATTCTAATTTTTTTCAATAGATTACTTTTCTCTGAAGTCTGGAAGTCGGCCTTCTTCCCCCGGCCCCTCCCCTACCCCTTCAGTGGCAGGCTCAGTCACATCCACCTCCAGCTCAGCCAGGCAACGCCGGCCTCTGATCAGCCCAGCACGGCTAAACATTAGTGGGCAGAAGCTTCAGCTTTTCACCTCTCCTTTGGAATCTATGAACCCAGCTCCCCCATCACCCAGTTTGGCAGAACCTTGTCACTTCCACAGCAGAGCCTTCGTCCCTGATGTTCCTCACTTTCCATCACACAATCAAGGTTCATATTACTTTGCACATACTAGGAAAACTGTCATGTCACAAGAACTGTACACTTTCTTGTTTCTTAAGTATTTCTGCCTGCACTACCCCAGTCTCAGTCAATCAGAACAGACATTACATATGTCCTATGTTTACATTTATGACATTACATATGTCATATCCTGGTGATATATTAACTAAAGCAAAACATTTTTTTGCATTTTTATGTCTAAATGTAATGACAGATATATCATTTAAGTAGTCTAGTCTAATGCTAAACAATACACTGTTTGAAACACTGAATATGTCTGCCTGTTCAATTAGTGTGTTCTTTTTTCCAGATTTAGGTTCACTCTTTGATAATGGTAGTGTTTTGGATCATGCAGAGAAGAAAATGGACAGTTCTTCAGGTTCATCTAACTGCCATGTGGACACAACCACAGGGAATGAAACTGACAGCAAATGTAACTGGAAAGGTAAGAATTGTTTAGCTTTTGTATTATACATGATGCTACAAGTTAATTTCCCAAATAGGGGATAAATACAGTACTATTCTATTCTATTAACATTTTAAACTCTGCTTTACTAATAATTCGGTAGCAAACATTTTTTGTTGTCTCAATCCATCCAATTATCTACACTAAGTTCCTGTTCCTTTTGTAGGTTGTGTCGGTCGGTCTCTATGGCCAGGTCTTCTCTTTGCCAGCGTGACTGCCAATCTCACCTTTATCTCATTCTATTTATATTACAACTGGAGATGAGAAATGATTGAAAGGCCACAGATTTCTTGAAGGTCACCTAAGAGGATCCATACTGGTAGATGTTTTTGCTGCTTGTCTCTGCAGAATCTGTGATCCACAAGGTTTATCTTTTGTTAAGTTTTGTACTGAGGTTTTGTGAACCCATTCATAATAATGGTATAAAACAAACAGGATTGACTAGCTGTATGTACCAAAACATGACTGACATTGTAAGCCACTAATGTTGACAATGAGTAGCTTTTTTTGATGTTCAGTAAAATTAAGGAGCATGTTATGTATAATTGAAGAGAATTAGGTCAGCTGATTGGTCTTTGAACATTCGTAGCTATTTGCTGGTATATCAGATTTTTTTTTTCTTTTTCTTAATTTTCCATTACGCGCAATTTAAAGCTTTAATAGGTTATGCTATAATGTGAAATAAAATGGTGCTATGGTTTGTATGATTGTGCTCATACTCTTTCAGTATTATCTCCGATAAAGGTAAATAAACTTAACAATTCATAATCTGTAACTCTAATTTTCCTCCTGTACCCTCTTGTCTAAGACTGTTCAGTGCTATGTTAAATATTCATATTTTGTACTTTAATATTTTATACTTAGTTAAAATACACATACACAAACTTAACATAAAAGCCTGAATGATGTGAAAGGGTCCACATTTATGTTATGAGATATTGTGTCTGGTGTACAGCCTCTTCTGTTTCCATGAAACAGATTCACACAATTGTTAGTGGTTACTTATCTACAAGAGCTGCAGATATATAAAAGATTTTTAGATACTAAACGTCTTCAGTATTTTCATTTTGTGTTTCATGTGGGGTTTTTTTTTCTTCGATTGCGATGCTTATACTGAAGTGGAAATGTTAAGTATTTATGCAAAGCAGTTAATGAGACACTAAACTAGATTAATCGTCTTACGTTAATGAATCTTGACCTGTGCAGTAGTAAAAGAACAGTTAGGCTCAGAGTGCTGTTGTACTGCAGAAATTATTTTTATAAAGAAAATGCTAATGTATTTTTAAATCAAGCATTTTCCTTCATTTTCACTGCAAACAACTTCTCAAGCTGTATAGATAATGTCAGAATAAGGCCATAACTTTCGTTGTGTACATATTTGTAAAATGTGAATGTGTATTTATGTATTGTGAAAACACTGGCAATGTGTAAATGATTAGTCCGGCATCAGGTAATAAAAATGTAAATACAGTCCATGTATGTAAATTAAAAATGTTCCACCAAATCTGTACAGTATACTATGTTTAAGGGATATTGTCCTATTTTTGCTTGTCATGCATGTAATAAACTTAAAAAATCTGATCTGCTGTATTGGGGCTCTGTTTTTTGTATTTATTAATGTAAATTGTAATTTTTGTCCTTTGTAGTAGAAACTCCTCAACTAGCTACAATCAGTGCATTCAGCTTGGGTATGCAAAAATATAGTTGAGTAGAAACAGAAACTGGTATGCCTTAAAATTTGCAATGGGTTGAGGTATTTGTGAGTATAGTCTGAGTAGTTTTGGAAATCCAAAAAAAGAATAGGAGCAATTTTTATGATTATTTTCCATTTAAAATTACGAAAACGGTTGTTACAAAAAGTACATATCAAATGTACCAAACCAGCAGCACCTTCGCCTTGTGTAATCTGGAATATGAAAATTCAACAACCACTCGAGCACATGTAGTTAAATGTTTTCTGTAAATGCTATATTGTGCCACACATTTTTATTTTAACCTGTTAACAGCTGCTTTCTCTTAAATTAGTGGGAAGAAGTATGAAGCTCCAGATAAGATAATTTCCTTGTTACCCAGGGTTGACTATGGTATTTTGGCCTTCTGTATTTTTCATTACAATTGGCTACATAAATGTTGGCACCCCTGGTAAAGTGTGTCTGGTTAATTACCTCAATCTAAAAGTGTGAAAAATCGAACATTTAGTTGAAGCTATCCAATTTAAGATGAACCACTTTCGTGTGCATTTGGTTGTATGTTTTAGAACTTTGTTCTGCTGGAAGAACCAACCATATCCCAGTCTTAGCTCTTTGACAGAAGTTACCCGATATGATTATGTATCCTAACAAGGTTCCCATTGCATTTGGAGGAAAAATAGCCCTAAAACATCATACACTCTCCACCATTCTTAACAATATGAGATATATTTTCTATATAGCATCTTTCTTTTACACCAAACTCACCTCATTAATTAAACTTGTGAAGGTTGAGTGAAAGTGACTTTTTGTCACTGTGAACACACTCAAGCACCACAACAAAATGTGACCTCTGCATTTAACCCATCACACATGCACACGTGGAGCAGCAGGCAGCTATCAATCAGTGCCCGGGGAGCAGTGTAGCAGGACAGTACCTCAGCAGTGCCTAGGCCGGGACTCAAGGGCGATGTCCTAACCACTAGGCCACCACTGGCCAGGTTAGGTTTGTCTCATTTTTTCAGAATGAGATGCCACAAAATATTTTTCATGACTCTTCTTTTCCAAGGGTATCAATCATTATTAAGCTAATTAAAGCTAATGCTGTTTTTAAGGCAGACATTAGTTGACACAGCTGTGTGATATTTTATGAGACCTGTATGCTGTTTCCAACAAGCAAGTAAGTGATAACTGCTTAGTTAACCATGGTAAATGTAATTTGCATTGTGTACATTTTGGAAATTTACAATGTTGCATACAAGGGAAAGTCTTTCTGTTTTCTTTGGAATCAAATTATATTTGGAGGCCCACTTCAGGCCTGATCTTCTCCCTAAAAAAACACTAATAATTTAATAATACTTATGGTTTTGTGAAAAACAAAATACTTGCATAAAATGGTGTGGTCCACATTTAAATGAGTTTGTGGTTCTGAACTCTAGCTATTTCCTTATGCCTGCTTCTGAGCAGACACAGTGTCTCCCGAGCCTGGGCGATAGGCATCTCTCCTTTTTCCCCATAGCCTGGATCTTTCATGCACTGCTGCAGAGAGCGTGGGTGGTTCCTCCAGTCCGAATGCAGTGCAACAGTAGCTACACTATGACAAACACAGACAATGATGAAAATATATATTCAAATAATAACAGTGAATGCATCTGTTTTGTTTTCCTAAGTGACTAATGCTCCATATGTTTAGTTAAATAACAGTAGAGGAGCTTTGGTTTTGTACCGTACTGACCCATGTATTGGCTGGGCTGTTATAATAATACTGAGTAAAACACTTACAATAATGAATATATTCGAACATTAATATATAGTAAGTTAAAAGTTATCTGGTTGATTTTGAAGATGCATGCCAGTCTGATGCCACAAAGTGAAATTAACTGAAAAATATTTTGAAAGTTGGTGGCAGATTAGTACAGATTTCATATAGGTATCACCTAGTCAGGAAATTTCAAAATATAATTTTGCATAGCTATAGTCCCCAGGAACAGACGTGAGTAGGTGAATGTAAAAAATATGATAGTTAGGAGGAATAATAGAAAAAAACAGAAATAAAGAACTGTCTTGAAACCTTTTAGTACACACAGCATACACTGATCAGCCACAACACTTTAACCAGTTGTTACAGTAGCATCTGGCAAAGGGTGGGATATATATCAGACAGCAAGTGAACAGTCAGTTCAAGCTAATGTGCTGAAAGCTGAAAAAAAGGGTTAGTGCAAGAACCTGAGGGCCAGACTGTGATGGCTTGTCGACTTGGTTAGAGCATCTCCAAAACAGTAAGACTTGTGGAGTGTTCCTGGTACGCTATGGTTGGTACCTACCATAAGTGGTCCAGGGAAGGAAAACTGATGACAGGATCATGGGCGTTCAAGGCTTATTGATGCACATAGTAAGTGTGTCTGATCCCAAAAAAGGGCATCTGTAGCTTGTCTCTTAAAAATTTGAGATATAAGCAACAGCCTAGGAGCTGAATTAGCAGGACGTGATACTAATACTAACATAAAAACAAATTTTACGATGATAATAAAAGTGTTGTCTATAATCAGAAAAGTTCAGATGTTTCATCACAAACGCTGCTAAAGCGGAACTGAATAAATGTAAGAAAGTTCTGAATAAATTTCAGTATTTTTTTATAATGGTGCATTTTTTGGCCTGCGTGATGAGCAAAAAGGGCGCTTGAAAACATCTGCAGCCACAATCCAGACAGAAGACGCGGTCACGCGCGGGTCACTCATTTATCGCTTGTTTGTAGTGTATCTTTGTGCGTATTCGGCCTCTTTGATGTCTGGCATCTTACGCAGCGCCTGGGTAACAAGAGTTCTGTGCGTTCCATTCATGTTGTTCGCTGCGCTGCTCGCTTTAGGAGCGCTGTAGCAAAACGTGGGTCTTAAGTCAAAACACGTCTGCTGTCTTCCCTATCCGTGAACTCAATTGCGAGAACTTTCGACCTGGGAAAGTGTGGGGGTTTTTTTTCGTGGGAATTGTGGCGCGTTCCGTTTCAGTGGGTGGAGTTTGCAAAGTCGAGTTGCTCACACACCTGGACGGCTGCTTCTTTAGCCCACATTTCACTGAGCGCACATACCGCGCACTTTCCCACCTCCCTGCCTGTCAAGCCCCAGAGAGGCATGGAGATCCAGCTGAAGGCGATCATGGAGGAGTGCAGCAGAAGCGCAGACCCTGACGACCTCCAGCAGAAGTCAACGCCTGACCAAGAGTTCCCCCAGGACACGGTCTCGAGCAGCAGCAAAGCTGAGAAACCCCCCTACTCGTACGTGGCCTTGATTGCCATGGCTATCCGCGAGAGCGCGGAGAGGAAGCTCACCCTCAGCAGCATCTATCAGTTCATCGTGTCCAGGTTCCCTTACTATGAGAAGAACAAGAAGGGCTGGCAGAACAGTATCCGCCACAACCTGAGCCTCAACGAGTGCTTCGTGAAGGTGCCTCGAAACGGCGGCGGAGGAGGAGAAGTTGGTGGAGGGGGGGACAAGAAGGGCAACTTCTGGACCCTGGACCCCGCTTTCGAGGACATGTTTGAGCAGGGAAACTACAGACGCAGGAGGAGAGTCAGGAGAGCCCCGCGACCCCCAGCATCGCCCTGCTGGCCTCAGCAATGCGCGCTCCCGCCCTACGACCCGCAGCAGCATCACCAGCACGTGCATGCGCGTGCCGACTCCCCTCTCTGTTATTATCCAAACGGGGGAGCTCTTTATCCTTTTTACCCCATGCACGCGGTGCACCCTCTCCATGCCCCTTACGGCCACTACCAGCAGTACCAGTGCGCACCGCTGCCCAACGGTGCCCCCTACCGGCAGCACGAGTACAGCCTGGAGCACCCGGTGGAGTGAGGAAATCATAGGGAATGGAGGATATTGAAGGAGGAGGTTTGGATGTGTAACAGACTTGTGGCAGGTTGGTACATTTGGCTTTTTGGTTCACGTATGTTCATGCATTAGGGCCACAGAGGAGGTGAGAGATGCACTGCAGATGGCTTTATACAAAGAGACTGGAGGACTGAATAACAAAGAGACAGTAGTAAATAGTCAGTACATGACTTTTGGACAAGTCAGGTATGTGAAAAGGTGAATTTGTTCACTTCTTTCCTTTAGGCTGCAGAGGTGGAAAGTGCTTGTAGCCTTATTAGGTTTGGATGAATACTGGCAAAGACACTAAAAGGAATATCTCCTCCACACTTATGTCCCCTTTCTAAAAGAGAGCTAATCAGCCAGTACCTGTTTGGTGTTTGCAGTTTACTTATTCAACTCTTCAGCATGCCTAAGAGGCTAAAGAAGTCTCCACATGGTTTGTTAGTCACTTTCTGGGGGAACATGTATGCATAGTACCTGTACTACATCTATCACTACAGAATTACAGAACTACAGAACAACACACTTGTCTTGGCTAAATAACCGGGGGAAAGTATCATCTTTAACTATGCCTTTAATGACTGAATGAAGAGCACGACTTAAACAGCCATAAACGAGGTCTGAGTGTGTACAAGCAAATCAGTAATGTGGAAACCCAGTTCTTCACTTAATGTTCCTTCATTTGGGCTGCAGGTCTGGATCAGGGAATCACATCTCACATGTAGATGCGCTAGTTTTGTGTGAATACTAATGAAAGGCACTTAAGAGAATAGTGTGATTTAGGATCACTGGCCTTACTGTCACTCAACCCGCTGGTTCAGATCATCTGAAATTATTTGTTTACCTGAATTTTTACATTTGCAAACACAAGCTGAAACTCTGCACTAAAGTTTGAAACTTTAACTGTTACAAACTGTATGTTGTGTTCAATTAACTCAGATTTGAAGTCTGACTGTTCTCTGTTATTGGAATTCAATGAGATTTTGAAAGATTGTTTGTTTGTAGTAGAAACATGCTGTTTTTCTTTAGTCTAGGATAACATTTTAAAAACCAGTAATTTTTTTATTGCTATTTATTTTAATTTTTTTAATAAATTTTATACATTGTGGATTTGTGCGTTGACATGGCATAGACAATGTTTTACTTTGCCATTCATTGACATTGTTTAGCAATACTGAGTAATGTACAGTTTTTCCAGTTGAAATGGTTAATTCACTGATCTAACTGTTTGGTTATTTTGCAAATAAAAGGTTAAGTTTTGTAATGAAGCTGTTTGACCCAGAGTTTTTCTGAACCTCCTGGTAATGCTTTTAAAAAGCACTTAATCAAAAATAATAGATTTCATTTTCTCCTATCAATACATTAGCTACAGGGTTGCCAGGTCCAGCTCCTGAATACCCACTGCTCTATATAATTTGGAGCTTTCTCTGCCTCCAACACAACTGATCCAACTACTCAGCACATTATCAACACCTCACTCAGGTAAAATGAGAGTGTTAAACAGGAAAAACACTACAATGAGCAGGGCAGTTGGTCTCCAGGACCAGGATTTGGAAGAGTGAATTAGCAAAGCAGCTGGTTTGAAATACTGAACAGTAGTGTTTTTGCTCTATACTTTCCGAATTTTGTGCCATCATATGTCCACATTTCTGCTGTTTTTTACATACTTCAATACTCTATGTGAAATAAGGAATTGCCTTTCTATTTTATGTGGGTAAACAGCGACCTCTTCAGGCATTATGGAAGAAGTGCAGGTTTCAGGTTTAGGATAGGCAATAGACACTTCAAGAAGGTAATAAACAACTACTCTGTACCTGTAAAATGTAAATTGGCACCAGTGTACTCAGAGCTAGTGATGGTTCTTTTTGAGTCTTGACAAACACTTGTCAGCCATGCTTTCAAGAGTGACCCGATTTTGTCCAAATGTCAGTATTGCCCCAAAGGCACAGCTTTTTTAAGTGCGTAGGCTTGTGCCCTAGGGCTGAGCAATTAAGGAGAATAACGCTTCATTCATTCAGAGTTTTAGTGTCCTGCTTGTGTAGCTAACTCCTCTTATGTATGACAGATCTAATTAATGTTTTAGCTGTGTCTATAAATATAATATACATCAATCAGCCATAATATTATGACCACAGTTCTGACTGTGGTGCACTATTACAGTCAGCATTCAATTTTTCAACCACAGTAGCTCTTCTGTGGGAACAGACCAGATGGGCTCCTTAACTCCATACACTCATCAGTGAGCCTTGGGTGCCCATGACCCTGTGACCAATTCACTGCTATCCTTACTTGGATCACTTTTGGTAGGCACTTACTATTGCATACCTGGAACAGTCCACAAGACCTACTGTTTTTGAGATGTTCTGGCTCAGTCATCTAACCATCACACTAAGGCCCTTGTCAGTGTAACTCGGATTCTTACGTTTGCCCGTTTTTCCAGGATTCAATGCATTAACTTCAAGGACTGACTGGACTGCCTAAATAACCTGACAGGTATCACTGTAACAAGACAATGTTATTCACTTTACTTGTCAGTAGTTTCAATGTTGCGGCTGATCAGTGAATTTACAGTATATACAGTTTCTAGCATGTGAACATTTGCATATACATGCATACACATATATATTTGTACACATTTCAGAAAAGGTCGGACACTGAATACTTGATCAACACTGAACATCTGACAACTTGATGTTAGTTTGCTGACTGCTGAGTACAGCTATATGGAAGGTCTACCTGGTAAAAGGGATCATAAACAAAAAAAGTTCCACAACAAAAGGTGGGTAAAGTGGTAGAAAGGCTAGTCATAAACCCAGCAGAAGCCTTTAATTAATAAGAATGAACCAAAGTGAAAACAAATCTGAAATGTCTTTTTCTCCAGGCATCGAAATGGAGAAGGCCTGTAATAGACAACACGATGAATAAAACAGACCAACCTCAAGGACACATAAGGCACTGGAAGTGTTGCCATGGTGAAAAGTGCCCATTTTCAAAGCTGAAATTCTCTCTCTTTGCAGTAATAATTGTAATATAATATTTAAACAATAACATTAACACAACTGACGGGTAAAGTGAATAACATTGACAAGTTATTTCATTACAATGGCACCTTTCAGGGGTTAGGATATATTGGGCAGCATACAAACAGTCAGTTCTTGAAGCCGGAAAAATAGGCAGGTGTAAGGATCTGAGCCACTTTAACAATGGCCTTATTGTGATGAGCATCTTCAAAACGGCAAGTCTTGTGGAGTGTTCCAGGTATGCAGTATTTAGTACCTACCAAAAGTGATCCAAGGAAAGATAACAGGTGAACTGGCAACAGGGTCTTGGGCACCCAAAGCTCACTGATGCATGGGGGGAGTAAGGGCTAGCCTGTCTGGTCTGATCCCACAGAAGAGCTTCTGTTGCACAAAATGTTAATGCTGACTCTGATAGAAAGGGGTCAGAACACACAGTGCACCACAGTCAGTGCTGTTTCAGCAGCATGAGGGACCTACTCAATATTAGGCAGGTGGTGTTAATGTTATGACTGATCGCTATATTTGTTAGTTCCTTTTACTAATGAAGGATGACAAACATTTTTTTTTTTTAATATTACATACCTGGATCTCTTCATCATGCAGAGTGCAAATTCAGGCCAATGTTGTTTGCAATTTACATGTTTACTATTACATTTCCAGTGTTAAGAATGACGACTTGCACGATCACTCGTAAGTTTAAAATGACCAACTTCATTTTGTGTAATTCTGACATTTATGTATCTTATGCTTCTGACATGAAATTCAGAAACTCATTCTCTGAATTACAGATTTTTTTATCTGAGCTTCCAATATTCAGTGACTGCTCTCCATACAAATCATGGAGACTTTAGTTAAGAAAAGTCAGAATAACTGCAAACATTCTTCAGCTGAAATCAGGAAATGTCCATAAAAAGTTATAATAATTAATGGTGAAGTTCCCAAAAAGGAATCACAACCTTAGTCACAGAGTCTGTAAATATTTTTCACATATTGGTTTTAGTGTTGTTGTACTTTCAATAAACTTTTTATTTAGATCCAGTTTAGTTGCTTGATGGAAAACAACTCTTCCTCATCATCGTCATCACCAAAAAACAGAAGGCTGCTGTTCTTCACTCTCACCCCAGATTTTGGATCTTTTTTGTTTCCTCATTCTCACTCTTCCTCTTCTTACTACAGCTCACTGTCATGCCATCAGACGTTCGTTTTTCAGGTTTCTTAAATATGATCTTCCCATCAGCAGGGTGTTGTTCATCTTGTGGAGAAGTAAGAGCAGTTGATATTCAAATGGTAGATGGGGCAGATGCACATGAGTCTTATGTCACCATGCCCAATAAAAAGCATCTCATAGAAGGGTATAAAGCCCCCCAGCACTGGAAAGTGCAGCTGTGCAACTGTGTTCTCTTCATCCATTGTCTTTGGGATGAGATGGAGTGGCAGTTGTGACCTAGAACTAATCATCCAACATTAATATCAATACCTGATCTCACTTATGCTCTTGTGGATGAATGCAATCACATGCACAACATCTAGTCTAAGTAGTTCCCAGAAAAGCAGAGGCTGATACTTATTACTTTTTGGAAAATATTTCATATATCATTACATTATAGGATTTTTTCAAAGTCTCCTTGTAAATGGAGAGTTATCCAATCTTGACTGCTTGGATTCAGGAAATGAGGCAGATGAAAACAGGAATGAGATAGATTTTGTTATTGGATAAGGAGAGGGACAGTGATGAGGGACAGTGGAGAGCATACATGCATGCCAG
>JBBPDA010000132.1:28335993-28346482 GCA_037974385.1 Arnoldichthys spilopterus
TGTGTGTGTGTGTGTGTGTGTGTGTGTGTGTGTGTGTGTGTGTGTGTGTGTGTGTGTGTGTGTGTGTGTGTCCAGTCAACCAACACAGCTTCTGCTTTTTATGCCACTTCCCCTTAATAGAATAGCTACAGTCTAAGTCTGCATGGACCAGTGGCAAGGAAATGAGAGTTGTCTTTCTGTCTGACTCTTTGCCTCTTTTGTGTTTAAATGTTTATTTTAAGCACCGCAGAGGCTAGCTGTATCATGTTTACAGTGAAACCAAGTCGAAGGATTATACATTACTCACTGACATCTGTGAATATTTTAGTTTAGGTCCGTTTAATGATTAAACACCACTGCAACAGAGTTATTTATATTTGAAGCTGATCTACAATAGGTAGTTAATTATGACCAAGATTTCAAAGAGTGGAAATAATTGGCCTACATTTAAGGGTGGGTGGTATGGGGAAAAATTATACTACTGCAATTAAAGAAAATAATAAAAGTGACGTGAAAGTGAATTATTTAGAATTGTGGACACACTCAGTCATATACACACCACAACGAAATGTGGCCTCTGCATTTAATAGATCACCTTGTGAAAAGCACGTGAGGTGAGGTGAGGAGTGTAGTGGGACGGTACCTTGTTCAAGGGTACGTCAGTGGTACCTGGGTCAGCACTTGAACCTGCATCCTTCCGTTCATAAGGGCAAGGTCCTAACCACTAGGCCACCATAATAAACAATAATAATTGATTGAAGAGGGCAGTGGTGACCTAGTGATTAGAACATTGTGCTTGAGAGCTGACGGTTGCAGGTTCAAGGCCCAGGCACTACGGAGGTTCCATTGAGCAAGGTACTGTCCTACTACACTGCTCCACATCTTGGAAGTCGCTTTGGATAAAGGCGTCAGCCAAATATGTAAATGTAATGTAAATGAAGAAAAAATTGAATTTAAAAATTGAATACAATTATTTTAATTTACTGTTTCATACACTGCACTGAGCTAAATCCCTTTTTAACAGGACTCTTTGTGATGAAATGTGTGTTCAGTGTTCTTTAAGTACAAATGATATCCACACTATTCCCAGAAGAGCATACCGTGACAATGTGATGTAATTGGTCACTAAAATGATATTTCCTCCTCTCTTACATCGATTCAGTTAGAATCACTTGTGATTCTTTAGGAATTCATTCAGTGCACAGTGCAATATTATATTTTATTTCAGTTTGAGTATGACTGATTATTTTGGTACTAATTCAGAAGTATTTTCAAAAAGAAACAATATCAGTGTGATTAAAGGAACTGCTTATACAGTTGTGTAATTGGGGGGGCAATATTACACTAAGCCTTTTTATTTTGCATTTTTAGTTTTCATTTTGGGAAAAAACAAAAATCTTACCTTATTAAATGGTATTTAAACTGTACATTTTTGATGAAATTGAATTTCTTCAAATTGATTACTTATGATATTTGAAATTGAAATTTGCTTCATGTTCTTTAAAATTATGACTTATTGTAATTGCAAGACATTTGTAAGACATTTTAGCTTTTTTCCAACTGAATATCCCAACTCGAGGAGATCTTTACACTAGTGAATAACTCTGTAGCGGAGTACAGTGTTCATGGTTAATGTGCATGTTGATGAACTTTGTCTCTCAGGACTGCCCTTTGGCCTGGGTGAACACGATGGTGTTTGACTATAAAGACCAGTTAAAGACCGGAGAGTTCTTGTTGTCCACCTGGCCTTCAGCTCCAGGTAAATTCTGATGAGCTTCATTTTATACATTTTAATGCTGTTCAAATGCTGATAGCCTTCTATTTGTAGAAAAACCTGCTAAATGTTTTCTGAGAGTGAAGAAATTTGCCAACTGTTAGTTAACTTATTTATGATTATAATTATTGTTATTTTGTTTGTAGATGATAAAGGAGATCTGCTGAATCCTATGGGTACAGTAGAGAGGAACCCCAACATTGACAGCACTGCGGGCCTCTTAATTCGCTTTCCCACCTTTAAACCCCATCCCCTTTACTACCCTCCACTTGAAAAAGTAAATACAACAAAATCTGTGATGCACACCATGTGACATTAACTTAAATTATTGGAAATGTTTTATTAATTGCTTAGTATTATCATAACCAAACACATTTATGAATACATCACTTCAGCTCTTCCCTCTTACGTTCTGTCATTTTCAGTTGAAAGAAGCTGAAAGAAATGGTGAAAAGGTAGTCAGCACTAAAGAGGAGGTAAGTGAGTTCTCCCTTTTTGTTTGAGTAAAAAACAGAGTTTGTGTATACTCCGTGCAATATGTAGTTGCATGTCACACACAACCTACATTTACGCTGTGGCTTCTCTCAATGCTGTGCTCAGCACCTGAAACTGAAAGAGATAGTGGACAATAAAAACCACACTGAGTTCTTTGAGGATGAGAAAGAGCTGTTGTGGAAGTTGCGCGGCGAGATGAGAACACATTATCCAGAGAGCCTCTCCAAACTCCTCCTCATCACCAAGTGGAATAAGCACGAGGATGTGGCTCAGGTACTACAGTTAACCAAGCTGTGTGGAGTGCATCAGTGTGCTGTGTACGTCCTCCATGATGAACAGTCTTGTGCAAAAGTTTGGGCACCCTTGGTCAAATTATGCTTTGTTAGGAGCAAATGGTACACACTCTCTGTAGAGAACAAACAGCAGCACATTTTCTGTTTAACTGGTGAACTAATCATATTGAATACATATAAAATGTAAAATTGGCCTGTGTGAAAGTGCACTGAAGCATGACGTTTTGCACTAAAATGTGGAGATAAATGTCGTATTGAAGTGTGTTGTCTATACAATATGTATTACCTTTTTATATAGTCAGCAAAATGAATACAAGCTGTTATTTGACCAGAGGCATACAGACTTTTACACACAACTGTATATCTGATATATTGTCACATTACAAGTATGTAATGGCAACTTTATTAGGAGTAAGAAAAACATTTAGCTTGAATGTAACTGGTTCATTCATTCTAGAAGCTTGGGTCTGTTCGTCATGAAATGTACACACATTGTAAACAGCAGCTGGCCCTTTGGTGTTAAATTAAAAAAATTAAAAACAAACAAACATTTAAAAAATTTGACATAAAAGCGATTGAATTCGTAAGCTGAAAAGTAAACATAAATTAGTCCTATTTTAAATTGACACCCATATGTGGTATGAATGCGCAAACAAATTACAAACATTTGTACAATTTGAGATATGGCTTGTGCCCTCTTCTTATGGTAATATTGGCACCACTAGTTCTGGCTTATGAAAGTGGTACAGGTTTTGCACAGCAGCCGCTGTCATTGACATTCTGGACTTTGTTTTAGATGCTGTGTTTGCTTCGGAAATGGCCAGACCTACCAGCCCTCCATGCTCTGGAGCTACTGGACTACAGCTTCCCTGACCCACACGTCCGCTCTTTCACCATTCGCTGCCTCAGGAAACTGCGGTAAGTGCCTGCATCAGTGCCACAACACACTTTCATCTTTCAGCTTCACTTGCATCTCTCAACCCGTCAGCTTGCAATGGCCACAAATAGTTTGCATGTATCCTGTGAAAAAGTTGTGACCAACACCTCAAGCTGGGGCTCAAGAGCAGACACAGAGAGACCAAGGTCAAATAAATACAATAAGCCTTTTATGTTCTTATCTGGCCAAACCTGCCACTTCTCGCTAATAGGGAGGAGTAACCAAATTAGGGGCCATAACATCATGACCAACCTCAGGCCACCATAGTTGTAAATGAGTTAGTGTTTTATTTCAGTTCACTTGTATGTTGTATAGTGTTATTATTTAGTTACAATGAATTCTACTTTAATCTTAATGAATCATTGGAATCATTACGTTTTAAATAGTTTAGCTGTTTGATTTTAAACTTGTAGTTCAGCTGGAAATGCTGATGTGGTTAATACTGACATGTACATGTAAGTAAACCTTTATTTTTTTGTCAGTCATGTTAACATTTTTTGACAGCCTATGCCTGTCTTACCGAACATCTCACCGGTGATGCATTAAAACACTTTGGTTGTCCCATTTACCTTGATTGTGTGTGTGCCTGTGAGTGAGTGATATCTATTCTAGTATTCTAATATTATATTCATATGTTTGTGCCTTCAAGTTAATAGTTTGTGAGAGAAAGAACCTAAGATTTTTTGGTATGTTTTTCTGGTCCTCAGACAATCCACATTTTTGCTCGATCCCAACACCTAGCATGAAAGGATAGATTACAAATGTGAATGTGTCACAGTTGTCTAAACATCGGCCCTATTATCTGTAGACTGGGAGTCCTATACCAAATAGTGCCACAGCCATTCATGAGCAAGAGTCCCAGAGAGCACAGTTTGCTTCAGAATTGGCAGTCAGTATTCTCTAAGCACACTGAGCTGATCCTTAACCCCACCCCCTTCACAGAAAATGTTGAATTTGTTAATCCATGGGGGCTGATTGCCAATGCCCTAGACAATGTTTTGTATGTAAAAAAAAATGTCAAAAATCATGAGGAAGAAGACCAGAAGAAGCCAGAAAAGCTACTGTTGTGATTTAGCATTAAATGTGTTAATGATTGGGAGATGCCACAGTATTGTGTTGATGGGAACATGATTCAACACTCTTTTTATTCTGTTTGACATCACATTCTTTATTTCTTTCAACAGCGATGATGAACTCTTTCAGTATCTCCTGCAACTGGTGCAGGTTCTAAAATATGAATCATATTTGGATTGTGACCTAACCACTTTTCTCCTGGAGAGAGCTCTGTCCAACAAGAGGATTGGCCACTTCTTGTACTGGCATCTCAGGTACGCTATTGATCCAGAATGACTCTTGTTCCACACATGATGTGCTCCATGTGATTGACTGAACTGTTTTGTTTTCTCTGAAGGTCAGAAATGCATGTATCTTCAGTCAGTCTAAGATTTGGCCTCATCCTGGAGGCCTACTGCAGAGGAGGCATCTACCACATCAAGAGCCTAATGAAGCAGGTCAGTAGAGCAGAAGAAACTCCTTTATATATATGTGGGTGTTTTTCACACTGAAAGGCATGATTTGTTTTTTTTTTTTGTTTGTTTTTTTTTAAGTGAGCTAACTGGCTTAAAAATGTGATTCAAATGAATTTGTTAATCAGTAGAGATGGCTCCCATCTACTAGCAGGCCAATATCAGCCAAAAATTCTGATCTTATTCTGGTACAAATCTAGCCTGCAGTAGCATTCACTCACATTGTGTGATATCATTCTCTGGGGTAGTAGAGTTTTTGAGTCATCTGATAACCTTCTGTTAAGTGAAGTGGTTGGTACACATATATATCATTTAAAATATCATTATTGTGAATTATTTTGACCACAATCTGACACCATGACAGCCCAAGTTTAAAACTTAGTAATTAAGAAATGAACATTCAGTGTGTAAACATGTCCTGTTTTTTCCAGTCATGGAAAATGAAAGAAAAAGTAAAATGTCTTTGAAACTCCCCTGTTGTCCTGGAAAATTTGTTTCACCATTCTCCTTTTGCTTTTAGCTGTGAACGAACTGCTAGGTTGTCCATTAGAATTCCCCAAAGAGCACAGTACGGTCTTCTGAAAGGCCTACTTTTTTTAAGGTTTATATATGCTCAGAGAATTTTGAATAAATTCTCTTCTGGTTTGGGTTGTGGCAACACTGTTAACACCCTCCAGTCATATCACATGCTCACACATGCAGGTTGAATGACATTACAAACTTGAGTGAATGAAACTCTGAATAATGTAATTTACATTCCTTCAGTCCTTCAAATGTAGATTATAGTCAGTGCTGGCTGGTAACAATGGCAGTGTTTATTAGTATTATAGATTAACATTGCTTTTGGTTTGAGTATTTGAATAATTTTAAATTGATTTACATGTTTGATTCAGTTGCTAAAGTTGATGTACTAGTAAGGGTGTAAATCACAAGTTTCAGCACAACCTGATCTGATTATTTTAGCCAAAAATCTGATACATTTTAAAAGTACACCTTAACATTTGCTGTGATGTGATTTGGTTGATTTTATTAGATTTGGTACAGAGTGAGGTCTGCAGACAGTACAAAATATGATGAAATCTCACACAATCTGCTACACTCTGTGAATGCACACATGCAAATAAATTATAATGTGAACATTTTTCTGATATATATCATATACAACAGTGTAGTCATAAGCAAAAGCAACTTCTTAGGACCAAACACCATACAAGTCAAATTAACTGTGAAATGAACACAGTGTTTATGTGTCACATTGCTACATGGGAACGTACTCTGTTTTGGTTGATGCATTGATACAGATCAATTGTCATTGTCATACACCTTACACATTCCTTTTAGCTGCTGTTGCTTGCAAATGGTTAAGGCTTGTGATTGAGCTCTGGCTCAGAATGGTGGTTTTAGTGTGTTGGGCATTGTAGAGAGAGCTGAATGAGGAAACTGTGGTCAAAACAGTGGATAGGAGCCTGATTGTATGCAAGTTAAACACTGGCCAAATACTTAATAGGCAGTGAAATCTAATAATCCTAGGAAACTTGACTTTTAACTATGAATGTATTTATATTATTATATATTTAGGTATGTAAAGTTCAGTCTAGATTTGTCATTATGCAAACTGTAGGCTACGATCCCTGTCAGTCATATCAGCTAGATCATTATGGAAAATATCCTGGAAAATGAGTGGGAACCCTGGTTACATCAGATCTGTATGTTCATTTCCCTTTATTTAAGGTTTCAGTATCAATACCAGTATCAGAAAAAAAATCATGGTAAGGTGCCATATCTTTTCTGTGCAAGCTTTCTGTATTTGCTAGATTTGCTTATGTGGGTGGCAGCAAGTTAATATTGTACTACAGTGTATATAGCAGAGAGTATACACTGATCAGCCATAACATTAACGCCACAAAAGGGTCAAGTAAATAACATTGACTCTCTAGATATTTCATTACAATGACACCTGTCAGGGGGTGAGATTTATTAGGCAATAAGTAAACAGTCAGTTCTTGAAGTTGATGGGCTGGAAGCAAAAAAAAAGGGGTCAGCGATAGCCAGAGCATCTCCAAAACAGCAGGTTCTGTGGAGTGTTCCAGGTATGCAGTACTTAGTACCGAGCAAACGTGATCCAAGGAAGGACAACTGGTGAATCAGCAACATGGTCATGGGCACCTAAGGCTCACTGATCCATGTGAGGAGTAAAGGCTAGCCTTTCTGGTCAAATCTCACAGAAAAGCTACTAGTAGTGTTAATGTTATGGCGATGGGTGTATATTCATGTGTGTTCTCTTCTGCCTGCAGAACGAGGCTCTGAATAAGATGAAGGCTCTCAATGACTTTGTGAAGTCAGGCTCTCAGAAGTCCACCTCCAGGTCTCAGATTACAGAAGATATGAAGCTCTGCATTAAACAGGACACATATTTGGAGGCACTGGCAGACATCGTTTCCCCCCTCAACCCCAACATTATCCTTTCCGAGATCTGGTATAGCTCACAACTCCGCAAAGCCCAATACAGCACATCATTCATTATGGCTAAACCAGTAGACCACTTGAACAAATGTAAAAAGTATTGTTATATTTATGGCTGTATACTAAAATTGAAAGATCATTTTATATAGAGATCATACCATACTGACTGAGGAAGATTATATAACTAATTTGCATATTTTACTTTCCTGGGTCAACAATTATTGACACTGATTACCTTTTTATTTTTTAAGTGTTTTTTATCAAATGCCAGTGTATTTTTGTAATCAGCTGTTGAGTAATGTTACTTTCCTGTTTTCATATACAAGCTGGTGTAGATAACATGAATGACTGGAACCTGTGATCGTGTTTAGATGTTGGTGATATAGGAGTCTTACACAAACACACTTTTTCCTTGTCTTTTGACGATGAGTTGGCATAATAGGGTTGTGTGTGTGTTGTCTGTGTGTGTCGTAAAAAACATTTTCTGGTTTTAATTAATGTTTGAAATATTTGTCTTAGCACGGACAGGTGCAAGTTCATGGACTCTAAAATGAAGCCTCTCTGGCTGATGTACAAAAACAAGCTGGTACAGACAGACACCGTGGGCATTATCTTCAAAAACGGAGATGGTACGCAGGGAAAATTCCTAATTTAGTGCATTCCAATCAGACCTTTCACACCCAAGTATACATGTTTCTCATGTGCTTTAATGCACATTGTGAACCCCACTTTGTGGTGTTTTCAGATCTGAGACAGGATATGCTAACCCTTCAAATGATTCAGCTAATGGACGTTCTGTGGAAGACAGAAGGGCTGGACCTTAGGTTTGTATTTGTGCTCCTTGTCTGACACATTCAGTTCGGTTGTGCTAATAAATTAAGCTCACTTTTTAGAGTCTATTTTTAGACAGTGATGATCTAGAACTGTGATATTTGTCGAATTGCAATACTAATTGAATATGTACCTAGGTATTGTGATGATATCAACTCAGACTATGCCTGATAATTCCCATTCTTACCACTCAGTGTCTTTGTGTTTTTCTCTTTAATGGGAGACAGAATGATTCCATATGGCTGCTTGTCTACGGGGAATAAGACGGGCCTCATCGAAGTGGTGAAAAACTCTGACACCATCGCTAACATTCAGAGAAACAACAGCAACAGTGCCGCCACTGCTGCATTTAACAAAGATGCTCTTCTGAACTGGCTGAAGTCCAAAAACCCGGGGTGAGTGCACCGCTCTCGAAAGTTCTTGGTATTTGCTGTATGCTTCGGTCTGTATGTGGGTGCTAAGAATCATGAACAAATTTAGCTCTGTTAACCCACCTCCGTGTGCACTGTTTGTCAGCAAGGCTGCAGATAGCAGCTCTTCTAGACTGACTCATACCCAGACCACAACCAAGTTTAACACTCCATGTGCAAATTGACTGGCTCAACTACAAGGCAGTTTAGCTGTTAGGCCACTCCCACAGCTAGACCAGGGGTCATCAGAACTTTAGTCCAGGTTGGTTAAGTGATTTCCCTGCTCACACACACATGATGCGCCTCATTTGTTAATATTATTAGGATTACTGGAATCATCAGACTTTTCTGGTGGGCTGATAAACCCTTGTAGTAGTGTCAAAGCACAGAAGCATGATTATGCACCATGTAAGTGCAGTTTTAAAAAAAATATGGGGGGTTTATTGAGTCTAGTGTTGGTATGACTTACTCAAGAAAAACTGCAGATTAGGTTGGCTCTGAAAGTCTCTGTGGTGTTAAACACCAACCTCAGTGGTTAAACAAGTGATGTGCTGAACTTTATTTGTCATATTCTGTGATATTTTATCTTTATGAATCAGTGTTACAGTGAACATATGCACTACTGCATCTTTGTACATGAGCATGCTCGTGTGTATGCAAAGTTCATTTACTAGCTAAACAACATAATATAAGCACAGGTAGTTGTAATAAATCAGAACATCACCCTGTAGCTCCACATCGACAACTGGAACCTACAAGCAAGATTGGAGCAAGGTGCCTCTTTATAAGAAACTATACACTAATCAACATTATAACCACTGACAGGAGAAATGAATAGCATTTACTGTCTTGCTACAATGGCACCTGTCCAGGGGTGGGATATTTAGTCAATTCCTAAAGTCAATGTGCTGGAAGCAGGAAAAATGGGCCAGCGTAAGGATCTGAGCCACTTTGACAAGGGCCTTATTGTGATGACTAGATGATTGAGTCAGAGCATCTCCAAAACAGCAGGTCTTGTTGGATGTTCCAGGTATGCAGTAGGTAGTATCTACCAAAAGTGATCCAAATAAGTACAAACAATGAATCGGTGACAGGGTCATGAGTGTCATAAGTGTCAAAATGAAATTTTGACCCTCATACAAAGGTGTCTGAACACACAGAGATGCAAGAGCCTCTCTCCTGATGTTCCCTTACACTGTAAAACTGTACATTGTCACTGTTTAAATATTTTTTTAATTGTTTTTCAAATTGAAAAACACTTGTCTGAATATTTCATGATGAACTGATCTTTAGTCATTGTATTGTGCATCTTTGTGATATTTTTTCCTAAACGTTGTAGAAGTGCACACTGGATTGTTTTTCTTGTTGGCTGTGGATGTTCGACGGGAAGGCCATTGATTGCTCCTATGAAACATGAGCTCTGTTCCCACTGTGGAAGTATCCAGTCCACTCCCAGGAGATGTGGCTGATGTGATAAACACTAAGCTCATGCTTGGTACAAATGCAGAAGTAGAAGGCATGTTTGCATTAGACAAGGAGCTCCAAAGAGCTGTTCATTACACGCAAATGTGTTGGTGTTGAGTATTATCTATTATTTATCATGCATTTGTTTATGGACTGAGAACAAATGTTTCAGGATAAGTGTTTATAAGGCTGCATTGCACAGCTGTGGTGCATAACCATTGGTTATTTTGATCAGTGCAAAAAGCTGTGTGTGTGTGTGTGTGTGTGTGTGTGTGTGTGTGTGTGTGTGTGTGTGTGTGTGTGTGTGTGTGTGTGTG
>JBBPDA010000132.1:28348271-28366508 GCA_037974385.1 Arnoldichthys spilopterus
AGTAGTGCCCGGGCCAGGACTCGAACCTGCAACCTTCAGGTCCCAAAGGCAGCGTCCTAACCACTAGGCCACCACTGAACACGAGGAAAGATTTTAAAAATGTGCTGGTGTGTTTCATATGTTAATATATCTCACACAGTATAAAAACTTTGAAAAATTAATCCAATATAAAATACATGCAGTCAGATTATGATTGATGCCTCCCTCGTTACTACTATATAAGCTCATATTTACAGCATTCATGGTTTAAGTTCATATGTAAAATAAAATCTTGCTTTATTCATGTGTGTATGTGTGTTTTACAGCTTTCGTGAATGCTGTGAACAAGCCTATAAGATCTTGTGTCGGAACGGAACTCTATTTGTGAACCTGTTTGCCTTGATGAGAGCTGCAGGGCTACCTGAGCTCAGCTCCTCCAAAGACATTCAGTACCTAAAGGTAAGAGCTACCAGTGGCCTTCAATAAAAAGAGCCCAGCATTTCCAAGAGATATATAGTATAAAAACGTCCAAGGCCAGTAAGAGACATTTGAAAAATGAATCTCTTGAGAAAATGTCAACAGACCTTGAGGAGAGGAGATGATGATAATGATTAGTCTGAAAGTTTGCTCTGTCATCATGAGACACAGATGGTGAAGTGAAGAACTTGGCTTTGTGTGATGATTAAATGGTAATGGTGCAACGTCACTGGAACTTACTAAGTTTTTCTTCTTCCAAAGGACTCCCTAGCACTGGGCAAATGTGAGGAGGAGGCACTGAAAAACTTTAAAGTGAAGTTTAATGAAGCTCTGAGAGAAAGCTGGAAGACCAAGGTGAACTGGATGATGCACACTTTTGCCAAAGACAACAGATGAATGGTGGCATGTCCAGAAGAAGCTTTTGTAAATCAACCCGAGATATTTCTAAGCCAGGATTTAAACTGATTGATTGAAAATTGCTCTGTCTTTTTTTTCAGTTTTCTTTAATTTATGGTCAGTGTCTTGACAGCCATGAAGGTTCATGCCTATAAAATGTAATATGTATGTATGAATTTAATAGTTTGTGTGGGGGAAGAAACTCAAAACTGGAATCAAAAAGAAACCACAAGTTCAACAAATGTCATCACTGTTTTGCCACTAATTTAAATGCTATTACTGACCTGATGCTTTACTACTGTTTAAGGCACTGGGGAAAATTGAGACCTAAAAGTGTTTATGTATTTATGAATTCTAGGTGTACAGAAAAGATTGACTACTGGCCAGAAGAAGGAAACACATTGTGTTTCATATAGTTTACATTCATTTTTAAACTTTTACTTTATCTATATTTGTACTTGAATGTTTGGTTGTAAATATTACATTTTTGTGTCTTGTATTTGATATTTAAAGTTTTGCGCAGTATTTTGTTTATTTTTAATTATGTGTAAAAAGGAAAATCATGAGATTATTCATAATTGTGCAGATGAGATTGTTTGGTTTTTTTTGTCATAACAAAGCAGATATGAGCCTGGAAAGTTCTTTATTAGTTGAATATTCCTGGCCTATGAGGTGACATAGAAGGCATTTAATAGGAGCTGAAAACTTTAGGGCCGTTTGTCCAGGCCTGTGTGGGCTTGCACTGTTCCATGCTTCACTGGGGATATGCTCATCTCATGAAAACTGATCAGTTGAATTGATCTACCTCTTTGGTAAACTTCAGGGCAAAGTGAAAGATACTGATTTGTCGTCTTATTTTGGAGATTTCTTTTACTGTTGCACTTGTAAACAATATGTGCCTATGTTCAAAAGTAACTGCACTTAAACACTTTTTGGTTTCCGCTGAGCAAGTTAGTGTAAAATAGAACAGTCCAGATGTGCAGATCTGTATATTTGATTTTTTGGTTGAAAATCTTGCTTTTTCATATCATGTACCATTATATATAAGGAAGAAGCCAATATCCTGAATGAATGCCACTTCTCATTTTTGCCCTTTTTCTGCTTAAAGGACTTTTATTGGGTAACTAGTAACAATTTCAATTTGGCAGAATACGTATGGGAAGTTGGCCCATGTTGAATCAGCAATCACGTCAAGTGATCTATCATTAATGAGATTCTAATTAACCGAATCACTTTCTTTGTGCTAAGAACTCTGGTAGCTGAAACTGATGAAAGGCATAAAACTGTTGCAAGTTGTAACAGGTACAAATGTGAAGCTGTTTTTCTCCCAAGTAGCATTTACTGCACCCTTGATTTCCTTTACTTTGCAAAGGGTTAAAGAAGGTCTGGAACTGGAGTTTGCAGTTAACTTTTTTTTAGTATGTGCCTATGGTTCTCTTTTTAATAAGTGTGGCATTCCTTGTGCACAAGGTGTTGCTGGATGTACAGCGCGTAGTTTGTTAAGCAGATGCTTTGAATGTCATAAAGAAATCCAAACAAACTTTCATGATTGAGTAAATGTGTGATGTTCCACTTTTATTCAGTTCTGTCCAATTTTTTATAGCAGTATTTACAGCTGATGTTATAATAAAGCAGCTTTGCAGAATTAGGATCCAAGCCTCTAATGAACAAGCTAGTGGTAACAGGCAAAATAAGACGCCCTAAGCTGGAGGAAGAAACTTTGGGAAGAACCAAGGCTCAGAAGGGGAACCCATCCTCTGGTCAATACTGGATAGCAATGGCAAACCATAGAGTTCCAATTTACCTGGTTGTTTTTTTTCTACAGTACACTGGAAGGCCTGGTGTACTTTGGACAATGTCAATTCAAACACAGCCTTCACTGTGTTATAGAGTCCTAACTGAATGCATGGTTTTAAAGTGGTCTAATATGGCCCATTTTATATAACTATGTTTAATATTTGACTAAACAATGGAAATGTTCATAAACCTTGATCAGAAATGTTAAAATACCCTCAAAACATTCCATAAATTATTAGTGATACAGTTGTAATTACTGAGGCTCTGTACTCAAGCACTTTATATTTAAAACTATGACAAGTTACAATACAGAATATTGGCTTTATACAGAAACCACAAGTCTTTTTAAACCATTCACATAATTTTTTTTTTATTGGGCTGACGCTTTTATCCAAAGTAACTTCCAAGATGCTGAGCAATATAGTGGGACAGTACCTTGCTCAAGGGTACCTCAGTAGTGTCTAGGAGTTGAATCTGCAACCTTCAGGTCCCAAGGCCAATGTCCTAACCACTAGGCCACCAATTCATGGGCTGGTCCAAAAACGTTATGATGTTCAAGTCCCAGGCCATGGACCACTGAGGTACCCTTGAGCAAGGTACCATCCTGCTATACTGCTTCCTGGGTGCAGTTTATAGCTGCCCACTGCTCCACATGTGAATGTGTTAAAGACAGTGGTCACATTTCACTATGGTGTATTTGGGTGATGGGGTGTGTTCACAATGACAATTGGTGAATTCGACCTGGTTAAATTCGCACTCAGGCCCAAGGTCCCTTAAACTTCAGGACCCTTGACACTTCACAAACTGAGATCACTTTAGATTACACGTCTCTTCGCTTCTGCGTTTAATCACCAATCAAGGTCAGACTTTTCGCCGCTACGGGCCCTATGACGCTCACAGCTAGCTGAAATGGTTTACACACATGCAGTGTTGTGGTGTCATGTACAGTGATTGACCCATCATTCGAAACTTCCATTCACTTCTGCATCAATCTCCCGTCAAGGACACTATTCCATCAGAACCCAGACGTTTCGGCGTTCAGACCCCATGACTGTCACAACCAGCTGAAACTGGTTCCATACGTAGAATACTCACTTTTTCCAACTGCTATATATTGTTGTTGTGAATAAACAAGACAAAACAAGTGCAGACAGGAGAGGACTGCACAGCGTGCAAAAAGAAAGGCAGTACAAAAATTTCAAACATAAGATCCAACAATTCTTTGGAACAGAGCTGTCAACATCAGAAACAGGACTGGAAGTAAATACTGTTTCTCAAAGTGGCCCCGTAATGGCCCATGAAGGTACTGCAGGTGGACTGTCCTTTACAATATTTAAATCAAATGTCTTAATATTGAGTTTTATAATTCAGTTTGAAATGACCATAAATCATTATGATTTATGATAAATAATGCTTTAAAAAAGAAATCCGAACTAAGAAAGCCATAAGATATAAATTGTGTTATTTTTCATTAATAACTTTTTGATCTAAAATGTATACATCTCATCACTGGCAGGGAACCACAATTGAAAGAATAATGGTGTGGTGATTAAAGGTTCGGATGGGAAACCAGGCTGTGTTTTACTGTCTGCTGCTTTACTGAGTGAGTGTTTCACTGTCTGCTGCTGCACTGAGTGAGTGTTTTACTGTCTGCTGCTTTACTGAGTGAGTGTTTTATTGTCTGCTGCTTTACTGAGTGACTGGTTTATTGTCTGCTGCCTCACTGACTGAGTGATTTACTGTCTGCTGCTTCACTGACTGACTGTTTTACTGTCTGCTGCCTCACTGACTGACTGCTTTACTGTCTGCTGCCTCACTGACTGACTCTTTTACTGTCTGCTGCCACACTGACTGACTGGTTTACTGTCTGCTGCCTCACTGATTGAGTGTTTTACTGTCTGCTGCTTCACTGACTGACTGGTTTACTGTCTGATCCCGCACTGACTGACTGCTTTACTGTCTGCTGCCTCACTGACTGACTATTTTACTGTCTGCTGCCACACTGACTGACTGCTTTACTGTCTACTGCTTTACTGAAGGACTGTTTCACTGTCTACTGCTGCACTGACTGACTGTTTTACTGTCTGCTGCCTCACTGACTGACTGGTTTACTGTCTGCTGTCTCACTGACTGAGTGTTTACTGTCTGCTACTTCACTGACTGACTGTTTTACTGTCTGCTCCCGCACTGACTGACTGCTTTACTGTCTGCTGCCTCACTGACAGACTCTTTTACTGTCTGCTGCCACACTGACTGACTGCTTTACTGTCTACTGCTTTACTGAGTGACTGTTTCACTGTCTGCTGCCTCACTGACTGACTCTTTTACTGTCTACTGCTTTACTGAGTGACTGTTTTACTGTCTACTGCCTCACTGACTGACTCTTTTACTGTCTGCTGCTTCACTGACTGAATGTTTTACTGTCCGCTGCTTCACTGACTGACTGTTTTACTGTCTGCTGCCTCACTGACTGACTATTTACTGTCTGCTGCTTCACTGACTGACCGATTTACTGTCTGCTGCCTCACTGACTGACTGTTGTACTGCCTGCCGCTTTACTGACTGAGTGTTTTACTGTCTGCTGCTTTACTGAGTGACTGTTTCACTGTCTGCTGCTGGACTGATTGTTTTATTGTCTGCTGCTTTACTGATTGACTGTTTCACTGTCTGCTGCTGCCCTGACTGACTGTTTTACTGTCTGTTGCTTCACTGACTGACTGTTTTACTCTCTGCTGCCTCACTGACTGACTGTTGTACTGCCTGCTGCCTCACTGACTGACTCTTTTACTGTCTGCTGCTTCACTGACTGACTCTTTTACTGTCTGCTGCTTCACTGACTGACTCTTTTACTGTCTGCTGATGCACTGATTGACTGTTTTACTGTCTGCTGCCTCACTGACTGATTGTTTTACTGTCTGCTGCCTCACTAACTGACTGTTGTACTGCCTGCTGCTTTACTGACTGAGTGGTTTACTGTCTGCTGCCTCACTGACTGACTGTTTTACTGTCTGCTGCCTTTCTGACTGACTGTTTTACTATAAGCTGCCTTACTGAGTGCTGACTGACTGTTTCTGCTGTTTGATGCCTCACATATGAACTGTTTTTTTGTCTGCTGCCTCAGTGACTGCTGATTGACTGTTTTTCCTGTCCTTACTCTTGGAATGTTCTTTGTTGGTCAAGTAGGTAATAGGGCAGTGGTGGCCTAGTGGTTAGGACACTGCCTTTGGGACTTGAAGGTCACAGGTTTGAGTCCTGGCCTGGGCACTACTGAGGTACCCTTGAGCAAAGTACCATCCCACTACACTACTCCCTGGGCACTGTTGGTAGCTTCCCGCTGCACCATGTGTGCAAGTGTGATGGGTTAAATGCAGAGGTCACATTTTGTTGTGGTGCTTGAGTGTGTTCACAATGACAAAGAGTCAATTTCACTTCACTAATGGTCCTAATGGCCTGGGTGAAGAAACTTTTTCCCATTTTAAAAGTAAAAGGCCTGAGAGAAAAGAGGGTTAAAGGGGTGGGTTGGGTCATCAACAATGCTGGTACTTTGGCAGATATAACAAGTGGTGTAAATGTCCATGACAGAGATAAGAGAGACCCAAAGATTTTTGTTGGCTGTCCCCACTACAAGGTTTTGTGATCTGAGGGGCTGCGAGCAGTGATACAGCTGCTCAGAATGCTTGGTGTCTCATGTTCTCAGCAGTGTGTACATCTCTGCAATCACCCATGGCTTCTGAATAATGCTTATACTCCTGCAGGATGATAGAGCCTATCTAAACATGTCACAGTCAGGCTTCCAAAATTGTCCTGAAGTGTTAAAATGGCATCTAGGGGGTCAGGTTTTTGTCTATTTGAGAATGGGCTTTTCACATCTGCCTAGTGGTCTGTATGTTTGAATTTGCATAAAAAAAGATTGTTTTTTTGTAAGGTGTTTGCCCTCCTTGTTGCAAACTACTTAAATGTAAGTAAATTTGTTACAATGACCTTTTAGACCCCAATGTGCATAACATGTAAATATGTGTCAGAAAGAGAAAGAGAGAGAGAGAGAGAGAGAGAGAGAGAGATGGAGAGAGAGAGAGAAAGAAAATAAAAATCTAACTATACAGAAGGAACTTGTTTTTTGTACACAACCCAGGTGTGTTATAGCTTTATGAGTAGCTGATTAACTTTTCAAAACAGATATTATATTATATAAAAACACTATTGGAATCTCCAGATCCTGATGTATTGCTGTTATTCCCCTTAAATGTTGTACTTATACTCTGCTAAATGACAAAGTTGAATCTAATCTAAACAAAGGAAAAATATCTCAAAATGAAAAATGAAGATCCTTTTAATGATTTAGAGGTTAAATTTCAACATGGATTTTATTTCTGTCATTAAAGTTAATAACCATGTATACTATATTTAAATATATATATATATGCATACATTTATTTCAATTTATAATAAAAAAATAACTAAAAAACCTTAACTTGCATTGATACAAAATAAAAAAAATTATATTTAAAAATAAATGAAACAATGAAGCAAGTTAAAATATTTTAAAGAAACTATTAAACATTATTTTATAATTATGTAGTTTATTATAAAATATTTGAAAATTGTGAATGCTAATTCTACACAAGAAAGAATTTAGTTAATATTTTATAAGTTATGGTTTTATTGCTTAACTGGTTCCTGTAATCAATTTAGTCTGTAATAAATCTAACACTGCAATAGTAATTGCAGTGTTAGATTTTACTCCAATTCTGTAGAGCTCAAAATCTTCATGCACTTCACCATGTCTGCGATACATGCACATATACGTCAGAAAGACAGAGAGAAAGAAAGAAAGGTATTGCTTGCATTGCCCTTCCCCCCCAGTGTGCTTAGAGTTGGCGCCCCCTGGTGGTGAGGCGGTTTGAGCCCCCCCACCCCGCTCCCTCTGCAGCTCCACACACTGTCGGGATGTGACCCCGGAACAGGACGCTTCTATAGAAACAACTCTGCATTCAAATAAAACACGGGCGAAAACAAAATCTAGAGAAAAAAATCCTGGACCAGGAGAGGTGAGTGAGAAAAGTGTGGGCGTTTGACTGAGCTTTGTTAAAACGACCGAGACACGGTCCGCGTCTGCTTCTGAGTTAGCTGTTGTAGCTAGCGTTAGCCTCAGCGCTGCCTGGATTGTAGGAACTTCATTCAGGGCTTTGTTAGAAACCCTGGTGCCCAGAGCTGCTATGGAAATGCCACTTTGTCAGTTTTCCCGAAGACCTCTCAACTTTCCTCTATGAGCTTGTGTTACACGGCATAAATCCACGGCTGACTGCTGTCATATCTGGTCCGTTTTTGTTCAAGAACAGGTTTATATGGGCGAGTTTGGGCGGCTGCACACACTGAAGCTGCTGCTGCTGCTCAGGCTGACTCTCCAGCCTGTGTTAGCCCACAGCTAGCTGCTATTGGAGACTAACACGAGATTCCCATGGCATCGTTTTCCCAATTGTAGTTTTATCTTTCTTATTTTGCTCTAGTTTTCGTTTGTTTTCATACGTGTAGTCGTTTATTTACGGGGCGTCTCTTCTCCTGTAATATCAGCTACTTATTGCCAGTCTGTTAAACAGGTTTGGGTTGGGTTGCTGGGCTTTAAGGTGGTATGCATCAGTCATGCCTGCTGTTGATCACCTCTTCCAACATATCCTTGCTGTTTTTTTCTGTTTAACCTCCCACTACACTCCACAGAACCTTGATTTATGCCAGAAATGGGGAGATGCCAGTCCCAGATGCTCCAAAATCAGGCAGTATTGTGAGCCGAGTGTAGGGTATGTGATTTTACAGTGATCATTATTCATAGTTTTGTATGAATTAAAAGTCTGACAGCCCAGGATAACACATTCTGTCTCTTGCAATATTGTATCATGTGGTTATCATGTTCTATTTTTGGCTTTCCACACCCTTAAGTCATTATGAATACAACATGCCTTAGTCCTCCAACTGTCAGCCTACAGTGTAGCTCACATTCTGCCACGAATCTGATAGCGGCGGGCAGCTTGCCCGTTTTCGGGCACTCACTGGGAGTGTGCCGGTAGTTTCAGGGCCGGCTGGGCAGAGCAGGGTGTGTGAACTTGTGTGAACTTGGAAATGAAGCTGTAACATTCCTCTGAGAAAGGGTGGACATTGTGGCCATTTGCTCTCAGTGTCATGATAAATAACATCTGAATTCTGATACTGCGGGTATCGTCTGTCCTTCTACAACACAGAGCAGCTGCATATACAGATTTAGGACAATCATAGAGTTTCTACACATTTAAAACAATGTAGAAATAGACCGATCAGCCAGAACATTTACACCACCTGCCTCATGTTGAGTAGGTCCCCCCTGACTGTGATGCACTGTGTTCTGACCCCTTTCTATCAGAGTCAGCATTAACATTATTGTGCAAAAGGAGCTCCTCTTTGGGATCAGACCAGACTGGCTAGCCTCCACTGCCTGCCTGCATGCATCAGTGAGTCTTGGGTGCCCATGACCCTGTTGCTGAATCACCAGTTGTCCTTACTTGGTCAACTTTTGGTCTGTACTAACTACTGCACACCTGGAACACTCCACAGGACCTGCCATTTTGGAGCTAACCATCACAGTAAGGCCGTCATCAAAAATCAAAAGATCCTTACATCCATTTTTCTTGCTTGGAGCACATCACCTTCAAGAGCTCACTGTTCACTTGCTACCTAATATGTTCCACCCCCCTGACAGGTGCCACTGTAATGAAATAACTAGACAGTCAGTGTCGTTTATTTTGCCTGTTGGTGGTGTGACTGTTATGGCTGATTGTTGTAAATAAGCAGTAGAACACAACAGGGTGTGTGTTCTCATGAAGAACATCACAGTTATGTTATTCACAACAACATTGGACGTCTATTGTTTTATTGATTTTGTACAGCAGTTCTGCAAATTAAAGTCAAAAGTAGACCAAAGAAGCTCTTAACCTTGTATCAAATGTCCTTTAATATCACCAGTTCTTTTCCCAAAATAGTAGTTCTAGTAGTGGCCTTTTGCAATGTGGATGTGAAACTCTGGTTTGTTTAGTTCAGCCACAGCTGCTGACCAAAAAGTTTGCTTTGGGGCAACGTAGATCTGATCAGGGGCTGCAGGTAAAATATGAACTTATAGATTTTATCTAAAGAGTAAATTGAAATTTTTTATGGGCTAAAAATAAAAAAATTGGTAACAGTTAACTACAACACAAATTATAGTTAATAAATAGTGCTGCTATTTGTGATAATGGGTTGAATGTTTCTCATCAGATGAAATTAGCGATCAGAGCTAATTATAAAAATTAAGTCACAACAAAACAGATCTAACTTCTAGGTGGTTAATTACAACAAGGCTCCATTTGTACAACAAGAATTTTAGTGCCATTTCACCAAGCTGTTGGGTGAAAAATGTTTTCAGTGATTTAAATATCACAATTTTATTATCTATAAATCTATTCAGATAATTTGTTCTTCTGGATGTTTATAGTTTGATAATGAATGTGAGTTGTTGTTTATATGCAAACCTGTCTGCTAATACAGCTATTACTGTCCAAAGTGTTAAATTATTATTACTTACTTTAAGTTATTAAAATTGTTGAACTTCTTGGTTGTGTTGTAACGCTAACGTAGGGGTGGGCAATCTTCCCAAAAAATCATATCACAATTATTTTAACACACAGTCATGATGCAATCTTAATTGTGGTCTTTCTTACCAATGTTGAAATGTACTGTCGACAATTGCAGTCATTACGGCACCTAGGAGGATGGGTTCCCCCTTCTGAGCCTTGGTTCCTCCTGAGGTTTCTTCCTACAGCTAGGGAGTTTTCCTTGCCTCTGTCGCCCTTGGCTAGCTCTTTGGGGGCTCGGACCCGGTTTCTGCAAAGCTGCTTTGTGACAATGGCAGTTGTAAAAAGAGCTTTAGAAATAAACTTGACTTGACTTGACAATATCCAGACTCAAACAAGGCTATGGACTTTTCTTTTTACTTAAATATTAATATTAAAATATTAACACAAGCCTTAAAGGACAGGGTTTTCAATACTCTACTCAAGTAGGCAAAAATTGTGGCAGTAAAATGTAAACTACCCATCAAAATTTTATGAAAAGCATTAGTATAAACCCATAAAAGGTCACATTCTCTACAATTTGCTTGCAGAGTAGATAATGGACATCTTGGAGATTGATCACAGTATAAAACTGTTCTAATGATTTTGGAGGGTTGTCAAACTTGTCAGTATTATGTGCACAGTCAAAAAATGAGCTCTTATAGTTTTTCCATAGACTTCATAAATGTGGCACAGCAATGTTTTCTGATTTAAAAAGAATGTAAGACATGCACTGTAATTATCAAACAAATATTGCATTGTTTTTCCTAAGTGGCACAACAGTGTTGCCCCTATCAAAATGAGATTGCAAGGTTATTTATGGCTGGGAGTCTTAAGAGAGCATAATTGGTCCTCCCTCTCTCCCCATCACTCAGCTCACTGCTATTGGGTTAGCAGTCATAGCAGAATCACTGTTCTCCTCCAAGCATGTTGAGCTATTATTAGTGGCAGTTTGAAAAGATGTGGCGTCTCCACTCAGTGAGTTTGGACATAAACTAACACTACACTTTTTTATACTGACACGATGTAACTGATACTCTTTATTTTTGCTGGTAAAAATGCATCAAATCAAGTTTTCATAGTATTGTATCAAATTTAGCATTTTTGCATTCTTATCGCCTTAAAGCGTCTAAAACCATTGAGTCTGAAGGCTCAGACTGGGGGCAGGTGCAGCTCATGCAAGGCCTACAGCCGCCATGTCCCAAGGGTAGATCATCAGCTACCTCTGAGCAGTGGGTTTAGGCCTGGCTCGGACCCCCTGCCAGGTTCCAACACATTTTGTGTGCTGGGGGTTGAGGCCCCCTCTGTGACGCTCAGCCTGTTCCACCCTATTTTCTATCAGTCAGACACAGCTTGGGTGCTTTTTATGCCTTTAGGGGAGCTGCTTCGTGATCAAGGCATGGACATAGCCTGACACTTTGAGGTGAATAGCTTCTTGCGAGCTAAATGTGGGTTAATATGAGTGTGTCTCATTGTGTGTGTATGTTTTGAGGATTGTGCCCAGATACATGTTTATGGCATATTTTCAGCTTACGTTTTTTTCTCAAATTTCAGTTGCATTGCACTATTACACTGGTTGATTGGATTGGATTGCACTGCTAGTCTTCTGATGTGAAACCGAGGCAGTGACACTATAAGCCAATACTCACAGTAGGCAAGTGGAAAGCAGCTTGAAGCAGTTGGCTTAGACCAATGAGACTATGGAAAGGTTTTTTGTGGTTCTGGAAGGGAAATAATCTTATTTACTACAGCAGGTTGATGTGAGAAGTGTTAAATTACCACAGCCCTATTCATTATCTTTCATTCTGCTTAATTTGTTTTAGTTTAGCGCAGACTAGGGCTCCACTAATATAAAATGCAAGGACATTATGAAACATTTTTAATAATGTTCCTCAAAGTCCGAAATAATAAAAGTGCTGATATTTGGGAATCAGCTGTTACTTTTCATCAGTTGAAGAGTTTTGTGTTATACTAAATGTGACACTTTATGTTTTTGATGGTTATTCTTTAAGGCACTAAGAGTGTTTTTGTTCAGCCGGTATTCCTGTAATATGGATGAGCAGTTAGGGATTTTTACTAAAAATCACTGGAACATTATTACCAGCTGAAATATCATTATGGTCCTGTAGGTCTTGGGAATCAACATTGTGGGATCATTCCGCCATATTGGCATGTTTAGTTCTTGGTGTATCTGCTATCAGGACCAGCTTGCTCCGTGCAATGCTGCTTTATTGCTGCTAACCTTTATTACAGCAGTACATAATTTTGTCACTACTGGCTGATATACAGCATCACAACTAGGTTTATCATGATTACCTGATAAAAGCAATCAATATCATTTATGTTTGTCATGAATCAGTTAAGTGATCTGTTTGCATTTTGAATGGTAAACCAGTATCCTTGAGTCATTCTAAAGCTCTGTTGAGCAGTCTATATGTTCTCCACAAGGAGAAGCACTCTGGCACTCAACATTGAATTGAATTTAATAAAATTTCTAATATAAATAACATATTTTAATATCATTTTTTAATAGAGCATACATTTATATATAAAAAAACAAGAGTCTGAATGATATATATAATTATAAAAAATGTCTTTTTTAAATAGGTGTGTGTGTGTGTGTGTGTGTGTGTGTGTGTGTGAATATCACCCAAAGAAAGGAAGCCCACAGCAATGCATATATTATACTCCACTGTATATGGTAGTAAATGATGAATAAATTCACTAAATGATTAAAAATTTTAATTTGATGTAGGTTTTTATTTTACACATGCGTATGTATGTGTGTAGTGCGTAAGTGTGTTTTTGTCCTAGCTTTTCTAGACGGTGTGAAAAAACACATTTGATTTTTGTTAGATTTCTGTTGAGCTATTCCTATCTCCAAACAGAATCGTGCACAGCTTTATTCTGAAGTGGAGCTGTAGCTCTCTCAGCCTCGGCAGTGTAATCCCAAGGGAACCAACCCACTGCAGTAGCTTTTGTATTGTAATTCATGACAAGCGCTCCGGTGCGAGGCAGGCAGTCATGTATAGCACTTACTCTCAATGATTTTTAATTTCAGCCTCTAAATATCCTAGACATACACTGCACCTCAGAACCTGCTCTGCTGTGTCAAGCTATTTATCTACCCATGCTTTGCAGACACAATACGCGTGATTTGTCAAACACTTTGTAAAGACTTCGAGATAATCTGGCGCTAAACAAAGAGCAATGGCCGTTTAACTTTAGGACGCACCATTCCACAAAGTTATTTGGTTTGAGCACTGAATAGACTATAATTAATTTGGAGCTTAAGCCAGTGGTGTAGATAAGCATATCGTTATGAAAAGGTTCTCTTAGAAAATGAATGTCAGGTGTAGTCCAGTGGTTCATGTAATATTTGCCTAATTAAATGGGATGAAGTAAATCTCTCTTGTGAGTCATGCCTCACATACTGCATGACCTACTTATCAATCATACTTGAATCATCTGCCTCTTCACTGTTGTTGCCAAATACAGCGGCCATTGTTTTCATCCTGTACATATGAAGTGGTAGCTTAACTGTAAAATCCATCAGCAAACATGACACAGTTAGGCTGAAGCTTATCCCAGCTGGTGCTTGCTTTGCATGGACTTCATCAGTACTTGTTAGTGAAAACATGTCTCTCAAACTAGGGCAGATTTCCCACTGATTTTATTTTGATAGGCTTATGCCTACTTACTTTTCTAAAATTATTTTTGCATTTATTTTCTTAACCTCCAGTGTATTAGGTCTGTCCTGCAGAGTTTTTACAAGAACAGTGACCCCACAGACAGATGAGTTTGTGACATCTGTAGGGTACTGTGACATTTGTTAAAACATCTAATGGCTGAGGTAATGTTTATTGTTTGCAGGCAAAATTCAGCTATTTGCTATTGTCTGGTTGTAAGGTTTTTCAATATATTTTAAAGGTCCCTATCGCAGGCCTCTAATAAAGTGTGTAGGTATCGCTAACTTCTCAATGCACTTTCAGCCCCCCATCCGTACTTTACAGTGGGGCAGTGGTGGTCTAGTGGTTAGGGCATTGTGCTTGTTAAATGAAGGTCCCCGGTTCAAGTGCCACCCTGTGTACCACTGAGGTGCCCTTGCAGTCCCTCTGCGCTGCTCCACGGGTGCAATTACTAAACTTGAGGACTTGAATATTAATGGAATTAATTCTGTGTTAACTGGGTGACGATGCATATTTTAAATTCCTCCCTCTTTGTGTCTTATGATAGGAGGCAGTGACTCGATTGACAGTTATTTAATGCATTTATTGGCCACATTATGGTTCGGGTTAGTTATGCGAAAATATAGCATCATGATAATTCAAGACATTTTGTTTTGAAAGTGACTATTTGTCACTGTGAACACACTTGTTTAAACGAAGTGCACCACAATGAAAAGTGACTTCAAAGGTCCTTATTGCAGGCCTTTAATTAAATTGTGTAGGTATCGTTAAAACTTCTCAATGTGCTTTCAGTCCCCCCATCCATACGTTTCAGTGGGGCAGTGGTGGCCTAAGGGTTAGGGCATTGCCCTTGTGAAATGAAAGTCCCAGATTCAAGTGCCATCACGGGTACCACTGAGGTACCCTTATAGTCCCTCTGCGCTGCCTCCTGGGTGCTTCCCATAGGCTTGCACGTGTGATGTGTTGCATTTCATTGTGGTGCACTTTGTGTGTGATTGAGTGTGTTCACAATGACAAATAGTCACGGTCACTTTTTTCAGTTTCATTTCATATGTGGAAACTAAGCTATAAAAACAGCACATTTACATATATCTACTTATTCAAGCTACAGCAGTTTAGCCCCGCCCCTTTAAATGGAAGTTTAAGAAGTTCTGTGATTGGTTAGAGGCTCATTGCATATTGCAGATATCAGTACTGCAGAGATTAATATTGTGATAACATACAGACGTGCAGCCCTGCTTCTTATATTAGGATTAGTCATTATTGCCACATCAAAACTTTGAAGTAATTTCTATTTGATACAGAACATTCAGTAATAAAATAAATATTTTTCATACATTGAATATCAGAACATAATTAAGTTAATATCATTTTTCTGTGTGTATTTCTCCTGTGTTTGACTGGCCAGAGTCTTGCAGTGACCCTGTTTCTCCCATCATGGAGTGTAACTCAGCCCATCCCTACCTCTCCCCAGCTGTTCCAGGAGGGCAGGAGGGGCAGAAATACTGGCAAGGATGGGATAGCTGCTGACAGATTCATTTTGAGGTTATGATTAGCTTTTCAGGATATGAGGCCGTTATTTTCATCTCATAACATTTTCTTACTGAATGTGCAGGCTGCATGTATTGGAGCAAGGCCAAGCACAGGGACAGGGGAAAGTTTCTGAGATTTCCTGCTGTTAAAAGCCCTTCCCTTCAATAAGCAGTGGTAATTTAAGCTATCTGGTGAAAAGCCCACTGTAAGTCAGTCCAGCAGGAAGCAACTGTTTAGCTATGAATAGTAATTGCTTAATTTTTAGACTTTGTGCCTTATGTCCTGATATAATAATTATCATATACCTTCTGAAAAAAATGCTATATGATTAAGTTAGTATGATGTTGTTATGCTTGTCAGTATACTATTGTTTTCTTGTTTGTGACCCTGTTTTTATTGGAAATATTGGGCTCATAAATATAGTGGATACTGACGATCGATAATCCAAAATCGATAGTAACAGCCCTTACAGCTCTGCCAACAGTGTTATTCAGACTCATCCTTAATTGACTCTTGTTGACCGCATGGAATCCTTTTGCAACGTGCTACACTGAATGTGCCACAGGACTGTGTAAGGGCTGGACCGGTGGTCTGTGACCTCCCTGACCCTGTCACATGCAAGGGCCTATCACATTGCACTGACTGTAATCCTCTGAATTCCCGATGCCTCAGTGCAGTGAATTGAGTGCAGCTCTGTGCTTAGCAAGCAGCAACAACTTTACTTAGATATTCATTCGTCTCTCGTCCAATTTACGCTCTCTTGACTCCAAAATTTTTTTTGTGTCCATTACTTAAACTTACTATACAAATGCCCCTTGGTGAGTGTGACTGTGTGTCTAAATTAACCAAAAGTTAGCTAAGCTGATTGTTTTTCTTTCGTAACTGGCCTCTTTCGATCTAGATGAACAGAAAACAACAATATCTGCTTATTTTAGGCTGGGGATGTCAAACTCCACAGACTCAGTTTTTCACGAGTTTTGACGAGATGCTAAAACATGGTAAAGATGAGGGCTATCACAATTTTACTTGAGGACTTGTACCACAACAAAATGTGACTTCTGGATTTAACCCATCACACATGGAGCAGCAGACAACTATGTGCTCAAGCGTACCTCAGTGGGAGTTGAACCTGCAACCTTCTTTTCGCAAGGGCAAGGTCCTAACCAATAGGTCACCACTGCCCAAACACCTATTGCAGCATTAGAATGGGATCCAAAGACTTGGATATGCAGGGGATTGAACCCTGGACCTCATTCATGTAACGGGTGACATCCCCTTTTCTCTTGTTGATGTATGATTGGCATCACTGGAACTTGTAAAAAAAGGAAAGCAAGAAAAATAATGTGGCATTTGCAAGTTACTGTTGATCAGTATGAGTAAAATGTCTTATTCAATGATTCACAGACTGAATTGCACTCAATTTAAATAATTATGATCATTTTTTTAGTGAAACCAACAGGTGTTAGTGTTGGAGTACTGGTAATATCCACAGCATACTCCAAAAAGCATAATAAGATGTAATTTTTCTCTGTAACAATAATTATTGTTTTATTACTATGTCACATTACTATGTTGTTATTATGTCTTTTTTTTAAAACTACAGTGAGTTTCAGTTATAATCAGTGGATTATTTAATTATGTCCATCCTAACATTCCCCTAATCCTGGCCTGATCGAGTGCAGTGGCCTTTGTAAAATTGACCGATTTTAACCTCTTAAAACCCAAGAGGTCATATGAGGGTCAACAGTTCACGTCGTCATTCTCATAAATACGTAACTCGTTGAGTAATTGATGAATTGGCACAGCTACTGAATAATACATCTTAAAATGAATAACTGAATAAATTAGTCCAGGGTTTAAGCAGTAAAAGGTTTTAGTGACCTGTTGTTGCAGGTTTGTGTGTTGACATGGGTGGTAAGCTGAGATTTAACAGAAAAGTTCCTCTCTTGTCCCATTGGCTGCATCTGTAGGCTAGAGCTCAGCTGCCAGTAACAACACAAGCAGGACTACAGCCGAGGATGAGCAGGGATTAGACTAAGTCTGTACTGGGAGTTTACAGACTTGCGAACATCACTGTTTGTTCACACATGAATTTTTCATTTCTTAGGTTTAGGCCCCAGGTGGCCTGAGTTGGGTAAAGGTATTTTTAGGGTTAGGCTGGGTTCGGATACTGGGTTTATCGGGCTGCTCTGTGACTTGTTATTATACTCTTGTTTTCAGACAGTCATAAGGATGCACAAATCAAATGGCAGTGGCGTGTGTGTACATTTTACTCCAAATTAAACTAGATATTTCTTTTTTTTTATGCCGACAGAAACCAATTCTCAACTAAATTTTCTGAACTTATGTAAAAAAACATAAGTATTTGGATGGTTCTTGTTGTCATGGTTCTATATATAACTGTACAAACTTTACCACCTTTTAGCAGTGCTGTGCTTTCAGATACTGCTGCAGCTCGGTATGAGGGACTGGCAGTGGCACAAGGTTTTTCTGGTTGTGAGATGGCAGTGAGCTCTCGTTGTGTTTTCAGCACACATTGCTGTATCATTCAGTGAGACTGTGGCTCCTGTCTCCGCTGTCTCACTCGACTGCTGTGCTGAGCCCTAACATGATCAAATGAGCAGGAGAAGGAGGAGAGAGAGGGAGAGAGAATCTCTCTGAAGAGATGCCTCCCCCCGAAGGTGTGTGCCCAGTGTCACAGCGCTGCACAACTGATGTGTCTCTCTCTCTCTCTCTCTCTCTCTCTCTCTCTC
>JBBPDA010000132.1:28366608-28379550 GCA_037974385.1 Arnoldichthys spilopterus
TTCTCTCTCTCTCTCTCTTCTCTCTCTCTCTCTCTCTCTCTTCTCTCTCTCTCTCCTCTCTCTCTCCTCTCTCTCTCTCTCTCTCTCTCTCCCTGCTTTCTCTCTCTCTCTCTCCCTGCTTTCTCTCTCTCTGTGTACTCATCATCCCCCACTCCTGCCTATGAAATGCCACAGATGAGAGCGTGATTTTTTAATGCGATGAAGTCCCTTTGACGCCATGCCCTTTGGTGACTTCACCATGCGGAGTCTCAGAAGGAGCTTGTTATTTTTCAGGGGATTTGGGGGATTTTTAAATTTGGCTGCGTCTTGTTTTTGATCATATATTTATATCTCAAGTGCAAGCACCAGCTCAAACGAGCCCAGTTTTGATGGACGGCTGCATATTACGCCTCCAGGAAAGGTGGAAATAAATCTAAAGCTGTTAAAATATCCTGCCTAAACTCTCTGATTAGGTCGGTAGAACCGAGTGTCATTCAGCGGCCAGACAAACTGCGTCTCCTCTCCTTTGTGTTTTATGTCATGAAATCGGGTGGGGGATGTGCCAGCTTTTCAATTAAACATAACCCCACATCAAACGTGCTGTCAACGTACATTAGAGGGCCTTTGTACAGATAAGAGTGTGTGAGACATCACAGAGTGGGGCCCTCAGACAAGGTTCACTCCGACAGATTTTTCACAAACCAAAATAAAGAATTTTGACTCTTTGTAGTTTTTCTTGCAATCCTTCCATCTTCTTTTATGTCCCTATAACCCAGCTGTTTTTTTATGGTTGTGTTGTTGAGGTGCAAGTTGTCAGGAGCCTCTTTGTTTGGCAAGCCATTATTTTATTAACTGGAAAATATGTTTTGCTGCTTTGGCCCAGCAGTGCAGTGTGGGGAAATCTACCGTGTACTGTAAATAAAAGCTGACAAGGACATTGGTTGTGGAACGTATCGCCTGTCACGCAGGAACCAATCCCTTTTTCCGTAATTTGCGTCCTTCCCTGCATCTGTCCTTAAAAGTGCTGCACAGGGAGCTTGGCTGCAGAAATAGGTCATTAGTGAGTGAGCAAGAGAGCGAGAGCAGCCTAGGCAAAGAGCTCCGAGAACCCTAGCATTAAATATGGATGAGGCCGATTTATATTGCGCTGCCAACCTGCACCGTGACTTCAAGTGCACCACAGCTTCGATCACGATTGCACCCTGCCTGCAGTGTGTGCACGCTTGCATGCATGCCTCCGTCTGGGGAGACACAATGATCAAGGGCTTCAAATGATTAGAAGAGTTGTGCTGCAGCATCCATCTTTGTGAAAGAATCGGATGCGCCGTGCGTTCATTTTAGGGTGGTGGTTGTTTACAGCTATTTTTTTTATTTTTGCAGCTATTAGCACTGTACAGGATGCAGTTGTATGGTTTACACTTCATCAGAACGCGTGGTGTTTATATGAGTAAGCATGTCCGAAAATACGTGTTACCAAGAAAACTGATATTTTTGTTTGTTTTTGCAATATTTATTTTGTGAGTGTCGTATTAAAATATTCCTAATTTTATAGACGCCTAGTAACGTGTAACATTAATATCAGCGGGAGCTGTTGTTGGTTCACCTACATGCTGTTTGCCAACCTCCATTAAATAGCAAAAAAGAACTTTGGCTGTAAATGTTTATCCCTAGTTAAAATAGACATATTAGAGCTGCACAGTATAATGTTTTTACACAGTCTTCATTATTGCAATTTCTCAGTGTTGAAATTTGTCAGTGAATGACTTCTCTATATCTCTCCATTATATATTGTTGCTGTGGGACCAAAAGTTTACAGGAGAAGCAAATAAAATTTTCACTGTTAAGGACAGCTGGAGTTTTTACAATATGAAAATATGACAAAAAAACCCCCAAATCTTTAAAATTACTGTGTGCGTGTCTCTAACTTTGCAGAAGAAACACCATTCACTATTGTGTGCGCGTGTGCGCGCGTATGTAAGTGCATGTGTATGTCACTGTCGGAACATAACCTTGTATCTCTTACTTTGCAGAAGAAACATCATTCACTATTTTCAGTTAAAAAAGAACAATCTAGATCATTTACAATATGTAACATGTTATGAAGTGGAACAAAAATATTCTAGATCATTCTGTGAATTCTTAGATTTTTCAATAATTGATTGTAGAAGAAATATTATTGAATAAAACATCATAAAATAACAATATTTATATGAAGTGTATGAAATGTAGCGTTTTTGAACTGATACCAGAATCCAGTTTTGTAGTTTGGATAATGGTGTATGCGATGTGAGCTGCAGTTTTTTTTCCTTACTGATGAAGTGAGCTGCTCTGTGCAGTGCTGTGACTGAGCATACAGGATACATAGGTACATATATCTGTGTCGGTTTTAAATGATATATTTCAGTCTCTGTTAAAATCTGCTTGAGCTGTGGTTTTCCAAGGTTAAATGTGCCGGTATCGTGGAATGAAATTCCAGGCAGACTGTATTTCAATATGTGTTTGGTGTGAAAGATACATAAGGATATAAGCAACACATTGTGAAGAGCTCAGTAAAGCACCAAAAGCAGGTAGCTGGACTTCTTGAGCAACAGGGAAGTGTGTTACAGTAACAGCAAACTACATGAATGATGTGGGAAATGACAAAAAAGCTGTTTTTCTGGATTATGAGTTCACCAAGCACAAACAAGTGAGCAACTAGTGGATGTACTGGAAGAGGCTGTTGTTGAATGGGTCATTCTTGCTGATAATGCAAGAAACACTGTTGCCACAGTGTGTGTGGCTGGATTTTTAGCTTCTATTGGCAACAGTTTTATAAAAGGGGGAAAAATATCAAGTTTAAAGTTGGCTTTGTTCTTTTGATGATTTGTGTGATACGAACCGGACCGTGCCTCGACCAGCTGTGTGTTTTGTAATTTGCAAGGCAAATATAGCAGTTAAATTACAATATGTTGTTTTGTATGAATCAAGGAGTCAAGGTGTGTGTGTCTGTCTGTCTGTCCGGTCTGTCTCAGCGGTGCTTCAGGAGCAGGGGGGATGAACCGTGAGGAGGCCCCTGGGAAGTCTCCTGAGGAGATGTACATTCAACAGAAGGTGCGGGTGCTCCTCATGTTGAAGAAGATGGGATCAAATGTAAGTACCACAAACACAGATACAGCTGCACAGAGCCTGCAACATTACCATCCTTAGTTTAGACACATTGTCAGTTTCTGAAAGTGCTTCACATCCACTAAAAGCTGAACGCCTCACTTGCGGTTGTTCATTTGGCCGTGTTATGTATTTATTTTCATTATTCTGTGTCTCCACCCTTGCAGCTGACGCCGAACGAGGAAGCGTTCCTGCGGAACTATGCAGGCGTGGTGCACAGTCAGATGAGCCAGCTGCCACAGCACAACATTGACCAGGGTAAGGGACTATTTAAATGAGGCAGCCTCTTAGCCTCCTAGACCAGGCTCATCTGTCATAGCTGCACACCTACAGGTCTCATACACTCACATTGTCTGTTTAATGTAGGGTTGAGCACACCTTCCATGAATCTTAGTTTTCTCCAGCTTTATCTAAATGCTTAATATGGCATAAGGACTGTATGAATGCAAGGAATTCTTTTTTACTTTTCTAAAATATTGCACAGTAAATACCATCTAGCGGTTATTGACATTATAATGACCAAACGCACAAGTAAAAACAATTATGGCAAATTACACTACCATTCACTTCTGTATTCAAAATTAATTTGTGCAGTCAAGTCAATAACAATATATTTACAATACAGTTTTACCATAAATTAGATACTAAAGTGTGTGTGTGTGTGTGTGTGTGTGTATTGAAAAGTTGGGAACGTAGTTATTAAATGCTAAATATGAATATGATTTGTGTCAGGTTATTGATTTTGAAATGCAAACCCTTGTTAATGCAGTGCATTGGTTGCTATGGCTTACTCAACACCAGGGGGCGCCATAGCAGTAGAAATGTGTGTACTCCCTGCTGCCCATCAAGTAAACAGTCTAAACATGCAGCCCACTGCAGCCATTAGAGCTGCTGATCCTCCTTCATGCTTATTGTTAATCAGCTTCTACAGGACGTTGCCTAAGCACTCTTGTGTCCAGTTGCTGACTACACTGGCTGCCTCAATTGTCTAGCCATGATCTTTCTTTGACATCTCTGCCTGGGTAGAAAAGTTTTGTTAGTATTGTAGTGTGATTTGGAGGTAAAGTGGTGTCTCGCGCACAGAATACGGGGCCTATGGAAGCTGCTAGCACACGCTTCAAACTCATGAAATATGCATGTACGCCTTGCTGTTCATAAGCAAAGATGTCAACACGGTGCTCTTTTTGGAAAGATCTTCATAAATAATGCACTGGCATGAGTAAGGTGGATATAAATGTGCATTTCACTTTAGCTTTGGTACTGAGCATTGCTCGAGACAATGTGCTTGTTTTCACATTGTGTCTGTGTAAGCATTAGGAGATAAGAAGAGTTAGAATTAGATTTACAGTCATTAAACCAGTATATTGATCTGTCAACCAATACATTGCAGTTAGATTTGATAGGAGAAGATGCTCTACTGCTCTGAGGGTAGAATGTAAATACATGGGAAATTGCTCTCTGATAATAATAAGTGGTGTAAAGCCGAATCGATCTGTATTGATCCATCGACCAAAATAGAACACGATCCAGTGTATCGATGTAACTTTAATTTGTAATTTTACTGTGAGCACTTTTTTGTACTGTTGATGGCAACACTGCTGTATTTGACCTTTAGTAATACAATGTTCACATTATAATTAGTTTGCATGTGTGAGTTTATGGAAATGCAGCAGATTGTGTGAGATTTCATCATATTTCATACTGACTACAGACCCCAGAATAGAACCAGATCAACCCAATCGCATGGAACCGAATTGCATAGCTACAAATTTGGAGGTACTGAACATGGATCAGGGCTGGACTGATCATGTTTTTTATGGCTGATTTGTATTGGGTAAATGAACACCTGGAACACACGATCATGTTTCCAGTGTATTAAATTACATTGCAGTGCAGGTGCAGTTAACACAAACTGTTTGCTCTTTTGTGGATCAAACTTTTTAATTTGAATAAAATTCAAATCTGAATTCAAAGCCCCCAATTTCTCTCAAATTGTCATTGCCTCTTTAAGTACTTACATGGCTCATATTATTTGCATCTTAAAATTTCAACACCGATCGAAAATCGAAATTGCACAATGGCCGATTGCATGGTTGAAAAATATCTATTATTTTTTCTTAAAAATAGGAATAAACACACAAAAAAAACAAACCGTGATGCCACATTTCAAACACTGAGTGCTAATGATTTTGATTCAGTATTTCACTGCACTAAATCAAATTAAACAGACCTGATTATGCTATTTTTAATGAACCATGCAGCTGCCCAGTGTTCTTTAAGTGCTGACATTATCCATGACCTGTACAGAAAGGCACCCAGTGCCACAATGTAATGTAATTAGTCACAAGAATAACAGATATTGTTGTATTGTCCAGCAACTGTTTTGTTTTTACTGGAAAACTAATGGTAACTAATGGTCTTTACAGCTCGAATCAGTCGCTGTTAGGTAAAACTCAACTACATGTAGCTCCCGCAGTGTGGAGGCAGACTAATGCGGTACAGGGTCATGAGTAGTGTTTACATTCGCCTGTTTTGGGAGCGGCACGTCAGACATTAGTCACTTAGCCATTAAAAGAAGCCGTGACAAATCCCTGCTGGTGTGCTTTAAATAACGCCTGTGCTTAAAATGGCGGCGGACCGCTGAGGTGAGTGTGAAGTGTTGATTAGGAAAGGAGCTTTCATCTCCATACACTTGGAAGCAATAGGGCTTATTGTGTTGTGGCTTTTGTCCTGCCCAAGTTTTCCATGCTTGTGTATCAGTGTGTACCGTGGAGAAGGATGGTAACAGCAGGTAGAGGATTGTGAAAGTGCTCTGCAGTGAGTGCAGTCCCCCTGCAGCCATGACCACCTCTGCATCCTTTTGACTTCTTTTAATGTCACTGGCCTCTTTACATGAATTGCAGCGGCAAACAGAAGAATGTTACTTCTATTTAGAAATACTCAGTGTCCTGCTGTTTTCCTGGGAAAATGAAAGCAGTGTCTCTGAGCTTAATGAGAGGCGAATAAAGACTGGAACTTCATTTGCGGCACACACAGTGAGTCGTTTGTATGTGTAGAACAGAATAGGCCAGGGCTCCAGAGACAAGCTGCTGGGACTGCCTCTCTCAGGCTCTGTTCAGCTATTGTTCTCTCATGTGAACAAACAGTTGTGAAAGAGATTTTATTGTGTATGTGAAAGGGAAATGAGGGTTTTGACATTCTGTGGCTTTGTCATCTTTTGTGTTGGTCAAATTTGACTCTTCAGATGTTGACAAGTGTGAAATTAGGGAAATGTTTACCAGCTTAGCTGCCAGACTGCTCCTAAAAACAATCCCTCCGATAGACTTGAAAGAGCATTCCAAAAACCGCCAGTTTTGACTGTTTACAAATATATGGGTTGGCAAATTTGCATTTGTGCGCATTTAATTGGCTGATTAGCATATATGTGAATTATGTATTTTCTTGCCTTGCATTTCTAATTGATTCTGAAGCCTTGAAGTTTTTGAGATTAAACTGTTTAGAGCGTTCAGATGGGATGATAGTGGGCGGAGGAGATCTTTTGAGCTGTGTAAAAATGATGAAGTCTGTTGGACAGTTTCACAGTTTCTCTTAGGCTTATTCTGTAATTAAGTGAATATGGGCGCGTTCTGCCTCCAGAGGTTCTCTAAAGAATCCTCCATTAAAAGTGAATGAGCTGTGTGAGTGTGGATAACGTTAATGTGGTAGAGGTCGTAAACTACCGGAAGCATATGACAAAACTAAGGACCATTTAGGAAGCTGTATTTTTAAGTGTGTAGGTCATAATTTTTTCTTACAGTAAACAGGACCTCATAAATATTCTGTTTAAGGCTGGTCTTATTTAGATGTGAGCGCCCATAGAGGCACTAATGGAAGAAGAAGGCTGAGTGGCGCTGCTGCACTCTGAGAAAAGTACAAAGCCTTTAGCTAGAGTGTAAGCGAGCGATGAGGCTGCGAGTGAACCTGCAGGCCCCTCACTGGGCTTTGGGGACAGAACAACAGAGAGTACAGGGTAGGGTTTCCATGGCAACGGGCTCGGTGATGGGAAGAAGGAGGGGAGGCGAGGCTCTCGGTGGATGGGGCTCCATGGTGCTGTGTGACTGGAGGACAGGAGCAGGCCTCATTAGGGGGGCCTTAAGACAGCTGGAGTGTTAATTATGGGCACATGGTGTGAGGGCCACATCATTAGACCTTTAAGCGCTCTTTGCCTGCCCAAAACACTGTATGAACATGCCGTCGTAACCATTTAAACAGATTGCTTTGCCCAGGGTGAAATCAATACTACTCCTCGTTCATACACAGTCCTCTGTTCTAATGGGCAGTGGCTGTCAATATATCAGACGATATGTTGTACTGATGTGTTTGGATGTAATTCTGCAAAATCAAAGGCACAGAACGTTCACGGGACCCTATATTTAGGTCCTCTTCAGCTGTTACACTAGACATCTACCACATTAAAGTCAACACTCCTTTGTCAGCTTTACTGGCCTTTATAATCCTTGCAGACAGGATAATCCTAAATTCCCCTCCTTTCATAACGCGGCTGGGACACAAAGGGAGGTCTTAGGACTTTCCACAGCTGAATATTTTTCACAGCTAAGTGAGTCATGTTTCCAGACCATGCGTGTGATTAGAACGAGAAAATGGAATCAAGGCAACTGAAGTGATAGTAATAATGATGGTAAAAATAAAGATCAAACTGGCTGTAAAGACTTATAACATAAGATAACATAAAATAAATCTACATTCTATTTAAATGATCTACATTCATCGCTAGTCTCGTTTATCTCCAGTTCGGTGTAGCCAGTTGTTCATTTTAAGGGAAGAAATTGACTGATGGCACCATCTTCAATTCTGTGCTCATGATGACATTTGTTAAGCCAAGAAACAATGAAAAACATATTTGGAAAAAGATGATTTCTTCAGAAATATGAGAACAGGCTTCCTGCTTATACTGTTTGGCCGCTATGGTTACCTATACTCACACAGCCAAAAACAACTGTGCTGTTATGACTTCGCCTCTGGGACAACAGGTGATGATCGATATGGTGGCTCGTCTCTCCTGAGTGGTTTTCTATTTTGACATTCGAGTTGAGGCTACTGCTGCACTCATCTGCCTGCTTAGTGCTCACATGCCCTGACAAGCAAGTAAATAGAAACAAATAATTATTGCTACCAGAAGGGATTATTGGCCGTTCTGTCACCTTTTTTTGTAAGGGATGGAGAGATTTGGTGTTCCATGTACACTGCCATCTGTAAGGGTCGCTGCATCTTATCTGCTTGATTGAGGTGTAGAACCAATGAGTTCCGATTCCTAAGAGAGGAAAGCTATGGTCATGCGTCATTTTGGCAGCTTTAACCCTGTTTAGGTGTGCGTGTGCGTGTGCGTGTGTGTGTGTGTGTGCACGCTCAACACACCCCCTGACCATGATTTATCACTCCTTTCCCTACTCTGCTGTGCTTCTTGAAATTACCATCTAATTCTGGCACTGCCACGTTTACTAGCCCCACAGCCTTTTTCCATCCTGCCTCTATCTGCTACCATAGCGATCCACTCAGGCTGCTATTTCTGTCGAGTCATAATCATTGTGCTGTACCTTTAACACCCTGATGTAAAGTGCAAAGTCTAGGAAAACTGAATTTAGGTTTATAGCCTCAGGTGAATACTAAGGTAAAGACTGAAGGGAACACTGTGGGTTTTATCTCCAGTAAATATAAATAAAAGTATATTTTTGTACACAGAGGTCAGCCAGAACATTGCAACCAGCTGCCTAATATTGTGTAGGTCCTTCTCGTGCCACAAAAACAGCTCTGACCTGTTGAGACATGGACTTCACAAGGCCTCTGAAGGTGTGTTGTGATATCTGGCCCCAAGACATTAGCAGTAGATCCTTTAAGACCTTTAAGTCGCATCGTGGGGCCTCCATGGATCGGACTAGTTTGACCATTACATCCCACAGATGCTTGATCGGATTTCTGGGGAATTTGGAGGCCATGTCCTCTGGTGGCTCTGCTGCCTTCTTTTGATCTTGCATCCTGGGGTCATCTCTTCTCCAAGCAAGTGATGGACTTGCACCCAACCGTCCACATAGTGTAAAAAAGGTTATTAATCACACCAGTCCCCAGCCCCACACCACAACGAAATGTGTCCTCTGCATTTAAGCCACCAATCTAGGAGCAGTGGACAGCTGACATGAGCATGCTTGAAGATAATACCTTGCTCACGGTTACCACACTGGTATTTGTACACAGTCTGGGATTTGAACCAACAACCTTTAGGGTACCTGGCAACTCCCTAACCGTTACACCACCACTTAGCCTGTAGTTGATTGACTGGTTGGGCCATTTTTTTGCAGGTACTACTCACTACATATCAGGAACACCCAAAAAGACCTGCTGTTTGAAAATGCTTTTTTATAAAAAAATAAAATAAATAAAAAACTACTTTTATGTAACGATTTTGCATCAGCTCCGATATAGTCTTGGTTGATTAGTAGCTCTTAATCCAAGTCTAAGATTACTGGTGTAAGAGGTATTCTTTGTAGACTAGAAAGCACCATGTACGCTGCTCTGGGTAAGTGTGCTGCTTAATATTCCACCTCTTAACAGGTGTCATTGTAACATGGGCAGCGGTAGCCTAGTGGTTAGGACCTCCACTTGTGAATAGAAGGTCACAGGTTTAAGTCCCAGGCGGGTACCAGTGAGGTAAGCATCCCTCTACTTCCCCCTGGGCACTGTTGATAGCTTCGTGCTGCTCTATGTGTAATGATGGGTTACATGCAGAGCTCACAATTTATTGTGGTGCACTTTGAGTGTGATTGAGTGATTGACAATGATAGTCACTTTAACTTTTCAGGTTAAATATTTGACCTGTCAGTGTTTTTAATATTGTGGCTGATTGGTGTAGAACATCGCTGTCAGAATGTGAAGAAATTTTAAGTAATTCTGAATGATTTCTATTGGTCCGTTCATATCGAAATTGACATAATATAAAAAGCAGGTGGAAATTATGTTTTAAACAATCACATCTCCTATAAAAATCGTTTTATAAATTTTTTTCTGACAGCAGCTTGTTTATTATTAAAATACATTATATATTATATATATAAATAACAATAATCTATAATGCACATTTCATATGTGTATTATCTAAATTAAAGAACTTTGTTAAGAGAAAAGGTCGATCACCATAACCAGATATTATAATTTGTGTTGAATTACCGTGAATAACTGTTTTCACATGGCAGGGCACTGTGGATGATGAGGGCAAAGAGGTTAAGCAGGGCGACTGATAGAGTGAAATTGCAGATAGATGGAGCAGGGAGCAGCTGTTTGTTCACAGGCGTTCGCAGCCTGCCGGATGGTGATGCAATCTGATTCGGAGCTGTTGCTAGGCAACAGCACTAAGGGGCCCTGACGTCTGTGCGGCGTTGGGTGGTGCGTTGGCTGGTGCCTGTACAACACAGTGCGCATTGCAGGGAGGGGCACAAACTCACAAGTCCAAATACACAGCCTGCTTTATTCAGCCTGCTCACCCATCAGTGGCAGTGGGAGGGTTTGGAGCGCATCTGGTCAGGGGCACTGTTTGACCCTTCTGTACAATGATCAGACCCTTATGCAAGCATGAGCTCTGTTACACAACAGAGATGAGACAGGATCAACATCAAGTAGCCACAGTAATGGATATTAGACATGAGTGTGATGTTGATATGATAAAGGCTGGATGATGATGCAGCCATTTTTCTAAACCTATGTAACAGAGGAGTAGCAGTATACACCGATCAGCCATAACATTATCACCTGCCTAATCTTGGTTATGTCCCCCTCATACTATCAGTCAACATTAACATTTCTTACATCAGGAGCTCCTCTTTGGGTTCAGACCAGACAGAGTATTCTTCACTCTCCTTGTGCATCAATGAGCCTTGGGTGCCCATGACCCTGTCACCGATTCACCAGTTATCCTTTCTTGGATCATGTTTAGTAGGTATGAATTACTGCACACCTAAAACACCTGAAACACTGGAGATTGGAGATGCCCTGATTCCGTCATCCACCCATCACAATAAGGCGCTTGACAAAATCACCCATTTTTCCTTGTTGAAAGTTGTTGAACATGTTTCCAATACCCTTCTCACTCGTCCATGTCATCTTTTAGAAAATCTTAGACAAACCGCAATCCTCTTTTCAGAGCAGTGGCTTAGTAGTTGCTTAGCAGTTACCCTGGGTACCTCACACACCATTAAACACCTTGCTCTTGGAGTGATCGTTGTTGGTAAAGCGCTCTTGAAATCTTGGATTTCCTCCATTTGCACACATTACATCTGTGGATTTGTGGAGTTCTTTGCAAGCCTGATGAGCATCAACAACTCTGCTCATCAGAAACCCCCTTTATTCATGACCGGATACATTTACTCAGACAAGTAAGACAAGTTTAGTCTGATTGTCATCTCATTGATTTAAAAACACCTGACCTTCGCATTAACTGCTAATCCTAGAGTGTCACATACTTTTGCTGCTCACATGTGTAATATTGGATAATTTTCCTCAATTAATTAATGGCCAATTTTAATACTTTTGACTCATTAATTGGGTCATCTTAATCTATGTTAGGACTTGAATTTCAGATGATATTTTAGGTCATAATCATCCAGAAATACCATTGTGTGTCTGTATGGGCGTGTGTGTTTTTTTCAATTCATCAGTGTATTTGATTTGACTGTTTCACACAGAGTTTCTTAATGAGAAAGTGTTGGATAAGGATTAGTATGTGAAGCAGCATTTTTGTCACTGCTTCGTTAATACAATGATAGATAACAATAATAATACAATAATAGAAGACAAGAAACTGTGGGTGCATGCATATTAATTACTGCACCACTTCATTCCTGTGCTTTGTGATGGATGCCAGGCTACTTGGTTTGCAGTAACTCAAACCCAGTAAACTAATAAAACACATACAACAGATGGTCATGGTTGTAGCGCATGTATTTTAATGCATGAATCTGAGTGTCATGGTATTATCCTTGCAGATTTGTAAGCAAAAAATCCCTTGCTGATTTGTGCTTTAGGTCATTTACTGATGAAAACTGCCCATGTTCAGCTTTTTCAGAGGGTACAAAAGGGCCAAACTCTCCAGTGCAAACAAAGGTCACATCAGACATAGTCTTCAAAGCACTCTCATACATTTATTCTTTCAGCACTATAGTTCTCTTTCCCTGTGGACACAGAGTGCAGGGTGTCCTTGACGTATCCCCTTATCATGGGCAAACTGTCTCATAGCCTTTGACCATGTTTTTTTCTTTAGCCTGCAATGGATATTGATACGACTTGAGCTGTTTGCCTTGTATTGTGAAGTATATTTTCTCTTAAATCTCATGACATACTTTCAGTGTATTCAAGCATATGGTGTTTTGAGTTTGGGGTTTTGAGAATGACACACATTTTTTGCAAAGTTTGCACCTTGTTTTTATGATGGCAATTTGCATATATGCCAGAATGTTACGAAAAGTGATCAGATACATTACAATTAATTGCAGAGTCACTGTTTGTATGAAAGGTCTGAAAAGCATGAAAATGAAGTCCCCTAAAACCACCTCGCTTTGAAGACATGGAAATGCTCTTCGGCTGTACATCTTCAGAGTTACATTTACCATCTGCACGTGAGCTGCGCTGACATTTGAGGTGTATCAAAGCTCAAGTATATTGACATTTCACAGTGATGTTACAGCATTTGTACCAGAAAGTTCACTGGTGAAGATGAGCTGTCTGGCCTAGGAGCCATTGCTAAAAACATCATCTCACCTCTACTGTAATAAACTG
>JBBPDA010000132.1:28379650-28391463 GCA_037974385.1 Arnoldichthys spilopterus
GTGTGTGTGTGTGTGTGTGTGTGTGTGTGTGTGTGTGTGTGTGTGTGTGTGTGTGTGTGTGTGTGTGTTTTGACAGTCCCTGAACACTCAAGAGTCTCATTGTCTGAGGGATGAAACTAGTGAACGCCCGAATGCTTCATTTCCTTCTTCCAATCGGCAGGAGGCAGAACAGTTTGCGTGAGGGGTGTGTCAGGTTACCCACCATGCTGGTGGTTTTGCGGATGGAGCGTAATATTAATCTAATTAATAATAAAAAGATAAAGTTCCAGTAACAAAATTGGCCCAAATAATAAACCTTGCATGCAGAAAAACCTAAAAAATATTAATAACCTAAAACGGATTCACCTCAGATCGATTTGATCTGTTTGTTTTTCTTTATTTGAATAATGAATTGTGCAGTCACACCAGCTTAATCCACCACAACTCATTGGCCACTTCTGTGCTGCATTTGGCACCTTTTTGAAGTTAAATCTCCACCCTGTTCCATATTGATGGAGAACTGATGAAGGCACTTAAGAGAAGGGTTTCCAGACAATAAACCGTGCTCTCTTACCTCACAGGGGAGGTGTGTGTGTATAGCGGAAGGATCGCAGGCATGAAAAGTAGAATGAGGAGACATGAAAGGGCTACTCTTTTCTCTGGCTCGTTGCTTATTAAGCTTAGGTGAAGCGGAACCCAGCATAGAAACGTTCTAATGATTGCCTCTGAAGTGGGCCATGCAGATGACCAATCCTAACTCGCCATGCCAGACGGTAACTGTGCCGTTTTGTCTGCCGGAGGAAAAGCCACACCCTTTGTACCATACCCACAAGTATACACACATACACACCCTCACAGCCTCTGGCCTACTTTAATCTTTGCACATAATTAAATCCATCATGCAAGGAGGTGTTCTGGGAAGCTGTGAAAGCTTTTTATAGCAAAGATGCAGAGAAATAAAACCAGGCTTTTTTCCTCAGAAGCACCACTTAAAAGGTGTCTGCAAGCAAAGTAGGAGAGGCACACTCAGATCAAAGCTTTTGCCATGGATAGAGTGTATTTAAAGTCTGTATGAGTTTACCCAATTATTTCTGAAATTTGCTCAAATGTGGACATTGACATTTTTACATATTTTGTTGTACTGTTGGGGCAGTACGGAATTGTTCAACTGTGATATGATACTTCTATCCATATTCTGTACTGTTTTAGACAGCAAAGGAGGTACCTGATTAGTGCTGCTCAGTGCATGTGTGCCAAACAAATTAGACACTAGCTAGCAAACTCATAGCCAGCAAATGATGTACTGTTTTCACATTTCTGTAGTTGCTGTTTTGTACCTGTTGGATATGTTTTGTAACAACAATAACAATCATTTTGAGCATTGAATTTTTTAGAGCATTTTTGGACAGTGGCTGAGAGTTGGTCAACATTCAGGTCATATCTTGGTCAGCAGCAGCACTCAAATTACAATTTCAGGTCACAGGATGCAGTGTTTTCGACATGGCCGAGAGTGCAGCTGCCTTATTGAGCGGCTTACAAGGACGAATCCGCTTCACCAAGCAGCTTCGATTAGGTCCTGGGAGGTTTCCACCCAAGCACACGAGAGCCCTTCCTCCATAACGAACATCCCCTTTGACCTTCAGCCACCCACCTGGCCTGTAATAATGTGTACGAGCTTGAGGGACGTAGCATGTTTGTGCCAGTTATTTGCTGTTTTGAAGAAATTATATTTAATAATCCGTATCCGTCTTAGAACAGCTGGAACTTCAAATCTTGTTTACCTCCCAGTCTGGGTTTGTTTTCCGAAGCTGAGACAGAATCCATAATGTAGGATTTGAATTGATTAGCACTCCCTGCGGAGAGTCTAGCCTGATACCTGACTAAAATCACAAGCGATCTCTTTCATCTTGAGTCACAACGCTCCTTCTTAAGCCAGTAGAAACTATATTCTCGTGATGGGTACATTTCACAATGGATGTTTGTCTTAGTTTTGACCTGCGTCTCCTTCCTTCAGAGTGATGTTGCATTATCCTTCACTTTAGCCATGTTCATCAGCTGCAGCAGAGTGACCCATGCTGCTCAGTGCTCTAAAGGAGCCTCTGTAGAGATACATAGGTCAGTATGTCTTGGCCAAAAGCAAGAAAGAGACCGTTAAGGTTTTTTAAAAAATCTTTACCTGGACATCTGGCCTTCAGTGGAGTAAAAGTTACTTAAAGTATAAAGGGGCTATAGGCATTAAAGAAAGCCTGAGCTGAATCCCTGAAGGCCAAGCAGCATGTTATGGCCTGTGAGAAAGTCTTAAACATTTGAAACCGCTTCCCAGTAAGAGTGTAACAAAGCTCTCTTTAGTTTCAGTACAATTCAAGTCTCAAATGGATTTTTATTTCTTTAGTTAATGTTTTGATTCTGCTGTAATCACAAACTGCCCTGTGTTGCTTTGGCTTAAAACCAGGTGTCGTGGCCTAATGGCTGGTGACGATGGCTTGTGACCTAAGTCTTGCTGGCTCCCCCCCTCACACTTCCACAGCTGAAGTGCCCTTCACAAGGCACTTAACCCCTAAGCTGCCCCCTGGGCGCAGTGCGGCCCACTGCTTGTTCACAGGGATCATGGGTGGGTTAAATGCAGAGGACAAAATCACTGCCCACTGTTTAATGTGAATGCCATATAATCTGCCTTTCACTTTCACTAGAAAAACATTTATTTCAGTACAAAAAGGTGTGTTTTCACGACGAAAAGACCATTTCTGAGATCATCTGCTACTGGATTGTGGCAAAATCTGCTGCAAAGAAGAGTATACCCCAGTAAAAGCAGCCTCCAAATTCCTCTAGTCCGAGCTCTTAACAGCTAAAGTGCAACGGGTAACACAAGGACAACTTATAGTCGCCAAACCACTATTGTTAACTACTGGAATGTTTTTTTCTCTTGCAAGAGGTGATGCTTTTTACCATGTGTACTGTTCTGCACACACACTCCAACATCTACATGCTTACCTCAACTTTTCTTCAGGGACATCTATGTGCTAATGACAGGCTTGGCATCTCTCCATGCTTTGAGCTCCACCTTAATGAGGGATCTGTTTAGAACTTTTACACACTTGTTCCCACCCTAATAAGCCTGTTTCCACCCACCTGTAGTAGTCGGTACAAGATTACGTCTCATGAGACAAAACAAAGACTGCAAAGGATAATGTTCTGATCCAAAATGGTGCCAATTTAAATATCTGAACTTCCTCACAAAACTCTGTATGCTGTCTCCCAAGATACATACCTGGCAGGGGTGGCACTATGATCACGAAGGTGGTTCACTCAAGGAGAGGCTCGGCCATTGCGGTTTAAATTCCAGACTGGTGCATGTGCCACTGAGGTACCGTCCCCAGGCACTACTCCCCGGGCGCTGTTAATCGCTGCCCACTGCTCCTGCCTGGATGGGTTAAATGCAGAGATAACATTTCGTGTGCTGGACTGTGTTCACAGCGACAAATAATCACTTCCCTTACACAAACCCTTCACTACATTTTCGCATTCTCAAGGCCTTACAGCATGTTGCTGTGGGCTATGAGAACATCTGTCCCCCTCCCAATGTGAGGACAAGGTCATCTTCACCTGCTGCTGAGAGCAATGGATAGGCGGGATGGACAGAAAGTTTTAAGCCATACAGGGAAACTCTAAGGCAGTTTTTAGCTTTTCAAAAGTGTTTAAACAAAATGCTGTATTCGACTCTATGCTCTATATGAGGTTGGCTAATACATTTTGTTTTACACCCTCTAAAATTGGTAAATAAATACTGTCATGCGTATTGTGTACCATGAAATTCCTTTAATGTATCATGTTGCGTTTGTGCCAGCTCCTCCACCATTATGCCACCATGCTAAGGTACAAAGCTAACTTTGTGTCCACTTCCAGGTGCAGAGGATGTGGTGATGGCCTTCTCAAGATCAGAGACGGAGGACAGACGGCAGTGACCTCTCGCTCCGCAGCGGCTCCTCACTACATCGGAACACAACACTGTTGACTGACGGAGAGGGAAGGACTGAGAGTGGGTTGGGAGAGAAGCAGGTCTTTAAAGCTCACTGCCTGCCCTACTCTCCCCCCCTCTGGTCCTCACTCCCCTTCTCTTCCTCACACTAACCACCACACTAGCAGCTGAGAGCCAGCAGCCCTGCGCTTTGCTGACAGACGAGGTCATGAATAACGAGTCAGTGTGACTTTTTTTTTTTTTCCTTTTTTTTTCTTTACCCCCTTTTTTTTTCTTTTTGGTCAGCATCATGCTTCAGGCAGTCGTGTGTCTATCCTGGTCAGAGACTGAACGGACCAAGAGCTTCATTTGTCTGGTCAAACCAAGAGCAAATTTTGAATAAGTTAAGATAAATGGACTTTTAGGTCCTCATTTTTGGGAGTGGTGTTATTTTCGTTTTGTTTCTATTTGCTGTTGTGTATGGAGTCGTTTAGGTGGAAAGGTGACTGTGTTCCATTCATTTTATCATTTTTATTTGACTAGATTGTAATCCTCACATCATAATCTCATCACATTTAATGTGCAGGATGTTGAGGAAGCCACTGCACTACATCATAAAGGAAGTGGGGTGCGCATGTGCGCGTGTGAATGTGGGTATGTATGTGTAATGCGCAATTTCACACAAAAGGTGTATAAGCGTTTCTTGGCTCATTCGGTATTGTCATTTTTGGATGTTTGGATTAATGTGAAATTTCACAGCTTTTTTTTTTATTATTATTATTGTAAAGACAATACGAAAAAATACTAGTGAATGAATTGTGCCAACTGTTTCTTTTATTGTAAAAATCATTTTTAAAGATATCTAATGAATGTCTTGAGTCCGTATTTATTTTTCCGATATTAATCTTAAAACTGAAGGTGAACAAATAGGTCCCATCACATCAACTTTTCAGCAAAATACAAGTTGCCATTCATTAAAACTTAACAGAGTCAGATCAATACAATCTCAGCCTTATGCTTTATACCCAGTGGCCCTGGAGCAGACTTTTGATGTGAAGTCTTTGCTAATATGTAGTGTTTCTAGTCCTCCAAGTATTGGCTCTCAAAGTGAAAAGGGAATCTTTCTAACAAAGAACTGTTAACTGCCCAAACATTTTTTACTCTTAACTGGAATGTTTCAAATAGATTAAATTTTGATTGTTTTTATTTTTGCCTTTTTTTTTTGAACACGACATCATGCTCAGTAATTAATGTGCATTCATATATTTTGTTAACTTGCGTAACTTAACCGTAACCTAGTGTTTTGAAAAGACGCATGCCTGCCTTGTGGTTTTATGGTGTACGTTCAAGTAGATCTTTGAAGGTCTTAAAAGCCTTGCCACAATGAACATTACCGAACATGTCTCATATCTGTGGAAGCTAGTCCTTTTAAGTATTCTGCAAAATGTAAACTGTCATCTTTGCTAATCCTGTTGGCAATAAGTCTTTTTAACTGAACATGGCCATCTTCTACTTTTTGCCTGAACAACTGTATCACTACTTGCAAGGATGTTAATGCGACTTCGTTCATTGTTTTGAAACAATGTTTAAAACCTCATTTGTCTATGCATTTTTGTTCTCAAAGGATAAAATGTATATATTTTTTGGGCTCATCTAGCTCACAAATATCTATGGAGACCTATTTTGATGCGTGGATCTGTGACTAAAACAAAGCAGTGTACCTCCATACACAGGAAACTCTTACCCACAGTAATTTTGGACATGTCCTTTAACTCTCGGTTGCCAACTATCATGTCTTACTGCGGTCACAGATGACCAGGTTTTGCCTCCATCTCTAGTCTCTGTTTTACATTACGAATATCCATGTGTCTATTAAACTTTGTGATGGTATGTTATATTGTTGGCATTTGAGTTAAATTTTTTTTCTGTATGGCTGCTTCCATGATGTTCTACCCAATGCTTCCAAATCCTGAACCATTAAAGGGGTTTAAGCCTAGCAGTTGCTTGCAGTGTTGTTTTAAAAAAAAGTTAGTGTGAAGTAGAGGTCTGCATGGGTATAAAACTGGAACATGAACCCGTTTGAGAGCCATTAATCCCAGACATGATTTTTCAACTTTTTTGCAAAGTGTTTGAGCTGAATGACTGAACACGTCCCGCTGGAATTAACCAGCGTTTTACACATCTGTTATCTCACAGTGTTTATGCAGATGTATCTGTGGAATTGCTGATTGCTTACCTGGAAGAGAACAGTGTCCACTAATGATGCCTGGGTCTGGTTTTTTAATGACCTGTACCCAGCCGACCTGAAACAAGAGGCAACTTACTCGATTGGCCAAGTATGCTAATCAATGACCCTAATTAGTTTACTACTTGGCCTGAACACTGCTTTGTCATTTCTTGACCTGTCCCACACCCACATTTTTTTTAATAAGCTGACATGAACCTGCATGACTCAGTTTGAAATTAAACCCGCATTCACGGTCTCTCACTGTGCTAAAGTTCCTCTTTTTGTTGGTGTGGTTACTCACAGAAATGCTTAACACACTTCAGTTGACCTTAACAAAAAAGGGTAAAGATTCTCCGTGACCCACCAGCTCAACATACCCCTGTCATCAGCCATGGTATGGCTGAGGGGAACAATCACCCACTCCCTAAAATCTCGAGCTTTTCCCAACTCAGCTAATGTTTTGAGAAAGAGAGAGAAAATAGAAAATGTGAGAGAGTGAGCAAAAGTTACTTGCAGAAATGCTTAACACACTTCAGATGACCTTAACAAACAAAGGGTAAAGATCTTCTGTGACCTTGCCACCAGCTTAACATACCCCTGTCATCAGCCACGATTTGGCTGAGGGGAACAATCACCCACTCCTCAAACTCTGGAGCTATTCCCAACACAGCTAACATTTTGAGATAATAGAAAATAGAGAATGCGAGAGAGTAAGAAAGAATGTATAACATTTACTGAAAAAACTGAACCTATGAAAAATTAACCCAACATGGAATGGAAGGTGAAAACTGATGTTTTGTCAGGTCTTGTCAGCCTTTTGTGTTAACACTCCACCATTCAAACCTGGATTTTAAAGAGTATAGAACTGCGTCATGGTCTCTTGCTGCTGCTAGCTGGATAGATTTAGAGCACAATGTTAATAAACAATAGACAATAGCATAGTCTATTAATATTTATCTCCATTAACTCTGATAAAGCCTAAAACCAATCGAAGCCTTGCTATAGGCTGATTGACTACATTTGGAGTGAGAGTATATATGTGTGTGTGTGTGCATATAAATATAAGTCTACATATATATTTACTGTGTTCTAATAATAAGGTGGGCTTTGTGAGTGCAGAAGTGTAGAAGGCTTTGGCTCTGGTGCCATTTAATTCAATGATCCCCCATAACAATGTCATGTTGGAGCCACTTTAGACCTTCGAATATACTTCATTGCAATGACTACAACCATCCACCATGCGTCAAGGCTGCCTCTAATTGCACACTGTGGTCCAATTCACCATAAGGAGGTGGCATGTTTTTCCCTTATAATAACCAACATCTGTTCTCCGTTGCTCCAGTCATCTTTCACAGATGCATCAAATGCTGTGATTTCAAGAACTGTGGCTGTGGGAATAAAGCGCCAGCTGTTGCTGAATTTAAAAGCCTGTGCAACATTTTCTGCTGGAGTACAGCTTTTAGACAAATGGCACTGGCCCTCTCACGCCAACAGATGCACATAACTGTGGCCAGTGAGCCTTTAGTCTTCAGTTTGCACACAGAGTATTCCAAGCCTATCATCTAAAAAACTGAGAAGAAGGTGAGTATTGAATATTTCACCATGTGGGCAAATGTAGAGTCTAGACACTCCTCCTGTGTAGTAAATTCAACCGATTATACCCACAGTTTATATAATCACCATAGAAAAGCAGTCAGACATGAGTTTAAGGTCACTATAGTCAAAGCCAAGTGTCACCTAAAGGTGACAATCATTGAGCTGTAGAATAATGGAACATTTGGGATCAGATGGAGTCGAGATTTTGTTCCATAAATTCTCTAACATTACTACATGACCTCACTAATGGTCCTTTTTACTGAATGCAATCAAATCCTCACAGCAATGACAACATCATCATCTAAGATAAAGAGTAGAGGCTGTGAGGTAACAACAAGAGAGACTACTCAGAAGAAGTACTGGATGAACGGATGTCTACAGACTTTTAGTGTGTGTGTTTATTAAAAGATGGATGGTTGTGTGTTATGATAAATGCACTGAGCTCGGATGTGTGCCCAGTTTCTCTAGCTTGGAGGACAGTACCCAGACTGTCTAAGCAGAGTCTAGGGAGTTTCTGCCTAAAGCTTATTTGTCTGCTGCCTAAAGCCCATTCTGTAGAGCAGCATGAGAGTCTGTTATGATTGCTGCCTCTGTGCCAGCCGATAACTGCCCTTAGCACTTCACATTATGTAACATTCTGTGCTGGGACAGCATGATGACAGCACAGCCTGCCAACTGCCACTGAACAAGGTTGGACACGAAGTGACAAAAGGGCCTGTGTTGCTGGTTTGCAAGGTTGAAATGAAGCTGCTAATATTAACACAGTTGCTGTGTTTAAATAGGTTCTTTTGCCATTGTTCTCTTAGTTAGAAAATGAGGAACACTGTAGAACACTTTAATATGGTATCTTTGCTGTCTATACTGGACACATAATGCTTCATATACACTGTTAGAAAAATAATGATTAAGTTTAGGCCACCAGGCAAGGAATGGCACATTTAGAGGTTCTAATGGGGAACTGTATATTATTGAAAGAAACATCGGATCGGGATTTTTCCCCCAATAAAATGCAAGGGGGAACAAAATATTATTTTAAAAAAATAATCAGGAGCACTAGGGAACAGTAAACATTACCTAGAAGACTATTATGAGGAACAGTAAATGTACACTATTGCAAGGAAAATCAGCTGCACCATCTAGAACATTATTATGAGGAACAGGAAATGTATGCTCTTGCAAGGAAAATTAGTAGCACTATCTAGAACACTATCATGGGGTACAGTAAATGTATGCTCTTGAAAGGAAAAATAGTGCTATCTAGAACACAAGTATTACAAGACAAGTTAGCTGCACCATCTTGAAAACTATCATGGGGTACAGTAAATGTGTGCTCTTTCAAGAAAACTTAGTAGCATTAGTATCTGGAACACTATTATGAGGAACATCAAATGTTTTGCAATACAAGGGAAATCAGCAGCACTGTCAGTGAAACAGTAAATTTATAGTATTACAAGACATGCAAGCTGACCTATCTAGAACACTATAATAGGGAATAGCATAAACTATGGCATGACAATCAAAAGCACTACAACACAAATTATGGGAATCAGTAAGCATACACAATATCAGGAAATCAGGACCATGGTTATGGAGAACAGTAAACATATATGTTTACACTGCCTATAGTAGGATTATAAGATATATACTGGATGCTATGCACACTGGATGTTTTTGTGCAGAACAGTATGCTCACACAGTAGTGCACTAAAGAGTAAAGAGCGCAGAGATTCCGACATAGTCAGTGAGTTTTATAGGAGGCAATGTGAAGGAAGAATGCAGCCAAAACGCTCTGCTGGCGGAATGTTCCGGATGAATACTGAAGGGCACCAAGGGCCAATCAATATGGTTCGCTCACAGCAAGCCATTAAATTAGTGGAACTGATTAAAACGTTCCACCCCTCTATCTGCTAATGCGGAGGACATCTTCATCGAGAACCGTTCCAATTTACTTTTAAATTAGATGTGACACTGGTGTCTTTGTTTCAGCTAAAGTTATTTCCCTTTTCCTTTTAGAGAAGGGCATGAAAAACACTGTGGAACTACATATTCTTTTTTGATAGTAGTAAGCAGAAAGCACGCAAACAGTTTCTGAAAATTGTATGATGATGCATTGAGGTTAAAGCATCTGTATATTGGGCCCTAAATATACCTCTGTATCTTTGAACGAATATCAGTCTGGAAAGTCTCTTAGATCACAAAGAACTGGTCAGATGGTGGAGCCTAAAGCTGAAACTAAACAGGGTGAAATAGCATTTAATCATTATGCTGCTCACTGTTGGAACCAGCTCCCCAAGGAGATCAGATCTGCCCCCCAACTGTGGGTGGTTTTAAAAAGAAGCTAAAAACTGCCTTTAGTTAAACAGAGGCTCTACTTTTATTTAATAATCATGCACATTAAAAAAAAAATTAATATCATTAAAATGTCATTATTTTCACATATATGAAACTTCCTTCTTCCACTCACCCACATACTGCCTTGCAAAAAGGAGGGAGGGAGAGGAAATTTGCAAATTGTAATTGCAAATATCAGGACGTAATACTATCCCCTTACTTTTTTATGCTTATTTTATGTAGCCTTTTATTTTATGGCCTCTGTGTCCGACAATGTGCTATATGTAAATGTGCTATATAAAATAACTTGCTTCTCTTTCCTTGCATTCCTTGCCTTTCCTTACCTGCTACTACAGTGTAGATTTTTAGGCAGAATTAGTTATCATTAGTCTTCCATTGTGTGCTACTTTATGCAGAAAAACACTACACCATTCGTCCAGTCATGCCATCTTGTTAATTGGCTTTGATTTTAAAAATTGATAGGCTTGTTATCAAATGGATACAATTTCCATTTTCCTCAGATGTAGTTATATAGCCAAGACATGTTTGGTGTCCAAACTTTGCTTCTTTGTTTTCTTGGTGAAGCTAAAGTAGTTCTCCTACTGTTTTTAACTGTCTTATGTACATTTTTGTCCATTTTTAGGTTCAGCAGGAATATCAGTCTGAAACATCTACTGATTGAATTATGTTCTACATTTCAGGATCACTTATAAATGCCAGCATTATTCAACAAATATCTGCAGCCACATGTTCAGCAGAACATCTAAAACTTGCCACATAAGCAGTTCTGTCACCCTCAGGCAGACTGCTTTCATGAACGCTTGATAGGTACTGGTATGTACAAATCAAGTTCAGGCTGGATTACTGCCCTTATTCTCATTTTCTCAACTTTAAATATCTATACATAAATTCAGGGGGATTCACTGAAGCCACCTGAGATGGTACAGTCAGTTAAAGAAACAGTTCACCTACAATAATTATCTAAATGGACAAAAATGCCCAAATGTAAAAACCTGCAGGCAAAGGCTTATTTAAGATTGTTCAGCAAATGGCACAGTTTGGCACAATGCTTCGTCAGTGTAGGTGTACATTCTGCATGATGCTAATTGGCAGTATATTTCCTTGATTTTTTAATGGCATTAGCCAGTGTGGAATTTTGAAAAAAAAGTCTCAGCAGATCAAATGCATTTGGGGTTAAGGGGAAACGTTGGTCTGGATCTCTCAGTAAGGTTTTTCTACCAGTGGATAACAACAGTAAATAAAAACTGTCCAAATGTTTTTCATATTCTTTGCTTTATTTTGAGAGAATGATGGTATATTAATTTTTGCTTTATGACTATAGCAGGTTTGCTCTTCTTCCTGAGTGTGTCCCTTTCCTGCCCGCCTCTTCATTGTCTTCAGTTATAAACTTTATGACTTTGGCTGATATTGATGACTCATTTGGGGGTGGACAGGTACTGTTTTCTCACTCACTCTTTAAACCAGTGCTGCTCTTGGGAAGGTCCTTCTGTTTTAGAAGTGGAACAGTAGCCTCCCCATAACGATTAATCCCCAAACTGTTTAATGTTCCAGCTCTTCTGTGACAGTGGGTGCAGAGGAAGATAGAGGACACCACCCTGACATTCTGCTGACTATCACATTTATTTGTAGACTATCTATCTATCTATCTATCTATCTATCTATCTATCTATCTATCTATCTATCTATCTATCTATCTATCTATCT
>JBBPDA010000132.1:28391563-28417096 GCA_037974385.1 Arnoldichthys spilopterus
GTCTTTTGGTATTGGCCCCAATATAAGGCACACCTGTACACAATGAGACCATTACATGGAAAACACAAAATGAAGTGTGTCTATCTCCCCAATACAATTGCCTCCCTATCCCAAAAATGTCTGAAGTGAAACAAACACTATGTATGACATCCACTAAGTCTCTCACAATATCCCTAACTTATTGTGAGTGGTGTATATCTGTTTCTTGCTTTTTACTATCACTGAAATATGTAAAACATTGTGGCCAGTTTGATTGGAAATGAACTAAATGAAAGGATGGGCTCTGACTTTTGCACAGTACTGTATGTACATCCTCTACATTTTGCACAACTACTGTGTTGAGCTTTGCTGGTAAGAACACACTGCTGTAGGGAACGCAATGAACAATGTAGCTGAAATCTTTAGCCAAAAAAACAGAACAAATCTTAACAGGATGTCACTATTACAACAGCTCTTACTCCCACAGTCACGTTTTTTCTCCTCTCCTCCGCTTGCGTTGGCTCACTATCTCATGCCCACTTTCTTTTTCTGGTGGCAATATGATCTTATCTCAACAACACACACCACTTTTCTCTCTTCAGACTAATTTTAGGGCAACAGGAGTCATTTTCACTGGTAGAAAGCCCTGACAGCTAAAAATCTTTCTCTAAGTGCCTGTGCTGGGTCTCAGCAGTAGACCTGCACATCAGTGCTCTGCAGTCAGTAGTGGTCTTTAATCATCCCAGCTTTGCTCTACTTCACCAATTGGGTTTTTTATTCAGGTTTACCCCAGTTCCTTGTGCAAACATACAGGTGTACAATCAATCAATCAGTCCATCTATCCATCTATCCGTCTGTCTGTCTGTTCATTTGTCTATCTATGCCTGAGAAGGGATGGTAGAGGGTGTAGATTCTTCTAGTCATTTCTGATTGATAGGGCAAAAGTTTCCAGATGCAGAGGGCTGAGCTTGACAGCATACTGAGCTTCTCTCAAAACATGAACGAGTCTGGGCTGGGCGTCAGTCAGTCTTAGCGCAATGTGCTATCCAGCTGGACAGCCCACACCCCCTATCCCTTTCACACAGGAGCCGGTGTGGGAAGCAGGCCCTGCTGTCTTTCCCCTCTTTAGCTTCGCCCACTCACTATAAGACCATGAGTTACAGTAATTAAGGCAACAGATTCTTCTCTTCCTGTGCCTGGCTGGCTTCTCTTATAGTTCCGTTAAATACTGTAACAAAACAGCCACATCTGCTCCATCTGTACTGTTTTCTGTGTCTCTTTACTTCATCTTCAGTAACTAAGAGAACAAACTGGTCATTACGTTGTGATGGTGATCTTGTTCAAATAACAGCATGCTAAGCTAATAATGCTTTTTCATTCTCCTATGAGGTTACAGTTTTGGAGAGTCAACATTTTATTACAATATTTGTAGTTACAATAATCAAGCAATGAGTTTTTAGTATAATTACAATAATCCGTGATGATCCTAGCCTTCTCGGGACCGTAAGCAAGGCTTGACTTGCTACGGATCTTTATATCAAAGTGATGTTACACTGTCACACCCCTTAATTTCCCATATGATCATATTAACTCAGTGGTTTGTCTGGCATATTTACTTACTACAATAAGATACTGATAGAAAAAAATCTAACTTTAATTTAGTTTAAATTTAAACTTTAAAACCAAATGTAAAACTCTAAAATTATCATAGGGCACACAGGCTGTCCCCCAAAGAATACATTTTTATACTCCACACACTACACGACTGAATGACTAATGATTAACTTTAATTTTACATACTTTTTAGTGTAGCAATGCTAAATAATATTTTGGACAATTTGGAAGAGGACCAACTCGAACATTCACCTCTCTGCCACTCACTGAAGATAGAAGACATAGATAAAGTTGTGCTGGGCAGTTCTAGTGACTCTGTTCTGTGGAAAGTAGCTAAGGTTTTTTCCAAAAAAAGTAGCTAAACATTTGGTTCATGTGGGCCCTAATCAGGCGTTTAGTTAGCTTAAGCGTTGGGCTGGGCCTAATAATAATAATAATAATAATAATAATAATAATAAGGACACAAATATAAACAAAATCATTGATGCTGAGGACATTAATTTTCAACAGAGAAAAGGATGAATATAAAGACATCACAGATATTAACTGATTAACAGGGGGGAAAATGGGATGCAGTATGGAGAACAAAAAGTATGGTTCAGTGTGTATGTGTGTGTGTGTGTGTGTGTCATGGAGTGCACTTTGGTTTGGTCTCATACCAGAGTAGCAGTGACCCTTTCAATTCCTAAAAACATGTCCTGCCTATACAGAGCAGTAAAGTGGCCTAACCTCTGTGAGTCCTGTGAGGGGGGTGGGAGGGTCAAATGTCCAGGGGAGTGCTGTCTGCAGGTGAGTGATGTGTGAGATGCAGCAGTAGCACGGGACTTGCCCCTGAATGCTTTGCTCTGAAGCTTTGAAGAAAGCGTCTCTGCAGAAGCGGGAACTGGAGCATCAGGAGAGCCCTTTTAATAGAGGTCAGAGATCGATGTCTTTAAAATGTGACTGTCAAAGCCACTCCATCAGCGCACCACACCACATCAAAGGCACATGCAGCCCATTTAAAGGAATTCCCAGTCAGTGTCTTGTTGCTTGCAAAGAATAAGTTGAGATTCAAAGCTGCGTTGCAGCGTTTGATTCTGATTTGCTAAATCGGAGTCGAATGTCACAGTCTGAAGCCTGAAGCTAAATTAAATCTAAAGGTAAAAAGGTCATATCATCGCTGTCGTGAGAACATGGTGCACACCCTTTAATATTGCACTTTTCTAAGTTCTTGCTCTGGATATATGGTTCTATAGAAAAAATATGTGTAGAATCTTTACATTATTTAGATTTTTTTAATGATTTACAAGGAAATTGCACAAAATGCTCATATGTGCATTCGTTAACTTTCTTTACAGATTTCTTTATGTATACAATATTGGATCATTTTCCTCAACAAATAAACATTTAAGTTAAGTATTTTGTCTCATTTGTGCCCTCTTTATCTTCTTTATGGACTTGTGAAAAGTTTGATTATGGTCATATTCTAACTACTCACAAAGAAGTGTATAAAGTTAGTAACCATTAATAGTAAATAACTATCTATATGCATGATTCCAGATGCCTATATGCTAATTGGTGGCTATTCACATTCTTGTACTCTTAGCAACATTAGCATTTATGACTGAACTATTCCTTTAATCACTGGTCATAAGAGCAAGAACAAGTCTAATAAAGCACACACTGTTCAGTTTCCTAGTGAACTGCAGATTTTTGCAGCTAGCACATTCAGTGCCTCATATTAATATTCTGCCTAATGTGATCTGCAAGCCTAGTGGGAACTACAGGGAACACAGTTCTTCAACTCTGACAGCCTCAGTCAATCTAGCCTCTCTCTGAGGACCCTCCTGAGAAGCAGCAGATGAAGACATTCTCCACGGTAGAGTAGCGATGCTTCAGTAAGAGTGCAGCTGTAAGATTGGCAGCCTTCTGACAGCTTCGTCTTCTCTATCAGTCTGCATCTGTGAAGGCTTTACACAGCCAGTCGTCTCCAGTGGCAGCCAACATTTCCGAAGATAAACAGTACAAGGGGTAGTCTAACATTGTTAGAGCACAACAACCTAAATTATTACAGAGGCAGTTGAGATATGTTTTTTGCTTTTGTGTTCCCCAGATGAAAAAATATCAATCCAAACTGACTCATCAACCAAGCTAAAGCTTCAATGGAGTGAATAAATCAAAGAGCTTTCTGTCCTCATAAAGCTGTCTGTTTGCTTCTTCAGGAAGGCAGAGGAGTTCCTTCAAAAGGAACACGTTGGATTGGATGCTGAATGCAGGTTAGTGCTCTGCATTGTGGAAGAGCAGGTTTAATAAGTGAATGACCTTGAGCAGTAATCTGGTGGACTGCTCTGCATGGGTGGTGAAGATTGCAATGAGAGAATCCTAAGGTATGGCCTTTGAAGGTCTGCTGTTGAATATGCATGAAACAGATTGCAGGCAAAGCCATTGTCAAGCTCTCAGGCTCCACAGTCTGCAAAGCACATTCTCCCAGAACCTCCATCATACTGTAACGAAATCCTCCAGCCTTTACTGTTGGCTTATCTCCGTCCCTGAAACTGAAAATGTACGACTTAATAAACAGGGATTATGAAATGAGTTAAATCTCCAAAGGCACATGTGATGTGTTTTGTAAACTAAGAAATGATAAGAGAAAAAACTGAACGTCACTTTTATTCTGTTTCTGAAATTAACTTTGGATTTGGATTTTACAAGTGCTGCTGAGCGATCGTATTATGATAATACATACAAAGAAGAAATAATAAGCAGATTTATTTTTAACATTAGTTTTCAGTCATTACTGCAATGGGTGAACTTTTTTCTTCCTTTTTTTTTTTTTATTCTTGCCATCGAGGCAGCCACAGTAAGAGCCAGAAGCCATCGCTACAAAGATTTCCTTTAACACTACAAGTACAGCTACTACTGCCACTACTAAAACTACTACTACTACTACTACTGTTATTGCTACTACTACTACCATTACTACTACTGCTATAGTAGTACTACTATAACTAATAACTAATATATAAACATTATTATTTATTTAAATAATTAAATTATTTATTTATTATTAATGATATATAATGTTATTATTTTCAAATATATTACTAGTATTATAACTATTATTAATATTACTTAATATTATAATATAATTTATTATACTGGTATTTTATAATAATACATACATTTTATGCTATAATAATAACAACAATTAACAACTACTACAGTTATTATTGTTGTTGTTTTTGCTGCTTTTGTTGCAGTTGTTTCTTTCTTACAAAGAAATGCAGCTCAGTGTACTTCACAAAAAGTGTTCATATAGAAAATGCACACATTAATTAAAGGAAAGAATAACAGAAATAACTATTTGATAGTTAGAGATGCTGTTATCATCTCTTGATACTTAGGTAAAGAACTTTTGGTCACAAATGAAAAAAAAGAGTTAAATAGAGTTAATCAAACAAACTCATTTCATCATAACAGACAATGATAACGACTAAGTGATTGCTATTAAAACACAACACAAGGTGACTGTATTATGGGCTGAGGTCACATTCTGGCTATGGCAGCTGTGCTAGTGTTAAGGTGCAGTAAATCTTTTTCCCGTTCTGTGTTATGCCAACCAGCTCAGAAAGCCTGCAGACATCCTGTTCAGACCTTTATGATAATACACAGTTAGACTACACTAAAGTAGTAATACTCTGTGTCTCTCTATCTCTGCTTTTCCCTTACTCCCCTCCTCTCAGTCCCCTCTGTACACACACACACACACACACACACACACAAGAGCTAAAATAACTCGACTATTTTAAAGCCCAGCCAAAGAACACTGCATGAAGGTGAGGAACCATGGATTTAGAGGGACACCAGTGAAGCACTGGCTTGGCTTTGCTCTAATGACATGAAAAACTCAAACCTTAAATCCCATTGTCTCTATGAGGAACCTCATAACAGGAGGGACAGGAGGCTTCGGGTTCATTGTCAGGTTCACAGAGGTGATTGATTGCAAAGTTGGCACCAGATCTTTGAAGTCTGGCATACTCACAGGGTGAAGTCATCAGTATTCCTGTCAGATGCTTTTGTTCAGCCTCCTGAGGATGAGATTCTTTTATCATAACGGGACTCGCTGGAGAGGTAAATGAGAGACGAAACATTAAAGAGAGCAAGAGATCACATTGTAAACAAATCCTCAGGTGGGCATCTCGAGAAGATTGGCAGACGTTCTAAGGCTAAGGCAAAACTCCTAAAGTATGTTCTGTCTCTCTCTACCTGATGAACTAGGCCTACAGTCTAACAGTTGATAGAAGAACATTCAGTTCCCCAAAAAACCATCAAATGGGTTTCTTTGAAACTGAAAGACTGAAGACCACAGTATGTAGGTTCTTTACCAGTTAACCCTTTTCCCAAGAAACATAATTCCAAGCCAAGAACTATTTAGGAACCTTTCATTTGTAATCTTCTGAAAAGGCCTCTTGTGAATTGTTGTTGTTCCAAATGTTGTCCTTTCTCACCATAAAGCATCCATAATGAGCTCAATACTCTCCAGAGGAATAGACATCTGGGGGGTTCATGGGGGCTTCCACTCTTTCTAAGCCAGTTTGCCTCTTGCCAGAAAGGAACAAATGCTCTTTGTGTTGAGTTCAAGCTGCTGACCAGAGGCAGCTCTAGTTCACAGAGCCAGCTATGTATTGTTTGTCCTGTTTGGTCAGTTCATGATTAATACTGAAACAGACATCACATTTATTTTAGGAATTTTTTCAGAAAATGTTTTATTTTATATAAATCTGCAATTTTATCTACTTTTACTGTTCACTTATCTTAATGGGAACACTTCTCAAAATAATCAGGGAAGGACAATGACTGTCAATCAAGATCACTGCCCTTTGACCTCTGTCTTAAATATGCAGTGACAGTGCCGTGTTCATTCATATATTATGCAGAAAAAGTTAGAAAATATTTATTTATTTATTTATTTATTTTCAGGGTTACTTTTAACATACTGTAGACAAGCAAGCATCTGTCTGTCCCTAAACATGCATGTAGGGCTTTCAGTGTGAGATTTTAAAATTATGAAGTAAAGATAAAGGAAGAAATATAAAGAAATATGAAATATTTAAATTATGTAAATGATCAGACACTCAATCACCAAATAAGCTTGAAAAGCAGACCGAATTCTTGAAAATGATGCAGGTTGTATGTTAAATTATAGAAAGGTAACCACTTGGACATTCAGTTTAATCATGTTTTAGTAGAAGAAGCACCTTGACGGGGCTGAATTTTTTTTGTTTTTATTATTTTTATTATGTTATTTTCATAATTTACAGTCAAATAACTTTTAATTTTAAATTTTTTTTATTCTGTTGTTTTGTTATACTATATAGTCAAATGTAGCCAAATAACTCAGACAGGCTCAGAGAACGCATGGACCCAAATAAATGTAACTTTTTAACAAGTATGGACATTATTGGACTAATAGGCACAACATTATTTGAGAATAAATACCCACTTTGCCAAAATCATCTGAGCTTTGTGCCTCCCAGAAGAACTGATCACAGGCCAGGGATTACGCAAGCACTGAAAATCATTACAGCAACAAATCTGGATGATGAATTCAGGGGTTGCTGATATGCCACTAGCAGCACCTCAAGGTGACAATGGATAAGTCTCACAGCAGGACCAGTGCAAAGGTGAAGGTGACTTCAAGAACCATTAATTATCTTGTAAACCATGTGGGATATTTTACTGGCCTGCCTTATTTTAGTATCTCCCTTGCAGCATGTCATACCTTACATTCTTGAATAGTGCCATAAAAACACTCCAACCACTGTGCAAAAAATATTTGTTAGGAAAACATGACTTATCTTTAGGCTAGCAGCACAAATTCCCATGTAATGCTGTATATAATTTCAGCTTTTGCAGTTTTACTATATATTATATTATATGTTATATTATATTACATTATGTTAGATTAGATCAGATTGGATTAGATTAGCAATTATTTAGGGTTATATTCACCAAAAGTGTGGACTTCACATGACTTGGACTCAAGATTGTGACTCGATCTGACAAAATATAAAAACACTTGCGACTCAACTTTGACAATTATATTACTTTGTATTGTATTGTATTATATTATATTGTATTATATTATATTATATTATATTATATTATATTATATTATATTATATTGTATTATATTATATTATATTATATTATATTGTATTATATCATATTATATTATATTATATTATATTATATTGACTCTGCAAGGCACTAGTGATGGATAGTTTGGTTCATTTTAGTGAACCGTTCTTTCAAATCGTTCATCGCAATGCATCGAACGTCCGAATCTACCGATTCATCTTGGCGCCGTTTCGTCGGTAAGTGTGGTTTATAAATTTAGAACCAACCAGTGGTTGCTTCTGCTGTATGCGCAGCGTTGACTAAAAAACACACAGCAGTATATAACAGCCACAACATTAACACCACTGACAGGTAGCGTGAATAACATTGACTAATTTTTAAAATGGCACCTGTCACCAGGTGGGATATATTAGGCAACAAGTGATCCAAGAGAGGACAACGGGTGAATCAGTGACAGGGTCATGGGCACCCGAGGCTCACTGGTGCATGTGGGGAGTGAAGGCTAGCCCGTCTGGTCTGATCCCACAGAAGAGCTACTCTGGTTTAAATAGTGATGCAGACTCTGATAGAAAAGGGTCAGAACACATAGTGCACCACAGCCAGAGCTGCTTCAGCAGCAGGAGGGACACACTCAGTATCAGATGGTGTTAATTTTAAGGCGGATCGGTATATTTCAATGACTTTAAAAAACCTCAGAACTGACCCCCAGACGATTCAGCTCTGACCACCACATGATAAACAAACCAGTCAGCATGCGGCTCAGACTGAAGGGGATTAGGAAATATCAACCTGCTGCTTTTATTCCTGCACTGCGTGTCCTTCCCTGCCTCCCTCTTTTCCTCCCTCCCTGTCTCCCTCTGTCCCTCCCTCTCTTCCTCCCTCCCTGTTTCCCTCTGTCCCTCCCTCTCTTCCTCCCTCCCTGTCTCCCTCTGTCCCTCCTGATCTGTCCCTCCCTCTCTTCCTCACTCCCTGTTTCCCTCTGTCCCTCCTGATCTGTCCCTCCCTCTCTTCCTCACTCCCTGTTTCCCTCTGTCCCTTCTGATCTGTCCCTCCCTCTCTTCCTCCCTCCCACCCTCTGTGTGAGAGATCAGCCTGCGCCCACAATAACAGCCGTGACGTCACCGAGCGCGTAGCTCTCCCTGTGGACCGAGAGAGAGAGAGTGTTTGGAGCAGAGTTGAGAGAGAGAGAGAGAGAGAGAGAGAGAGAGAGAGAGAGAGAGAGATTGGAGCAGAGTTGAGAGAGAGAGAGAGAGAGAGAGAGAGAGAGCAAAGCTGAGAGAGGGGTTGAGCAGAGCTGATGAGAGAAGGGGGGAGAGAGCTGGGTTGAGAGAGAGAAAGAGAGTAGAGCAGAGCTGAGAGAGAGAAAGACAGAGAGCAGAGCTGAGTGAGTGAGTGAGAGAGAGAGAGAGTGAGTGAGAGAGCGAGTGAGCGCAGAACGGCGGTGGCGGCAGCCATCTTAGAGGCAGCGCTGTAACCGAGCTCTACATCTTCTGGATATTTTCCTCACAGAGTGAATAATAACATCGTGCGGGGCGCAAAGGGGAAGCGGAGAACGCAGCAGCGCCTTGGCCCTTTTGGCGTTTGAGAAGAAGACGGGATGCGGAGCGGCGGGTGTGCGCTCGGGCTGCTGCTCGCGCTGCTGTGCGCGGCGGGGGTGGAGGCAGCTAAAGGTAAGCGCTGAGATTTCAGGATAAACACTGAGATTTACCTGCAGTTACCTCCGGCCTGGGCGCTTCCTCTGGCGTTTCCGCACCAGGCAGAAGGCCTAGAACCAGTGCGCGCGCGCGCGCGTGTGTGTGTTTGTTCACGAAGGGCCGTCTAAGGGAGGCGTAGTGCCCTTTAAAGGATGCCCCGGCTAAACAAACGGCGGAATGAGGATAACGTGTTTACGTGTTTGTGTTTTGAATGTTGGTAAACGACAGCAGCCTGTCTGCGGAAGTGTGCATGGGTGTAAAAATGGCCTGAATGTGCTTATTGCCTTGGTACGTGTCTTTGGTCACCCAGTCTGGTTGTAGTGTCCATCCTGAGCAATTGGGACTACACCCTAGCCTTAACACAAGAGAACAAATCCTGTCTTTCTGTGCTTTTCTGCCTTTGTTGGCTTATTCTCACAAGTCACGCCTCGCTGTAGCCTGCACATCTCCCATCTCCTCAACTGACTGTTTTGCTGGTTGAAAGGTGGGGTCGCCGTGATTGTGGGCTGCAAAAGCAGTGAAAAGAGATTGTGTGTCAGCCTGCGAGGGAGAAGCTCGTACGCATTGCAGATCTTGTGGAGAGCCGTGTTTGGAGGGGCATTTTAAAAATGCATGGCTATCATAATCCCAGGCAGGGCAGTGGGATGCGTCTGGAAGGGCATCACTGCAGGTGCACAGAAATAGCAGCGGAGGAGAGGGGAGGACTGACCACTGACTTTGAGAACATCCCCACTGGTCTTCTCCATCAGGACGTCTCGCCCTGGAATATTCCGTGTCTATCTTTCCTCGCTTTAAGTGTGTGAAGAGAAATCCAGTGCGCAGGAAAGGTGCTTATGAAACGTTGCCACTTAGGCTCACGCTTGCGCAGCCATTTTTCTGTGCCCCCCCCCAATCAGGGATATATGATCGTATAGGCCATACACGTCACCTTACCATTATACATGGCCTCTACACGTCACACTTCATGCTACACCATGCAAAGGAAAGAAACCAGTCAACAAAATAGCCCGGATGGGGCTGCTGTGACAGGACTTGGTGGATAATGGGCCAATTGGTGGTAATATGTGTCAAAGCATAATGTCGTTGCCATGTGAGGCAGCTGGGAATGCATGACCAGAGGCCGCCAGTCAAGATATTGGATAATTAACGAATTGTTGCATGGACTTCCCATGACACACGGCTCAATTTACTGCTCTCAAATCGGCTTATAGAGCTGGACATGCTGTGCCTTGTACACGTTTCCATCAGGGGTGAAATATCTAAAGTAAATGTGAATTTGTTTTGATAGAATATAGTGGTGTCATTTCAGCCCATTTTTGGACACAGTAAAAATTAGGTTGAAAACGTGCTTTATGTTAATGTTAACATTATAAAAGTACAAAATGTAAGAAATTAGAATAGACTTCATTGGTGTTTTGTCTGTAGAGGCTGGTGGTATACTAGCATGGAAACACAGAAAATCTGGGTTTTGTAGTTTCCTGAAAATGCCAGCCTTGATACAGTACAGTGTGTTACGATACAATACTGCCATAAGATGTGTTGATGCTAGAGATGGGATATCGGTATCAGGGGCATGATGGACTACGTTGAGATGCTGATCTTAAGTGCTTTGGTTAAAATAGTTTATTTTAAAGCTTTAGGGTTTATAAAGAATAGATATTTTATTGGTGTTGGCCAAAGTTTAAGTATCAGTTTGTATTTAATTTTCAGATTTTTTTTTTTTTGCTGGATTGGGTACAATGAAGACCATTGTATGGGCTTTACTAGTGAGGGTTAGGTGTATACACACAATTTCATACTGTAAAAGCATGTGATGAAAAGAAGCTTATTAGTTGGGTTTTAGTCCTGGAATTAAGGACCGTTGGGACCACAAAAAGTCAGATTTGCAGTCAAATGCTGTTGGTCAGCCAAGCAATGTTTGCCTTCGAGGTGTAATAGAATCCATGTCAACCCAAAAGATTTTAGGTGCAGGACAGAAAAATGTTATTTAGGTTTAGGGCAGAACTAAAGACAGTTTAGACTCAGATGATTTTGTATCTTACTGACTACATTTGGCATAATGGGCAGTTTTTTCACAAAGCCGTTCCTTTAAGCCAGGCATTGACAAACAGTCCCCAGTGATTGATCGACACCATTTCTTGCGAGTCACGATAATAATTGTTCTTCCTTATTCGTTTTTCCGCACATTCTCAGCATCTGTGCTGCTACATTGAAAACGTTGATGATTTATTGCCATCTGTGTTGCTGTGTAAAAGGAGGAGTTTATTGCCCTTGATGGTTTTATCAGAGACAGTGTGTTTGAATAAGGCTGTTTGCTGCAGCACACCTGCTCATGCTTCCACTGTTATCTGTGTTTGATAGCTGCAGCTTAGACTAGGGCCGTGTTCCAGCTTACCTGAATGCTTTCTAGTTCTTTCCTCTGTAAGCACAGGCTTTGTTTTGTTCACTCTCTCTGTGTAATAATGAAAATAAATCTTTAGCAGCTGTAAAAGCCGCCCATTTTATGTGTTATTCATATCTCTCTCAGCTATTATGAAAGAAGCCGACGCTCTGTTTTGTGGTCAAACTTTGTTCTAAGAGCTCTCAAAAGAGCATTGTTCCTCCTTCTTCTGGTGAGCGTGGAGAGAGGTCAATGCTGTTGACTCACAGTATGAAGGTTACAGGATCTGGGCCCATGCATCTCTAAATTTTGAATGTATTTTTCATTACAGTACTGAAAGGGAAAGATCAGGGTTTTGATTGACTTTGATTTGATGCTGGTTTCACTTGGACAATGCGATATGGCACAATCCATAATTCTGAATGTCACTATTCATAACTAAGTCATCTAGCATTTTTAACAGTAAATTTTGCCTGATCTACATGCTTGAGGTCCTGCTGGTATGGGTTCCCCACCAGTGATGAACACTTGTTTTTCTTGAGTTTTTCTTGAACAGCTCCTCCTTGTGGAAAATGTTCAGACTGCAGAACACAGCTTTAAGAACTGTACATTATTAAAACTGCCAAATCTCACTAGGAAGAAAAATTATTCACTAGCGTTTTCCCAAACAAGTGTATTGCCGAAATAAAACACCCACTGGTTTTTATTTTTGTTGTTTATATATAAACAAGAGAAAAAATTAAACAACAAATAAAATATTAACAAAACAATTATGTGCATTGATGTAGGAATTGTGGCCTGTGTCAGTATCTCATGTTTTGCATCTGTATGTCGGCTGATACAAAAATGTAGAAATTGGAACTGCATCAACCTGGGTAAGCATTAAAGAGAATCATAACATTTATTTTTAAAGAAGTACATAAAAGCAGTAAAATGAATAAACTGTTATCTGTTGTAACGCAGCATCAACAGAATGTACTATTCTCCCAGAGTACAGTAAATGTCTTCAAATATCTGTGACTTTTTTAAAGCAGTTATTTGACAGTACCAATATTATTGGCATATAATTGCCCAAAAATAATAACATGATAGGTTAACATCCAATTAGCTATGATTACTTGATTAACATCATTACTCAGTTAAAAAATAATTGAAAACATGAATATTTTCATTGAATAAAAGGTGGACCCACTCGAATAAAGCTGTGCTTAGCAGTCTGAATGTTGTCCACCGGGGAAGCTGTAAGAACTTTTGTGTTCATAGCTGAAAAGGAGGAACTCTACATCAGCAGAACCTCCCAAATGTGTGTATGTTCATAAGGACAAATGATTTGTGAGTTGTAATTTGTGTATAAGATTGTTAGTGTAATTGGCAGCCCTACTATATACTACTGATCAGTCTAAAACTCTTTATTTTTAGGAAGTACGCAGTTGGCCAATGCTCTAGAAACGCTGACTGTAGTGTTTGGAACACTATACTGTGATGCTATTTATTGGAGCAGCAATGATCGAGAATCCAGCATGTGGTCAATGAAATTAGCAGTTTCTGCTTAATGGCCAGTGGTTAGTGGAGGAAGGTAGTTACATGGGAATCCTGTATGTGCTCTCTTTTCCTCCGAATGTGGTTAACTTCTATTTTTCTAAGTAACCACCGACACAAAACTAGACCTAATACTGTAATTGAATTATCCCAGCTTGTCTCAGTCATGGCTGCTATGGTCTTCTGTAGCTACTCACATGCTCCTTAAGCAGCGCAGGCCGTTTTGAATTTGAGTGGATTCAGTATAAACAGCTGCTTGCTTGTAGCTTGTGCCCCCAGCCAGAAGCTTTGCTTGTGTCAGCAGAGCTGGCTCAGTGGGAAGCCTCAGTCGATGTGTCCTTACTTACAGACAGCCTGATGGGTAAACTCAAAACAAGAAATCAACACGCCAGCCAACGGGCTAGCAAATACTCATGATGTGGTTATGAGGGCACCCGTAATAGTACATTTCTGTTTCTGCTTCATTGGGTCATGGTTTTAATGTCTAATTAGGCCTCAAAAAACTATGTCTAGAGAATGAGCCCAGCCTAGACGCAGAACTGAAATAGCTAACCATGCTTACCCTCAAGGGGAAAATATTGGACTCATTGTTCTTCTTGATGAGGCAAGAAGAAACAACAGAGTGTTTCCAGTTTAAGCTCATAAAAGTCAGCTTGCAGCTTTGGAGAATGTGAACTAATGTGGTGCTTACAGCACCATTAAAATGATGTGTTAGACCACTATAGAACTTTGGTAACAACATAATATTAACTTTATGACAATCATATCACTTTTCTGAAAATTGTATATTGACAGACACAGTTTCTCTAAAATATTTTTCTTTTCAGGGTGTGGAGTGTCCTGATTTTGGTCATTTTGGACCATTTCTGTTGGTCTGTTAATCATGATTGTCATTATCCCAAATAAAACCCAGATAGCATTGTAAAAGTCTGTAGAAATATATATACATAAATAAATTGAGTGTCATTATTATATATATATATATATATATATATAGTTTTTTAAAATATGATCCAAGGTTTGGTCATCACAGCAATTCTGTCATATTTTTGAGTGATATTTTAGTTAATAAACTCACAGTGTTAGTTTCATTTCTTATCGTCTCCTCCACCTCTATCAGTGTTTAGCTGCGGAATCTTGTCCCTCCATATCACAAATACTGTGTATCATTTACTGCCCTATTTCTTCCACAGGTTTTGAACTCTGGAACAAAGGGTTTCTTGGCCTGCGGTTCATGGCCGCATGCCGGAACGAGCACGTCACAATGTGTCCACTGTTGCTAGAATATTAACTCGGGCTTTCTGTACCAGATTGTGAATTCCACAGATGGAGAAGGCAATGTAGGCACCATAGCTCAGATAATCTGTTTTAAAGCTGATTTTCTTATCCACGCTTTGCTGCGGTTGTGTAAGTCCTCGAGACAATCGATCTTCGTCAGAGTGGAGGCCAGTTCTAATTTCATTGGGTCCATCGGATACTGAATTGAGTCAGTGATCTGTCACGAATAGGTCATCCAGTACTGAATATTAAGTCTGCCCACTGGGCTCACGCGGTCAGCTTTTAAAGACAAAAATCAATATTAAAAGTCAATGATGTTTCGCTTTTGCTTGTGTTATTGAGGAGTCATAAATGATCACATGACGATGTAAAGCTGTAGCCTATAATGTGGGAAATGCTCTGAAAAGTACAGAACTTTTTGCAGTACTTTTTTGTATTTTGATTTTTGTATTTTGACAAAAAAGTGATAAAATCTTCAGGCAGAAAAATGTCACAATTACTGTAAACGGATCATTACTGATATATATACATAATATTTTTTGCTCCCAAAACACTTGAAATATTACAAAAGAATCTTAAAACACCTTGTGAGATCTAGTTTATACTATTTAAGGCTGTACTTTGTAAGTTATATCTGAACAACAATAATGTCAAATGTTAATAATACTGACACTGCAGAAAGTGTATATATCCTGACTATCAGTCCAAAACCTCCAAAACCTTTTAGTATTTAGTAATTTTGGCTATTTGTGTGGATTTTTTTATCATGATATGTTCACACATGGTAACAGGCAGCTGGTGTTTTCATATATATATATAAAAAAAGTTTTGTCCTACAAATCTCAGACTACACAGAATACACTTAGATTTTTTTGGTCCAACCTATATGTAAAAAGGTTAACATAAACTAGAGAACCAGAAAGAGGGGAAGAAAGAAAAAAGAAGAAAAAGGACAAAGCACCGACACACACACATACACACTTACACATAGCAACCACTCACAGTTTTGATGTATGCTGTAAACATCTTATTTCATGCATTTCATGAGTTTGAGTTCGGGTTCCTGATAAAGCATCCATGTGATTTGCTTATTTTAAAACAGTATTAAAAAAAGATTTTAAAACAAAGTACAGAAAATAAGTAAACAAATAAAGCTTCTTAGAAATACCAGAAATGTTTAGTATGATAAAACAATATTTAGAATACGAGAAGAGCTAACGTGTACATTTTAAAAGAATGTCAGTAAACAAAAAAAACACATTAAAAACCAGATCTTAATGATCCTTTTGTTTTAGGCTCATATAATCACCGCATTTAATCAGTGCGATTGCTTAGAGCTTGTCTGACCAGTGTCTATCTCTACTGAGATGTGTCTTTGTTTGCTGGGGGAAACGTAGCCCTTTGCTAGTTTGTGCCTGGCTTCGTCAGAGCCACCAACTCCATGGGAACAGGTAACCAGAGAGGCCATTACCTGCAGGTAAAAGCTGTGTGTGAGTTTCAGCCACAGGTGAGCTGAAAGCCTGCTCTGTTGCTGTGGGGCCAGACTTCACTCTCACTGGCCCTTTGTGTGGCGCTCACAGAGGCCCAGATTGAGCCCCATTCACACCCGCCCTGCCCCCACCCCCCATGAAAACGACTTTGCCGTGTCGTCTGTGTTGTGATTGCTGTGGTGGACAAACAGACGTTTCCTTGAGTACACAGGGACCCCCTGCCTGGCTGCCTGTGGTCAACAACCCCTTCTGTGTGAAGGGGAGATTTTTGGGCATGGGGCCCTGGGTTTGCTTACAGGGAATTAGACTTCTGAACAGTCGCTGCTCTGTGGTTGCGGATCACTTCAACAGTTAAGACACCCTTTCACTCTAATGCAAATACTTCGATATCCCTGTCCACTTAGGTGCTTGACAGTCCGAATCCTGGCTGACGTTTGGTTACCCTGCTAGTATGTTTTCTTTGTCATTAGAACAAATGGAAACTTACTAATTAGCCATTGATTCATTCTTCTGTTGCTGAACTGCTGTGACCATTGGATTTTGTAATGGATTGTGTTAGTAACTGAGCAACCATCTGATTATTTTGCAAAAAAAAATGAAATGGGCCAAACTTAGCAAACCATTTGAGATTCTTAAAGATTTTGCATTACTTAATTATAATCTATACAGTTTATATATATATATATATATTAAAAAGATGGCCATTAATTCAGTAATCTAGCATTTATTTTTGATAATTAAAAGTAATTGTATATACGTTGAAAAGTTTAAAAAGTTTAACATTTAAAAATACATTACATTTATAACTATGAACATGTATTTATGAGATCCTGCTGCTGTTGGTTTCCTCTTTCTCAATAGAAAACCGGTTTGAATGTCAGTACTCCCCCTTTTGGAGAATCTCCAGACTGATGATCATGGCTTTATATGACCTTTGAATGACCTCTGTATCCAGATTACACATTTATAAATAATTGCTGAAACAAATCATGGACAATGTACATTTTATTCCATTTTTTTTTTTACAAATGATGTAATCAGTTTTAAATAATCCAGTTTCATTGAGAGATTGTGACAGCTCTTACACAGACCTAGCAGTTAATTCTAAATTAAATGAAGTCAAACTGAAATAAAGTTTCCTTTTCAAGACTTGCTGATCTGACAGTGATGTAACGTTCTGGAGCACAGTCGGGATAGAAAGAACAACATTTTTCCAGTTCTTCCTGCCTGTTTTATTAGCTGTTGTCTGTTCACTCGTATTTTTATTGAGTCTATAGGATGCAGCGAGAGGGCCGCTGAAGGTATGGTGTCATTGAGCTGCCCTAAGTGCTTTGTATTCAAGTTAGCCCATTGTAATGCTGGATTAGTTTGCCCCATTGTCCTATACTTATTCTCACGGGAAGGATTTCAAGCCAGTAAAGACGTCAAGCCACAGTAACAAATTTAAGATGAAACCCTGAATACAGGGCTTCTTTGTAAAAACCCTTTTGAAGTCTGCCTACACTGCCATCCAGGTGCAGGTGCAGGTAGTTGCCAAGTATGCCAAGTTGTACATCACCAGTGCTTTTTTTGCCCTTGAGTTGTGATTGCAGTGTGAGCTTTGTGAGATCTCACAGCTCCCTTGCACTGGAGGTGTGAACAGGGAGGCGTTGATGGTTTTAATTGCCAGTAGTTGTTGTAAGTCACACTACGGTTGTGATTATTGACACGTCATCATCTCTGTTCTGTTCTGACCGGAAACAGCCGTCCTTAACAATCCTTAACCAAGCCATTTAAAGCTGCATGATACACAATTGTCATGCGGTCTTTTCAGACTAAACGCAGTTGTGCAGCTGATGCTACATCGTATAAGTATGACAGTAATGGTCATTGTGGGTTAAAAAGGGTTGTGGTTAAAAATAATGCAAAATTGGCACGATTTTAACGTATGAGCCCATACAGGCACATAAGCCTTCAACAACAATGAAAGAATCATCCAATATGTCTGTTCTTTATGATTGAGGCATATGCCAGAAATATGCTGTCACAATACATGACAAGACATTTTCACCATACACAGTATCTGGATATTGTTTTTTTGTTTATTTTTTGATAAATCAGCCCAGACACAATGCACCACTAGTTTTACATTTTAAAAATGCTGTTAAAACCTTTGAGTCCAATATTTTCAGTAAACATTTCCCGTACCTCTCATCTATGTATACAGCTAACTGATCACCTGATGGAAGGGGGGTAAAACCTTACGGCTACAGCAGATACATCTCTTTTTGAAAAGTTAATCAGTGTTCTCAAAGTGTCAATACTCACTATTTTGTCAGCAAAGCTTATCACAAAATATTGCAGTAACAATATCGCAACATCAGATCTCCTGCCAGTACTATTAGTTAGTGTTCTTAAGCTGTATAGTTTTGTCCACTCATAATGAACTCACGCATTTGACTTCATTAGGCAAAGTTATGACCGGTTTGCACTGTACGATTTTAGGCCGTTCCAGGCGAAAGGTGACCAACGTAGTGACTGCACAATATAGACCCAATATCAATATCACACAATATTGCTATATCACCACTACCTGCTGCAATTGCAATATTATTTGCTATATTAAAAGGTCCATATCAGGTTTCTCTAATTAAAAAGGCTTGAAGTATGTTGGTATTGTTAAAGCTACACATGTTCACTTCCTCATCCGTACAACATATATGGAAACTAAGCTTTAGGAACAGCCTGTTTTTAAATCATAGTTTTTGTGAGGTCACAAAACCAAGACTTTTACAATCTACAACAGTTTAGCCCCGGCCCCTGCACATGGAAGTTCTAAAAAGTTCTGTGATTGGTTAAAGGCTCATTTGCATGTTGCATCCTTCTGCAATATCAGTATTGTATCCAATATTGCGATAACAATGTACAGACGATATAGGGTGCAGCCCTTATATTGACTAGCGTTGTAGCTACGATTCTGTAGGTATTTCCTACTCCATACATCAAACTTAATATCATACCCAAGTTTTATAGGCCCATGTCACATAGTCAGGCTTAAAATAAATGTATATAATTGCTGAAATCTTCCAGTTTTAAGAGCATACAGTATCAGTATTTTTACTCTGCAATGCTAAACATCTTGTTTAATCTTTAATTTTTGTGCATATCGTGGATATCATTAGTTCAACTGAAGGAACACCAGTTAACAGCATGCTTCATTATAGAGCCTAGTTACTGTTGTTTAACTAGTTTCAGTGTAGTTTGGTAAATGATGGTTAAGATCATTGTATTCATAGTGTTAAAGCTGAAAGTATATTTATCTGTTAGTATTTGTGACACTACTGGTGCTTCTTCTTACCAAACCTCAGAAAAATAAAATGTTATGTATTTTGGAAGTGTGATAGTGTATTTTATCATTATTACCCACTTCTTGTCGGTGTCAGTGTACATGTTCACAGAGGCTTTAATCTAGCATTTACACTGAAAGTGTGTCCCTGTGAGTGCCGGCTCCAATCAACAGTAGATCATGTGTAATTGTTTTTTGCTTCGTTGCCACAGTTAAGATGTCTTTTGGGTTCCTGTGCCCAAGCCACAGTAATTATGTCCGTTTATTATGAGCGCCGATAGCTCTGCTTGAGTTACCTCACCTCTAATTACAGGATAACGACTTGCTTAGCAATAAAACTGTATTATCCCCAAAATACTCGTTTATTTTCCTTTCTAAATGTTTTGACATTTAACATTAGCCCTGTGGCATACATGGCTTCTCAGAGTTTTAAAATAATTGTATAGTAAAAGCAGGTTTGTATCAGATACACCCATAGAGGAGGTTGTTAAAACAGTAAGCAATCAGTGATCCAGACTGAGAAATGCAGCTATCAGATAAAGTAATTGAAGTGATATTTAGAAAACCTCATATTTTAAATAGGTGATCAAATATTAAGGCAGCTTTATTGACAAATGTTGTACATGTATAACTGTAGTGTATAGTTTTTACATCAAATATGACTAAATATTGTTTATGTATCAAGGCACAATAAATTAAATATAAAATAAAAGATCAGATTTTTTTTTGTTGTACAATTTTATATAAGCCTGATATCTCGCATATTTTCCCAAGTGTTTATGCTTTATTTGTGTTAGGTATGTGGATGTATGTGTACTGTGATTAGTGTCTGTAATGTTACACATGGCTGATTCTAACCTTGAGCTTTAGGCATTTTTCATATAGCACAGGTGATGCACTGTCCGTTCAGATCATTCTAGTCCATGACCTTGTCCGTGAATGAAACAGCATCTCATTATAGGATTAGGTGTCATTGGGTTTACAGGTTGGAGAACAGTATTGTCATGAGTAGTGCCCTCCAGTGCCTCCCCAATCAATATTTGCTGCTGCTTTCTACAAGCCTCGACGTCATGGCTCTGTAAGGCACAGTCACAGTTGCTTTGTTTAAATTTACTTATGATAACAATATAATTTCTGGATTAAAAAGTATCTGGTGGTGTTTAGTATTTTACGCAGGTATGTGCCTAATGATGGCCACAGATAGTTGCTTTGGCACTCGTTACTATATGCCACTGCAGCAGGCAGGTATCATGCCTGTACAGAAGTAGTATGTTTTAGGACATCCTCAGGTTTTAGACATCAGAAAAAAAAGACTTCTAGTCTTGGAGAGGGATGCTGCCATGCTTCTGCTCTGGTACAGTAAGGCAAAACGGACATTTTGTGTGTCATTAACAAGCCTAGACTTTCTGAGCAGTACAAATGCATCTCATGCAAAAGAAAGTCTTCCTGCCAGCAAAAACAAGCATTAACATTAGAATAAATGTTAACAAACAAATGTTTGGTCCCAGATGTTTGGTCTCTTCATGTCTCCAGCCATCGTGTGGATGGGTGAAACTTCATCAGAAGAACCTGATTTATGTTAATCAAGGACTGATTGAGCCAAACCAGCCGGTTGATTTTAACTACCAGTAATCCTGGCCTTTCACAAGGAGAGATCTTGAAAAGGTTAAGCGAGTACATTGACTGACACATAAATGTATTGTTTATTGGATAAATGTATTGAAATATTAGTTTAGTTTTCCTTACTTTAAGGTAAAACACTGTACAGCTAAGCAGCTTTTAAATATAACATTCCTGTGTGTTTAGGGCCTTTTGCACAGTACTGTGTATAATTTTTACAAGGTTAATATTTCACTCTTTATACCTTTCTCCATGAAGGTTTTTGACCCCCTAAAAGGCGATGTATGGTTTGTCTAGTGGTCCATTCCTTTTTTCAAGAAGTAAATCCTTTATTTATCATCAGAACAGTTTGTTTGTTACTTGGTTATGGGTTTAATGCATATTGACTGGCCCACATCTCATTCTTATATGTGTGAAGAGTGTAAGCAGGGTCTGAGTGTGTGTCTGTGCTGAAAAATATGTGGAGCGACAGTGACGGGACCATTCTCTCTCTCCTAGCATCAGTATGCAGCCTGGAATGCTGAGGTTGGCAGTTAGCGGTTGGCTGAAGTGCAGGCTTGTTCCGGATACCTTCACTTCCCTGCGGCAGACAGGGCTTATTTACCCCTGCTAACACACACACACACACACACACACACGCTAGCTCCCTTGCCCTTGTTATCCGGGAGCCCTCTGGGTTCAGTCACTAAATTTGCTCTACGCGGCCACAGACTGCTCCAAGCCATGCATGTCTCCATTTTTGTCTCCGTCATTAGCTGCTAATTTCAACCCACAGACTTCCATAAAGATTTGATGAGGAACAAGTGGAGGGATGTTGTAGATTTTACCCACATTAAGGCAATCTTGGGGAATTTAGCCTGACTTATCATTGCTATTTATCAGAAGGAAAACAGAGGCAATATGTTAACGGGAGCTTTTTTTTAAAAATAAAGGATAGATCCAAGTTAATTCTGATTATGAACTGAGACATAGCAAAAAAAATCTTCCTGTGAAGTAGCTTTTAGGCACATGATGGAGTTTGATTTGGGTGAAATTATTTTTATTGTTACTGGGATAGATTAGGTTGAATAGGATGTGTGTGTATGCGCGTCTGTGTGCGTGTGTGTGCGTGCGTGTGTGTGCGCGTGTTTGTGTGTGTGTGAGAGAGAGAGAGAGATAGAGAGAGAGAGAGATGTAAAAGCAGAATTAACATACTTTGGCAATACAGTAACATTTTGCTTGGGAACAGCCTCGTTAAAAAGTGTCTGTACTGACATGAACAGTGTTCCACTGCACAAGGTTATCTGCTTACATAACACTGACCTATATCAGCATGCTGTATGCTTGAAAGAGCTACTGCAATATTTATTCCATCTGCAGCAGTGCGAGACCTTTACTAGAATGATTAAAACAAGATGTATCAGCTATGCATTTCTCGGGCTGAGCTTCAGCGTATGTATCAAACCTGTGAAGGTTTATTTGAGCAGACGAGGTTCAGTTCTGCAGACTGAACAGTCTCTACTGACTAAACAAGCTTTAGATCAGCTGTGAATGTGCGAGTGCTTATAAACAGAAGTGAGAAAATAATAAAACCCTGCTTGTCATTTGTTCTTTAGCTTACCTAGTAGAGCACACAATCTGTTTTTTTTAGTGCTTCATTGCATTCACAGCCTCATTAGCTCACATTTTATCATAGCCAGACGGTTTTTACGTCTGTTTCGTGGTGGGCCCTTCTAATGAGCGAAGAATAATTCCAGTTGTGTATTTTGTCGAGTCTTCTGTTGTGGTCTCTTTATCACTCATCAGCGTGCACGCTCCTTTGGGAGGGCCTGGTGGAAGTGGCTTCAAATCTGCACACTTTGCGTTAACGATCAGCATACGACACTAAAAGATTTCCACATGTGCTGGTAGTGTGGGCGTATGGCGGGCTGGCTGGGTGCCATGCCACACTGCTTGCACGGGTCTAGAACAGCAGGGCCCTCAAAAGATTATAGACCACATCAAAACTACTTCAGTTATCTCATTTACCCACCCAACCCACGGCCCACCCCTCTGCTATCGTTTTTGTTGCTTACCTGCTGCTGTTCCACAAAGTTCCTTCAGTGGCCAATTTGGTATGACCTCTGGGCCAGCTTGGGGTTATGTGCCTTCGAAAAAAGGCCCAGTAGCAGGATGTTGTCAGCTGGGGTAAGCTCCATGATCTTTTTATGGCTCCTAGTGGAGTTTTCTTACTACCTAAATTGAGTTAAGAGATTGATGTTCCTAGGACCTGTGACCCAAGTTGTCCCAGGGCCCCAGAAACATACAATTTTCTTTTCTCTCGCTCAAAATACAGCCACGTTCTGTTTCTCACCATATTCTATCTGAGAAACCCAAGACCTGTGTCCGTTCAAAAAATGTCATAATACACGATAGTGATACAAGACAGGCAGTGGCGGCCTGGTTGTTAGAACCTTGCCCTTGTGAACAGAAGGTTGTAGGTACAAGGCCTGGCGCAGTTCCACAAAGTTCCTGACGCAGACATCACTAAAGGGACCCTTGAGCAAGGTACTGTCCACTACACTGCTCCCCAGGCGCTTCACACAGCATGTGTGCCAGTGTGATGGCTTAAATGCAGAGGTCAGTTTCGTTGTGGTGCATTTTGGGTGTGATTGAGTGTGTTCACAATGACGAAAAAGTCACTTTCACATAGTAGCGGGGTTACGAAGCCCCGTCCTACGCTGAGTTACGCAGTTGTCACGCTGACATATCAGAACCAAGAACTGTGGAACACAAATGACGTGAACTGGTCTCAACTGGTTTTTACCTCGATAAACAATTAAGGTCCTGATTTTTGTTTTAAGACATCGCAGAGAGATACAGACGCTTGTGGCTTCTTCTTTGTGCTCCTCACACACCATTGATGCCTCCTACAGTTTGGGGAAACATCTCTTCCATTTTTGGCTGCACCTGTTACTCTTTGTCATTTTATTCCCATATTTGTGTAACTATGTAACAGCACGAGACATCAAGATGTGGCAAAGATTTTAGTATGGTGGAACTCCAGGGAGAAATGCCACCAACAGAAACACTAGAATATGGTTGAATCCCAATGTCAAAGCATTTGCTTCATTGTTATTGTTACTGGGGAGACTTCCTGTAGTGCATTGGGAAAAGATCACATTCCTGTATTGTAAAACACTGAATGGAACAAGAATTTATACCTTGGTGGTGTATCTGCTAAGTCTGGTGGAGTACGCACGTGCTCGCCAAAACTAATGAGCAGCAGCCCTGCTTAGACATGAACTAAGCCTTGCTTAGCTTCAAGTGTTTGGCCACAGAGGTGCGTCGCCTGCCTTTCAGCACTGTAATTAATTTGGTGGTGCAGATCTTTTGATGTCCATCACTGAATTAATCCTCTGCCAAATGAACCATTTTTGGGATTCCGCTGTTCTTATCCTCAGTTCACATTTTCCCAGAACAGTTAAAGATCTTAGGTTATAGCCTTGGAATTTCTTTGCAAAATCTGGAAGCCTTAAAGACATTTTATCATAGCCTAAAACTGACATTAAACCAATCTGACCAAACTGTTGTGATGAAAAGCATCATAATGTCCCAGTCTACCCTTTGGGCATGTGATTTAACTGTGTGGGCTCTTAAGGTTTTACGAACCTGGGACTCTAAAGGGGATTATCTGGGTAGTCTGGTCTGACAATCTGTCCAAAGACAACCAGCTGCAGCACCCCTCAGTTCATGTGAGCTTTGCAGTTAAGACGATTTATGAGGCAGATCACAACTGAGTTACGGACAATAAAAGCACCTGCCAAATCGCAGGTCGACATACTGTTGGAGTTGGAAATAAAAATGAGTGAGACAGAAAGGTGATCAGCTCCATAATGTCAGGTACTTGCATGTCATGCCTTTTATATACATAGAAGTATGTATCAGTGCTTTATATTATATAAATCATTAAGATATAAAAATCATTGGGGCATTGCGAGTTGATATTTGGGGTTCATCTAAAGCATACACATTACTCCGTTAAAAACCAAGATCAGATGTAATGTTTACGTGGCAAAACGATATGTCTGGTTAAGGCAATATATCTCGTTCTAGTTTTATGTTTGTGCGTATTACATATTTTTAATCAATTTTATCAAGTGAAAAAATGAATTGACAGAATATTCTGCAACTGAGAACTGTCCAGAAGATTCTAGAATTGTCCAGAATTTGAAAGAACTTTCTAAAATCTGTTAGAACTTTCTAGAACCTTCTAGGACTGTCCAGAAAAGATCAAAATGCACCTGTTCTGCCACTATAAATACAAAATGTTTGTGGACTGTGGTCATATAATCAAAGTTTGTGATGTATATAGCTGTTTTTACATAGGATTTAGACAGCAGTAGAAATATAACACTTAGTAACCAGGAACAAAAGTTCCATTATTATTTCATCATTTAATGAATGAATGAAAGTGACTCTTTGTCATTGTGAACACACTCAAGCACCACAACGAAATGTGACCTCTGCATTTAA
>JBBPDA010000132.1:28417196-28435100 GCA_037974385.1 Arnoldichthys spilopterus
CAGCGCCCGGGGAGCAGTGTAGTGGGACGGTTCCTTGCTCAAGGGTACCTCAGTAGTGCCCGGGCCGGGACTCGAACCTACGACTTTCAGGTCCCAAAGGCCTAACCACTAGGCCACCACTGCCCCATTTATGTGCAACAGAATGATCTGCTTGTTCATATAAGATATAATATAATATAATATAATATATTATTATATTAGATATAAATTATAGTCTGCATTGAAGATTTGTCACTACCAGGATATTTTCCCGGTGTGTAATTTGACACATCTCTGTGATATTTACTGTAGATTTTTTTTTCCTGAAGAGACTATTTCTCCTCATTAGTGTCGCAGATAAGTGCTCCGCCCTCAGCGTACATGTTCAGCCTGAGTAATGGAGCTCAGAATATAAATCACCGGGACCTGCTCAAGCTTGTTGACTACAGCAGCTGTGGAGTGGAGATATTTCCTGCTTGCTCTGGTTATATTCCCTGTGTATATAAAGCTTTTTATGTCATGAGTTCATATTTAACAAATGTTTAAAATGAGGACATGTCGGCTGTAAATCTTTCTCAGGCATGGATTAGTAGAGTTGCTGGCAGGTTGTTTGTTTATAGAGCTGCCAGGTGCTCAAATGAAGCTGTGTGGCATTAAAAAGGCTGTGTTTTCTCATGCTGATGTTTCAGAGGGGATAATGTGTCTGAGCTTCAATAACCGATCTGATAATGGACACTTCTTATGTGTGCGAAATAAAGGCTGTTACCTCCTCAGTGGTTGTCGAACCCCGTGAAATAGCAGTGTGGAGATGTTGAAATGTGTATTAGTCTGTATACTAATTAAAAATGAGTTTCAGTTTTATGACATTTTTGGCAGCAGTTTTCAAAAAAATTTAAAAAACATATTTTGTAAAAGGTTACATAGGTTTATAGCCGTATTCTAAAGGTTATTTAGTTCAAATATCTACCAGGAACAATAATGAACATTTCATTAAGCATCTTTACGCCAAAAGGAATGCGTTTGGGTTTTTTTAGGGAGTGCCCCGATACTGAAAGTGTAGATTAATATCAATATCTGATATTTTTCATGTACATACCTGCCAAAATATTTTACAATTTGGATCCATCACCTAGTCAGTATTGTCATTGGTCCGTAAATTCAGCACATTCCCCTGTAGGAGAACTCTTTTTTTTATTTGATGGTGCTCCTAGAAATATCCTAAAAAAATCAATGGTTGTGTTTAGAACCCAATGAGAATCTTCTGTAGAACTTTTAAAGATCCCCTTTAATAGTCTGTGACCGTCCAGTTGCTATCCAGGCAGCGTTTCGGCTCTGATTGAGCTGTATTCAGTAAAGTGCTGGCCGGTTGTGTGGACAGCTCCCCCCCCGGTTTCCCAGCAGCCTCTTGTTTCCTGCCGCTGTTCTGCTGTCAGTGCTGCCTGTGCACAATGAGCGTGCCACAGTTAGGGCTTTGCATTTCGCTCAGGAGCTGCTGAGGCATTCACATTTGGGTGTGGATGCCCATTAGCCGTGGAAGCGAGCAGTCTGCTCTTCACATCCCCCCTCCGTGCTGTGTGTGTGCGTGTGTGTGTCCTGACGGTGTAGTGGCAGCACTTTTTGCAACCTAAAGCCAAATGTGCAAGCCTGTCTGCATGGCTTTCAGCTCCAGCAGAGCACACAGCCCTCTATCAACACTAATGAGCTGGCTGGAGATGTTCCATACTGTTCTGTGGAAACATAGATGGGGAAAGGGACAAACTGAGGACCCATTAGTTTTCATAGCAGTGGATTTCTTTCAGTCTTAAAATGGCATTTAGTGTCTTAGCCATTATTACAGTCACTCTCAAACATTTCTCCAAGCATTAAAAATAAGTTCCCAAAGATTTCAAACTATATTGAGCCCGTAAACAACAACCATTGTACTATAACTGCATAAAGTCTTTTATATATTGATATAATCATTCATGTGAATTTTTCAGTGAATAATTGATTAATCAGCATAAATGTGGCCAAAAAATGTGAAGAGCTGTAAGAAATAAAAAGTTTGGCTTTTGTGCTTTTTGTAAAATAAGAAAATAAATGTGGAACAGATTTGGCCAAATGTCTCACTATTCTGCTGCTTCAGAATCAATACTTGGATTTTCTTTTTGGGCAGTCAAGGGTAAGATTTGTACTTCTGTGGAAAGCGTAGTCAGATTTTGGCAGACAGTTTCCTCCATCTCTAGATTAAGTCATGAATTCCCTCTAGTTACTTTGAAAGTATAAATGAAAAATTGCCAGATTCAACAAATGTGTCCAGTTTTTATAAACATTAAATACATTTTTCAGCCAAAGTAGCTGATCGTGTATGAACCCATTTTGCCATTACTGTATTTTAGTTCATATTTATCACTATATCACTTTAACTTTTCTTTCTCTTACTATTTAAACAATATTTTTCTGCGAATGTAAATAAAAGATAATTTTCTGCTTTATGTTTCAGTTTTGCTGATTCATGTTGCCTGTTACTATAAACTATACAAAACCAGATACTGTGATAACCTGCTGTGTTTTGTGAAAAGGGAAGATATCTAAGTAATGTCATTTTTGCTATATTGCCTAACATTAGCCTTAAAAATGATTTCCTTTATCATTTTTTTTGACAGTTAACAAGCATAAGCCATGGATTGAGACCACGTATCATGGCATCGTAACAGAAAATGATGACAAAGTTCTCCTGGATCCTCCACTGATAGCCCTGGATAAGGATGCCCCATTGCGCTATGCAGGTAAGAGGAAGCCTCTTCTGTCATCATCTCCAGACCTTTTACATTCCGTCATTATTTCTCCTGGTTTTGCAGCAGTGTTAATTGTGCTGTATAAATATAAAATGAGTAACTGTTTACTTTGTTCTGCTGTAACTCCCTGCATTACTACATTAGCTGTACATATTGAGGCAAATAACACTGACCTTCATGACCTTTATGAAATGTGGTGGAATGAAATTTAGCCAACCAGAAGCCATGTTCGAGGCTGGATAGTTGAAATTCTATTCACTTTTATAATATTTGCTCTGTACTCAGAGCTTGAAAGATCTTCCTCAACTTGATTTTGTTGAATAAGATTTTGATGATGTGGTTTAGAAAAGCTTGGACTGAATTCTGTGCGTATGTGCAGTCCAGAGATGCCTCCATGGCAAAGTTTAATCCCATTACTCCTTTTCTAATGTCATTATTTTGCCATTAGACCTGCAATTGCACACACTAATCAGAGTCGTCAGCTCTCACTGTCCGTTATTAGTTTTGCAACCTTGCTCTGGCTTTGCTCTTAATGAGATGAATGAGGCATATTTGCCTTTCATGCTGTAGACCCTGGGTGCTGCAGTACAGAAGAACCTTTGTATCTTCATTACAAAGTATTACCTGCAGTTCTCCCTCTAACATATTCCAAACATACATGTTGAGCACAAGTATTATTTTTCAATGTACATATTTAATAAAAAATATTGCTCATAGTAACATACTTAAATTTCAGCACAACAGTGGCTCTGATGGTTCTTTCAGCTCAAGCAGTAATGTTTGCTTATACAGCATTGTTGGCTATTGTATGTGGGTGGCACAGTGAAAGAGGACGGCCTCTTAGTTCTGGCCTCTTCTAATCATCGGGAGATTTACTTTGGCCTCATTTCAAAGCTCTTTATGCAGTATGTGCATTGTGAATGCTCTGCCTCTTTTCTCGGCTCCTTGTGCCAGGCCTCCGAGTTCTCCCAGATCCATCTTTCGCATGGCCTGCTTGGGAGCATTTCAGCTACTGTGGAATCCTGTCCACCTGTCATTTATGCCTAGCGGCAAGAGTGTTGTTTAATGACTCCCGTTGTAAATTTCTGACATCTTACAATAATTTGATTTGCCTTTTTATGAAGTGATTTAGTTATGAACTCTCACGTGGAAATGACACCAGAGTTTTACTCGATTATTGTGGAATGAATATTGTTGGTAAAAATGCAATGTGACTAAAGGGGTCAAGTCAACTAGGTCAGGTAGATTTTTATTGTTGTTTTAACCGTAAACCGATACACAGTGGAATGAAATGTTTCTCCAGGACCATGGTGCAACACAAGAATACAGAAAGTGCAGAAAGTACACATTTACCAGTGTAAAAGAAGGAGACTAATGGGTGGACACACCTGTGGTAAGCCTGCCTTGAGAGTAAAGAAGCTTGGCTCTCTGACTTCACCTCTACTCGCTTTAAGATTGTGTTAGGCGGCATCACGAGGCAGTGTGGGTGTCTAGTTGCCAGGCCTGGTTAAGCCAGGACTTTTTGCCATGCTGACTAATGCAGCATGGCTATGAGTGTGTATTTAGGTACTCACTTAGCTTCTTAACTGTTGGGCCCCAGTATTACAACCTGTTCTAGTTATACATGATTGTCTATCACAGCACACATTACATTTACAATAGTTAGGCAGACCACATAAAGCCTTTACTCATGAAGCTCTGACTGAAAATTATCATCAATATTTCCTTGATGCCACACTCAAGATATTTCAAATTGATGACAGTTATAGTTCCTGTATTGGGAAGGAACATTGATTATTTTAGGCCAAAATGGCTTTTTACAATAATATTGCCCCATTTTATTATTCTGTGGGGGCATATAAAACTGTAAGACTAATTATAAGCTCAAACGCAAACTTTTTGGGTCTTGTTTGCTGTAATCCCTTAATTTTCCATGGCAAAAAAGCTAAAGGAATATTAAAGATTCAATGGGGACCTCAAATTCAATAAGCAGAGAAGACCATCAGGTTTGCCAAAATGCATGTCAATGTTGGAAACTGAAATGACATAAGACTGTAGTTTGATTACTTATGTGAAATTACTGTTATCAGTTATACAAATTTCAAACACAATGTTCCCTAAAGTGAAATGTGTTCTGGGTTTCTTCTATTGTCAGTTTTTCATCTTCTAATCAGGTTCAGTCCTTTTATACACAAATTCCTTCACATGGTTGCTATTAAGTATGCATGTTGGAGCTGGCAGACACCAGTCCGCCAATTTATCATTTTAGTTTTGGCTGATCTGTGTGGCAGTTTTATTACACAAATAACAAGACTTGTTTAAGTATTTACAACCCCAATAGATGCAGTAAGCGGTTTAGCATTGTTCTTCTGAAATATGCAAGGCCTTCCCTGAAAAAGACGTTGTCTGGGTGGGAGCATATGTTGCTCTAAAACCTGTATATATCTTTCAGCACTGATGGTGCCTTTCCAGATGTGCAAGCTGCCAATTCCATAGACACTAATGCACCCCATAGCGTCAGAGATGCAGACTTTTAAACTGAGCACTGATAACAAGCCAGATGGTCCCTCTTCTCTTTAGTCTGGAGGACATGGTGTCCATGTTTTCCAAAAAGAATTTTGATTTGTCTGACCATAGATCAGTTTTCCACTTTACCTCAGTCCATTTTAATGAGCTTTGCCCTAAAGAAGACAGCAGCATTACTGGATAATGTTCACATGTGGCTTCTTCTTTTCATGATGAAGCTTTGTTCAAAGGTAATGATTTCTGGAAGTGTTCCTGACCCCATGCAGTGATTTTCATCACAGAATCAGGCCTGTTTTTAATGCAGTGTAGCAGTCTTGCAGATCATTCTGTTTTTACACAACATCCCGCATTTTTTTGGAATTGGGCTTGTATATCCAGGAACTGGGATACTATCAAATGAAGGACTTGCTCTTGATGCATTAATGGAAATGCTCCATTATCTCACTACTGATAGCAACGTTAAAGCCTACAGTACGTGGTGTCACTAATGAATTACTGCAGAACATTGAGGTATAAGCATTAGTGCACCTTTTGATGGAAAGAATCGATGTATGGAAATCTTTAAAGACAGCAGGTCCTCCATTAAAGAAGATAAGAAATGAAAGAATATGCACAAGCTGCAAAATATTCTGGGCTGAGGCAATGTGATTTCGACGATTTTGATGTTAATTTGGGTAATTTTGATATTAATAATAAGAAATAATATTAATGACGATTATGATGATAATACAGTTCCATTGACGACAGCTTCTCCTTCTGGCTTCTTCTAAAAGAGTGCAGAGTTCTCAGCAAGTGCTGATGGTAATTAAATGCATTACACATTCAGACAACCTTTCACCAGCTTTTTTTGGTCCAACTTAAGTACAAAACATGTGGTATTGAATGTAACAATTGTTTTATTCATAAATGTTCTGGTTTGTATTGTGGAAGTGTCCAGTATGTCTGTGGTGTCCGCTACAATATGACCCCATCAATATGGCTCCCTGGTGATTGTGGAGCAGTGCTCCTTGTGCTTTTTGGAATAATGTTTTGGGTTCTAGTGCTTTGTAGTTTGGAAGAGCGTGCAGAACCAGTCATTAGAGCTGTTGAGTGCACTGAAGAGGCACAAAGCTGCTCCTGCATGACTTGCTCTGAACAGCAGCTTCTAATAGAAAACTCATCTCTAATTGTTGAGGTGAAAACAGGGTGGACAGCTCTACCAGTCTGGGGCCAGTGATGGGGGCAGGCAAGGTCATGAGCATGAAATAAAGCAGAAGCAACCCAAAGGAAACGATCACCAGCTTTATTGGGTTTTGGTTAGTAATTTTAGGGTTGTTTATCCCATTATTATGAGTATTCATAATCAGGTTCATCCTTTTAGGTTAAATTAGGAGGGAAGGAGGGAGGGACCACAGAGACTTGCTCAAACTTCTATTTAATGATTTGGGAAATTCTGAACATGGAGTCATGGTATGACAAAATGTGTATTATTGCAGCTATAATAATTTGAGTAAACTGTTCTGGGTGTGGAGCATTTAGGGATAAGTTATTCTACAATTGTAAGGAGCTTATTGATTAAAGCATAGTAAGAATATTGATACTGTTTAATTAGAAAGTGACTGAACCTTACTAAAAGCTTCCTTTCTCTTCAATTTTGTTGTTTCTTGGCTCTGAATGGCTCAGGAATGTGAATCTGAAACATAATCTTCTAAAATATTTCCAGCTGTATATACTCCGATCAGCCAAAACATTAACACCATCTGACTAATATTGAGTAGGTCCCTCATGCTGCTGAAACAGCTCTGACTGGTGCACTGTGTGTTCTGACCAGAGTCAGCATTCACTTTTTAAACCACAGTAGCTTTTCTGTGGGTACTGATCAGACAGGCTAGCCTTCACATGCATCAGTAAGCCTCAGGTGCCCGTGACCCTCTTGCCAATTCACCAGTTGTCCTTCCTTGGATCACTTTTGGTAGGTACTAACTACTGCGTACCTGGAACACTTATGTTTGCCCATTTTTCCTGCTTCTAGCACATTGACTTCAGGAACAGACTGTTCACTTGCTGCCTAATATGTCCCACCCCCTCGACAGATGCCGTTGTAATGAAATAACTAGACCGTCAATGTCAGTGGTGTTAATGTTATGGCTGATTGGTGTGTATATGTATATATATGATATCATCTCTGCTTTTCTGTCTCTTTGTCTTTCTCTCTTTTTGGTCTGATCTGAATCTCTGAATCTCCTACTTTCTCTGACTGACCCAGGTTTATCTTCTCTCCCTTCTTGTAGACAGTTTTGAGGTGACCTTCACCAAAGAAGGTGATGACGGGCTCTTTTTAATGCCTTCTAAACTGTTTAATTAACCCACTAACGCAAAATGCATCGGCACTTCACACAGAAACTCCTGTCATGCTATAATCTCCCACTTCTCTTTATGGTTTGGTTTACTTTTTTCCCCCTCACCCTCAAATATTTGGCACAAAATATATAATACCTGGATGACACATGTGTCATGGGGTTAAATGAGTGTAGAAATATCTGTGCATGAGACATCCATTGTAGTTTGCAGATCTAACAGTACTTCAGCGGTAAGATACATATTGAACTAATGGGCACATGCATACATTAAAGCTCACCAGATCTTTAGAACCTATTTTGGACATAAAAGGAATAGTTTTGCATCGTATAATTGACCGTTTTGTTTTTTTAAATGAAGATTGATGCTTTGAACAGGTCAGTATGCATATGCACATTAGAGTTTCCTTTTCAACTCTATGCATTCAACAAAGTACAAACAGGTCTCTGAAGATGTGTCATCATTCTGTGATTGGCATCATGCCCACATTAGGGTGTAAGCTGGATTTCCCTGTGGGAAGAATAAAAGGTGTTTACCTGTGGTGCACAAAAATGTTCCAAACCTCATCTGCTTTGTACAAATATTGCTAGATGCAAACACTGCTTTACATTAAAAACAAATTAGGACCAGTAACCTCACCAAACCAGCAAAATATGGTGGATATGTTGCTTTTCCAGTAGCTGATATTATATAATGATGTGTGTAAGATTTATTGAATTTTGAATATTTAACACATTTATTATAAAAAAAAGTCTCATTTATTAATTAAAAACTAATGTATTTGTAAAAATGAAGAGTTAAACACAAAGAAAAGGTCAGTAACAGAGTGAACAAACAAAATAAATCAAAGTACATACTCAGGATTTGGCAGTAGTCTGCAGGGTTGAGCTAATTGCTGGGGATTAAATCCACAGTCAGAAGCAGATCCAACCAATGGGAATGCTGGAGTGGAGCAGGTGACAAGGTGTCCAATCAGACAACTGACAGGGGGTGGGAACTGGGCTACAGCGAGACAGGAGGGACAAAATACACCAGATACAACTGACAAACACACAGGGCGTAATACCAGGACACAGATGTGTAACAGTAGAGAAAACCAGCTTCCTAATATGAGCGAGGTGGCGACCACAGAATGGTGCACAAACTCAGAGTTCTATATTAACCCCAAAACACAGAATTGTAACTAAGGTGTGATTGTACAAATCAATTTTCTGTTTAATGCCAGAACAAAGCAAAGCTGCTGAGATTGTTAAACGTTGCAAACTCTCTCTGGTAAAGGACGGTGTGATACGTTTCCCTGTAGCAGAAGCCCATTTGTTTCTTCTCCGCACCTCTAACCTAAATCACAGCATGGCAACTGCTGCTGTTTGATGTGGATGTCAAGCAAGTGGATATTTCTAACCCCAGCTCTCATCCAGAGGCTTAGTTTCACCACTTCTGTTCTGATCCTTTTTATTATAGTCTCACTCTTTTAATTTCTTAAGGCTTTGAGAAAGACAACATTGCACAGGAAGACTTCCTTCATGCCAAAACCTAGAAAGGGAATTTGTTGAAAACCTTTTTGTTTGTTTGTTTGTTTGTTTGTTTGTTTGTTTGTTTGTTTGTGTTGTGCTTTAATTTGCTTGAGGGTTTTGAACTTTGGTACTGACTGAATTTCTGAAATGGTGCGGGACTTCTATATCACTCGTCATCATCGCATCCACTATAAATGTAACGGTTTAACTTTGCTTTCTTTTCTGTTTTCGTTCTCACTAAAACCAGCCAGCAGACCACTGTAATACATATGTGATCTACAGATAAAGTGGAAGACATTGGCTATTCATTCACTGCTTTCGTTTTGTTTCCTTTCTGTCCTTTTTTTTCTTCTATGACAAGTATTCCTGTGAAATGCCTGTCCACATCCTGGGTTTCTTACTGCATGACTGGATGCAATGTGATCAAGTGGCTTGGACAAGACACTCAGCCTTTTCCCCTTTAACTCACCCCAACCCTCCCTTCCTCACTTAAATACTCACCCATTCTACAGTGCTTCTGGCTTCCTCCACAGACCCCAATGTATCAACCCCTTTGGCTGCCAAAACAACTTTGGCTGTTCTTATTTAAGTGTGGTGTGCTATTTGTTTTTGTTGTGGATTTTTTTTGTATTGTGACGAGCAGTCGCTGTTTATCTTGGTGGCAGTTCTTAACTGAACCCTTGCATTTTGCCATCTCTCGTCGTGTTCAGGGGAGATTTGCGGCTTCCGGATTCATGGGCAGAATGTGCCGTTTGAGGCTGTGATGTTGGATAAGTCTACGGGCGAGGGAGTGATCCGTGCCAAAGACAAACTGGACTGCGAGCTTCAGAAGGAGCACACGTTTACCATCCAGGCCTACGACTGCGGCGAGGGTCCCGATGGAACCAACATGAAGAAATCTCACAAGTGTGTAGCATGTTATAGCCAACTCTTAATTCACTTGCTCTGTTACTGTAAAGCATCAGTACTTGGGTTATTATTGTTGTTTTGTGATGTAATTATATATAATTGTATATTTTATATTCTGTTTACATTCTGCAAACTTCTTCAGGTTTGAGTCTGTATTTTAAGCTTTTCCCCCATTTGTTTCAATGTCCAGAACTGACCGGAACACTGCAAAACACCTCATTCAGATTATAATATATCTTCTTATGAATGCAAATGTTATCACTGCAATTTTAACTGAATTCAGAGAATACTATAATTAATATTTAAATAAAAATAATAATACTATTAATTAATCATTAGTGAATTTAGAAGTGATGAGGAAATGATTTAAGAGTATGGAAAGTACTAAGAATCCTGCGCTATCTCAGTGCTCAGGCTGACTTTAATTACTATCAGTTAACTGTCCCTGAATAAAACATGAAACCTCACTTGGCCTGACTGTTCTTTATTTTATAATGGCTGTTTGATTTTCACCCAGGGCTACCGTCCATATCCAAGTGAATGACGTGAACGAGTACTCTCCAGTGTTCAAAGAGAAGTCCTACAAGGCCACGGTCATCGAGGGCAAAAAGTACGACAGCATTGTGAAGGTGGAGGCTGTGGATGCCGACTGCTCTTTCCAGTTCAGTCAGATCTGCAGCTATGAGATCGTCACACCCGATGTGCCCTTCACCATCGATAAGGACGGTAAGACATATGATGCAGGCGTCAGAACAAAACTCCTACCAGAAATGCAGATCGTTTTTAACACACAGCCATACAGATCTGGAGCATGTTTTTATTCAGTTTGCTGAAGGCGAAGGGGTGTTTATTTGTAGAAACAGCAACACAAACATGTTCTGATTCTGTGTTTGCTGAAGGATTTATAAGGGAACTTGTATCTTTAGGTTGTTATTATTTTAGTATTTTACCAGTGAAGTTTTTTTACTTTGATCAAGTGGAAGAGTGATGGGGTTTGAATGTGGGTTTAGTCACTATTAAATGAAATGGCCCTGGATGGACAAAACTTAACTGTGTGAAATGCTCAGCCATTGAGTTATACTCTTCTCTTTCATCACTTTGACTGTTGAAATATTCTTCTTACTGAATAATTCAAAAGCTAAGATAGGCTTCGTTTTTAGCAGGAAGCCTTTAAAACTTTTTCTGGTATGTCTGTAGAGTATGTAAGGGTGTAATTTGAACAATTTATACTTTTTGTTATATTTTTTAAAGATATATATATTGTTACGGTTGCAACTCTTTTAAATATTTACCATTTATGAAACGCGTAGGCAACATCAAGAACACGGAGAAGCTGAACTACAGTAAGGAGCGCATGTATAAGCTGACCGTGACGGCTTACGACTGTGGGAAGAACCGTGCCTCAGAGGATGTCCTCGTCAAAATCAACATCAAACCCACTTGCAAGCCAAGCTGGCAAGGTATCCAAGGTCCCTTTACCTTTGAGCTCAGAATCAACAAAGCATTATTAAGGAGGCTCAGCAATGGCCACAGATGCAGTGGATATGTTTTTGGATTCAGTCAGATTGTTAGAAATGAATGGGCACTTGCAGCTCACTTTTGCCTCATTTAAGGAGTGTTTATGGGCCCAGTGTGAAATTCTCATAGCTCTCATAGCTTTATTTGCTTTTCCTGAGATTAGACTGGCTCTCAGTTCCCAAATAACAAACATGTCTTGTTTGTGTTCATCTATGAAAGGCTTCAATAAAAGGATTGAGTACGAGCCTGGAACAGGAAGCCTTGCTCTCTTCCCAAGCATTAGTCTGGAGACCTGCGAGGAACCCATCACCTCCATCCAGGCCAGCATTGAGCTGGAAACCAACCACATTGGCAAAGGCTGTGACCGAGACACATATTCAGAGAAGTCCCTACATCGTCTGTGCGGTGAGCCACAGCAAACATGACAGCAAAGTGATGGTCTAGACTGAGGCAAATTAATGTGTAGGACGTTTGAGCCTGTGTGTTGACGTCACTGCTGGTAAACAGTGGCAACAAAATAAAATTTAAAAAATCGTAATATCTTTCATGAAATTCAGTCCTGCATTTTTAAAGTGGTACTTAGTTTCCTGTTACCTCAAATGCCTGCTACTACTGTTTTTGTCCATTTTTATAGGTTTATAGCTGAGAGATGTAATTTTGTCCCTTTAATAAACACCGCTGTCATGCAGTGTTGTTTTCTTTCTGTAGTAGTTTTATCTTCATGAAGTCATGTACAAAGCACCCTTCCAGTTAAATGACATGCTTTGTTGATTTTTTTAAAGTATGGTATTATACATTTTAAGACACCTTGTGTTTAACATAATGGGTAATACAGTAAAACATTTTTGCACAGCAGACATTTGTTTGATCTTTTCTATAATATGTTAAATTCAGCAAATATATGGTACCTGTGTATTAAAAAGTTCACTGTATAGGATATGTTTTTATTTTTATATAGAAAATCAACATAACGTATAATTTGACCATGGTGCTCAATTCTAAGCACTGCTCTGTACATATTCTGTTACTGTTTGGTAATGCAGGTTTTATGTTCATTCAGGTGCCAGCACAGGCACAGTGGAACTGCTGCCTGCTCCCAGCAGCGCCATCAACTGGACCGTGGGTTTGCCTACTGATAACGGCCATGACAGTGACCAGGTCTTTGAGTTCAATGGCACTCAAGCCATTAAGGTTCCTGAGGGTGTGGTGAGCACCAACTTGAAGGAGCCTTTCACCATCTCTGTGTGGATGAGACACGGACCCGGGGGCAGGGAGAAAGAAACTATCCTCTGCAACTCAGATAAGACAGGTAACACCATCGAGTGGAGAGCAAATACACCAGTGATGGAATGCAAACAATCCATTCAGGGGGGTGTGTATATATACTCAGACTGTATTCATATGTGGGCCCATATACTCTTATAACTTACATATTATATGTAATATATATTATGATAAAGAATAAATACTCAATAATAGAACTTCATTTATAATAAACCAACATTTTTATGGGTTTGAGCTAAAACAGACAATCTTGAATTTGAAAATTTGGAAGGAGATGAATGTTGTAAGAGGTTATCACTATGAGAATTGTGGGTATTGAAATCCCTCTGTTGGGTGGTCATTAAAGCCTTTTCTCGTGCCTGAGACGAGCTGGATCGTGTCATCAGCTGTTATGGGGCTTATGTAAGAGGGGATTACATCATGTGGACATCCCTGTGCACTGGAAGCAGACCTGCTTTAGTGTGAGAGAAAGCAGGACCCAAGTGTGCACATTGGTACTCATGAAGTTTGTTTCACTCCCTGTTTATATTACTTGATGAAACACGTGGACTAAACTCACACAATGCAGGCACATGGCTGAAATAGAGGACAAATATTCCTAATCAAAAATAGACAGCCCAGAATGTTGCAGAGTTGAGGGTAAAAGTAGTGTTAATAATAAAGTAATGCCTCAAAGATGCTGTACAACCACACCTATAAACAATCATTAAGAATAATAGTTGACAGAAGGAAAAATATTATATTTATATATTTATATCATGTAAAACATCATGGTCTGTATAGTTCTTTCTCTGCCCCCTATTTAGGCTACACATCTGTTCCTAATTCACATGATTTTATCATATGCATGTTCCAAACTCAGACATGTGCTAGCATGTGCCTAGTATTAGATGTCTCATACTTTACAGTTTATAATTTTTGATGAGCTGCTCATTATTCTTTGATAATTCTGTTGTTTTTATGTTTTCAAATGAGCTATAATTTTACTTCTCAGATGTTTTGCTTATATTCTTGTGTAAAGAGATTTTGTAAAATGAAACGTGGTATATGAAGAACTTAACAATCAAATCAATATTTATCATTACTCATTAATTAATGTTATTAGCTGAATAATAGACCTACAGTTTAAAGGGTTAAGGATAAATCTGTAATTAAGGATTAAGAACATGGGCCTGTTTTCTGTGCTGGTGTCTTTTACAGAGATGAACAGACACCACTACTCCCTGTATGTGCACAACTGTCGTCTGGTACTGCTCCTACGTCAGGACCCCACTGAGTCAGAGAACTACAAACCTGCAGAGTTCCACTGGAAACTTGACCAAGTGAGTCAACAAGGACCTTTTTGGAAAGGGATCACTTTGCAAAAGGGTCCCCACTGGGTTCCTATGGCCTGTGTGCATATTGACACAAAGTTGCGGGTGGTGGTAATGAATGGTGCACTTTGTGGAGTATGTAAACCTACCCAGAGCCAAATATAGAGAGCTTAGTATAACCTCTACCTCTAATATGCATGCATGAGAGAAAAATGTGAAAAATGCAGAACATTTTGGTCACATAAACAAAGAAAGTTCCTCAGAAACACTTTTATATAACACTTTTTGTACACTTTTAATCATCTAAATATTGCAGGTTTTGCTTTCACTTAAATTGTCCAGTTATACTTAAAGCTGTGCAGTAACCTTCAGTGTTCTGTACTGGAATAAGGCTGTTCCTAGCAGAGAAAGTGATTTTCAGGCCAGATTTCAAACCGGGAACTCTAAAGCACCTGTAAACCCTTTAGCAGTTTATAGGACTTTGTTTGTATTTGTATTTCATATCACATGGCTTTCTCTGAAATGTTGTAATCTATCCCATAAAACAGTGTTATATTTTGGGAAATTAGATCATGGATGAGAGGAAATAAAAAAGGCTTCAGTGGATCAGAGGTGAACACATGCTGCATTGCCGGGGATTATGATATAATAGTAATATATCAAAACAGTCAGTAACTGTATGTCTTCTGTTTTTGCACTAGTCTCAATACCAGAATTGAATTTTAAGTGGAGTAAGGGCTTAATTATTTGGACAGGATCTAATATAATTTTTTCCGACTGTTATTGTAACTGTGATTTAAAGTGTGATTGCTCTGAAAAAAAGTACAACAATTTGAAAACATGCAATATAAATATGAAAAGAAAATACAAAACAGCTTTATATTCATAACGATGTTCAGCACAAATTCATGGATTTATGAGTCTCTGCCTAAATACAAACCCTAGTTCTAGAAAGGTTTGGACAATGCAATACACACAAAAAACAACATTGGGACAGATGCATGCTTCCCACTGCGTTACATTATCTTTTAATTACACTTTAATCATTCAGGCGATGAGGATTCTAATAGTTGCAATAGTTGTGATCACCATAGTCTCATTCTCCTCTTTATGATGCAAAATTGTATACATATACATTCTTAATAGGACACATACCTGGACTCCTGGCAGCCATGCACACAAACTGTGTGTCTACAAACCTTACTTATGTACCATGAGGTCTGGCATTGTCTTGTTGAAATAACCATGGACTTCCAAGGAAAAGACAACGCCTTGATGGCAGCATATATCTCTCCAAAATCCCAAAGTTCACCTCCATGTCAGTATATAGCTCATGCACGTATACGGCCTATGTGGCTATGTTTATCACAGTAGCATGACTGTTTCTCATCCAGTGCCTTCTGAGGGCTAGACAGTCATGCATGTTCAACAGTAGTTTCCATGTATGACTTTCTCATACATGGACTGAGATTTCTCCACATTTCTTGAATATTTTCACAGTATTATGTACTGGTGGTGAACTAATTTCTTTGCAGTCTTGATTCAGAAATGTTCTTTTTGAATTGACTGACACTTCTCTCAAAGTTTTGCACAAAGTGGTGAGTCATGATCCATCTTTGCTTGCCAAGGCTGAGCCTTTGGTGGGTGCACCTTTTACACCCAGTCATGATACCCTCACTGTTACCAGCTCACCTGCTTATTGCAGAATGTCTCAAAATGGTGTACTTGAATATACTACAAACATTTTATGCTTAGAACTCCTAATGTGCTGTCTCTCTTCAGGTGTGTGACAAAGAGTGGCATCACTATGTGCTGAACATCGAGTTCCCTGCCGTGGCTCTGTTTGTAGATGGAGCCTCCTTCGAGCCCTTCCTAGTCACTGAGGATTACCCTCTCCACGCCTCCAAGATCGAAACCCAGCTCACTATTGGCGCCTGCTGGCAAGGTACTCCTTGGCACCAGTGTGTTTTTTCCACTTTTAAAATGATGCAACTTCTCATTTAGAGGTGAAATTTCCCCTCTAGAGTTAGTCTGCAAATACAAATGAATTGGAAGTATGAAGCATATTAATTTCTTTTTTCTTTACCACTATGGTAATATGCTTCATGCATGCCATGTAGATGTGATTTTGTAGACAGTGAACGGCATCATTTATAGACTGTAGAAGTCATGTAGCCATCAGTGTTTGACTGAAGTGTAGTATAATGCATGATGGTACAAAAATCCAAATGAACTTCTCCTAACTAAAGCAAGGCCTCGTCTTTCCCAACTCTTCTGTCTTACTTCCACAGACCTCTCAGGACATGACAATGACACTGAGACAGTCTCTGAGCCTTTGACAGGTTGCCTAAATCTTTCCCTAATCGCTCTGATATGATAGTTTGTTCATGAATTAACACTTGGTACATGCATTCCTTACACAGCTGAAAATAGCTTTACTGTAGCTGTGCGAGGATTGGATGTACTCTTTTGCATCTATTTGCATAACATTTTCAGCATGAGGCGATCCTGACCAGATCCTGTGTCATGGCACACATTCTGCTTGCTCTTTTGTACGATTCATGACCTTTTGTTTAAGAGTATTTTTATTTATCAACAGGCCATTTTTTCCTTTCAGTTTTGCCTGCAGATCAGGAGACATACTGTTAAATTAATAGGAGGAAGTCATCAATAACTTGCATGTGGAGCATTCTGCATTCTTCATTATCTCCTGTGCTGCATGTTTTGTTTTATGAGTTTTATTGCCAGCAGTATTTGTATGCTGAGTGACCATGCAGGAATATCACAGTGTATGAAATTCCAGGGCAGATACCTCTGCTTTGTCTTCAGTCTGTCCATACAAGACCACAAGCAACAGATGTATCATGTATACCAATGGAATTGGGATTATCTTAAGGGGACAGAGTATTAGGGCCTAACCAATTTACCACTTGGCCTGTACCGCTATTCAGCTTACAAGTAATGGCAAATTCCTTGAGAAAACACTGCTAATTACAAGTGACTTGCTTCTTATTGCAATGAATTAAACTATTTAAACCATTTGTAAGGACTTTATTGAGGTCATTGTCCTACTGGCAGTGTAAGGGGTGCCCAGTCTTAAGATTACCTGCAGCTACACCAGCCCAGTATAAATAAGATGCTGCATCCGTAGTTTACACAAAGGTTTAATATCAAATAGTTAACACGAGAAAAGCTTTTCACGAAATTTTGTATTGACATTAATAATTGTGAAAGAATTATTTTATTACTTGTATGCAGCTATGATTATACCAGCCTAAAGTGACCAGATTGGCTGATTAGCTGTCTTGCTTCATAGCTGTTGATTAGTTCCCAAATGATGACTACTTGTGAAGTGAAGTGAAAGTGACTATTTGTCATTGGGAGCACACTCAAGCACCACAACGAAATGTGACCTCTGCATTTAGCCCATCACACGCGCACACGTGGAGCAGCGGGCAGCTATCAACAGCGCCCAGGGAGGAGTGTAGTGGGACGGTACCTTGCTAAAGGGTACCTCAGTGGTGCCTGGGCCGGGACAGGAACCTGATCCCAAAGGTCCCAAAGGCAGTGTCCTAACCACTAGGCCACCACTGCCCACTCAAATATATATAATATAAATGATGTGCGCAAACATTTAAACATTACTTTCTTTGCTGTTCTCTAAAGCTATCAAGGGTATATTATTACCAGTCAGGAGTTTGATATCGATTTATTTATCTATTATTTTATTTATATATATATATATAT
>JBBPDA010000132.1:28435200-28459373 GCA_037974385.1 Arnoldichthys spilopterus
CTTAGATATTTAGAATAAACCAAAGAAATGTGAAAAAAAAACATTAATATAATCAGGTGATTATATCATTATACTGAACCGTTCACAGTTTAAAAATGGCAATCATGTAAGTCAGTAAAGCACAGTGCTTAAAACTATTGGAATTGTTTTTCCTTTTAGACATTATTTGTACATGATCAGAAATAGTTTTGTTTTTTTTATCCTATTTTACATATTCCCCCATTATTTTCCATCCATATTTCCATCACTTATCACCATTACGCTTCACACGTAATCCTGCTCCACACATGAAGCTGCATGAGGATAAAGCCTGTGTGTATTCATCCATCACTCTCTCTCTGGAGCTGCAGCTACGTCTGGCCAGGCCAGAGCAGATCAGCCATACTAACTTGCATGAGCACCGGTCACATAGGTTTGCAGACAGAAATACAGAGCATGCTTAAGTACCTGGAGCTAAAGAGCAACAGGCTACACATTATCTGTCTGTCTGCCTCCCTCATGCTCATTCTCACTCTCTATGGGTTTGTGCAGGTGGCAGCGCCCGCATGACTCAGTACTTCCGAGGTAATTTGGCGGGTCTCATGATCCGCTCTGGGAAGCTGGAGAATAAGAAGGTCATTGACTGTCTATACACCTGCAAAGAGGGCCTGGATGTTCAACTCCCAGAGGAGGTGGCTTCTGCTGTGAAGGTATGAGCTGTTCAGATGTGTATAAAAAGAAAAACAGAAAAAAAGATACATTCAGATTCAGAGAACTTTATTGATCCCAGAAGGAAATTGTTCATTACAGCATCTCAGATTGGCAGAAAAGACATGAAGGCACCAAATGGCAAAGAGTAAGAAAAATCAAAATTGAAGAACAATTAAAAGAATAAAATTGAATTTAATTGCTCTTTAATTAAAAAAAAAAAAAAAACAATGTAAACATTCTTAACACTATATTCTATTACTATACACTATGTAACATTTTATAACATTACATGACATTACAGGAGACAGTCAGAATCAGAACACTCAAATACATTTCATAACACTGATCACCACCTACACCTGAGATTCTTTGGAATTTAGATTATTACTGCTTGAACAAAAGGTTCAATTCAATTTTATTTATATTAAGCATTTAACAATGGACATTGTTGCAAAGCAGCTTCACATAAAATATATAACTACATATCAATTCTCCCTGATGAGCAAGCCCAGAGGCAACAGTTGCAAACCCTAACCCTAAACCCTAAACCCTAACCCTAACCCTAAACCCTAAACCCTAACTCTAACCCTAACACCTTGAGAAACCTTGAGAGGAACCATCCTCATTTGTGTGTCATCAGATATTAATAAAAATTTGGGAAGTCAGGTTTAAAAGCAAAATGTTATGTTCATGATTATACCTCATGTTAATTGATTTTCAGAAAATAATTGCCCATACATATCACCATTGTGTTTTAGATTCACTAATCAGCACTTATCTACCCTTTTTAGTCTGATTAGCTTGTACAGTTTGATTTGTATTGGTCAGAATACAATGTTGAGGAGTAGGGGAAGGTTGACCAGCGATCTCAGAAGAGTAGGTCTATGTACCTACAGCCCCAGACTGTATTACCAGATATGTACATGGAAAAATACTGTATTTTGGCATCTGCCATATTTCTGCATTCCCACTGAAAAGGGCAAAACATTGTGCAACCTTACGTCTGGGTTCATTTAACATAATAAATGTCAGAGTGTTGATTTTTCACATGAACAGTTATCAAATAAAGGTCACATTAACCAGACAGAGAAGTATGAGAATGCAATGATTTTGAGGGCTCTGCTGTGGTGACTCATTACTCCTGTTTGTGTCTCTTTGCAGGTTGAGTTTAACCCCAATCAGTCGTCTCTGACTCTGGAAGGAGATGATATTGACAGCTTTGAGAAGGTTATGCAACACATCTCCTATCTGAACTCTAGGCAGTTTCCCACACCAGGAATACGCCACCTCCGTGTCACCACCACTGTCAAGTCAGTATTAAACAATCCTCCCTCTCTGTTAAAGCAGTTAGTTCAGCAGTATCATCAGCGATAGTTCAGCCCAAAATCCATGCTACATAATCTCAAACAGATTTGCTTATGTTTTTGTAGATAACTGAGTATATGTCTGAAGTGTCAGGTTATGTATTGGCATAAAAAAATTGTTTAAATTGGACCCAACATTCACTTAATATTTTATATATATCCTTTCAGCAATAACAACATTTTGGATGAGATCTTAATATTATTCTGTCTGAGCATGTTTATCTCCTCTGGTCTCTGACTCTGTGTATCTGCTTTGTCGCATTGTGACGCACAGGTGCTTCAATGAGGAGACCTGCATTTCTGTGCCCGATTCCGAGGGTTACGTGATGGTCCTCCAGCCTGAGGAACCCAAGATCAGCCTGAGTGGCATTGACCATTTTGCACGAGGAGCTGCAGAGTTCGAAAGCACAGAAGGAGTAACGCTTTTCCCCGAGCTGCGAATCGTCAGCACTATCACACGCGAAGTGGAGGCTGAGGCTGAGGGAGAGGATGACCCCACAGGTATGGGCACCACAGCCAGCTGCCTAATGACTGTGGAAGGGAGTAGGAAAGCGATAAAGCAAAGCGAGAGAATCTGGCTGAGAGACTAGTGGTTAGTGGTTTATTGGTGAGGAGGGAATGGCAAAATGACAGCAGTGCCATCTGTGCTGAGAGGAAAAAAACTGAATGTATTATTAGATTAGTATAGTCTAGAGAGCAGGCAAAGTTTGGACTTTTCTTATTAACTCCAGTAGAAATGGTGAAGTGGTTGCATTTTCTTGTTAGACAAATTATGCAATATTAATGCCTCCCTCTGAGACTCAATAATGTATGCTAGTGGTCGAAAGTGTGCTTTATATATAGAACACAGAAAGTCTAAGATGTTTTCTTTGGATATTTCTGTTTTAATCAGTTATTTGTTTTAATTATTGTAGTACTGATGTATTATCACTTCTTGTTTAATCTGTAACTATGAAATGAGTAAATAATTTATTGGACAGTACTAGACTGCTTTGGACTAGGGCAAAAAACTCAAATTAAATTCACACAATGTAGTTAAGAATGTTCAGTTGAAAATAAATGAATAGTTGTGTATTTTAGATCTGGATCTGTACTAAAAAAAGAGTCCTATTTCTTTGGCAGTGCAAGAGACTGTGGTTTCTGAGGAGATCATGCACAACCTGGACATGTGCGAAGTGACTGTAGTGGGGGATGATCTGGATGGAGACCATGAGAGTCTGGAGGTGGATTTGGCTCAGGTCCAGCAGAGAGGACTGGAGATCAGCTCTTCAAACGTGGGCATGGTCATCAATGGTGTGTTTTACTAAAAAGAAAAACACTTCAAAATCCTCAAAAATGATGAGTATATGTGTGATTTAGTAAATTACTGACTAATATATAACACTTTAAATTACTGACCAATTATTAGAAACAAGGACATTTTTATTCTCTTTTACAAAAGTAAGAAGTTTCTATACAATCATATAAGCAATACAATATCACATTCTCTGGATTATTGGAGACGACTATTTGAACTGTGTTGGAGATGAGAAAAACATTAACTTTGGTACATAGAAAAAATAGAAAACTCATATTTTTGGAAATCTAATGGTTGGTTATTGTCCATACACAGGTGTCAACACAATGGCTAACTACGAGCAGGTGCTGCACCTAATCCGCTATAGAAACTGGCACACCGAAGCTCTGTTTGACAGGAAATTCAAATTGGTCTGCTCAGAGCTCAATGGCCGTTACGTCAGCAATGACTTCAAGGTTGAGGTAAGACTGAACTCGTGCTCTTCAAAAACTTAAAGGTTTACCTGTACAGAAAAAGATATGCACATTTTTTGCTCAAATATTTTTTTACAATGTATGAAGATAGCAACAGGTTTTGTTTTAGGTATTTTACTGTTCTGTATTTTAGAGTGAGAAACAGTGATTTACCACAGTGGATCCCTACTGCCCAATTAGTATTATATAGTGCTATATAGGGGAAAAACTTAGTTACTAAACGACAGCAAAAAAGCAATGAATCAGTAAGTGAACTTGGATTAGATTAATAGATAGATTAGGTTTATTATTTATCATTTAATATTCCCCTGTTTCATAAAGAGACTAACCTGTGTGCTTGGGTGAGCCTGAAGTTGACTGCTTATCCATAACTACAGACATGGGCATAAACTTTGAAGTGCAGTGGATGAGGACTGGAAAAAAGTACAAAACATGACTAGGCTAGACCTAAAATGTTAGTGATCATCATGAATGCAGTAGTCTGCAAATAAGATTGAGTGTTTTTGCTGTAAAAGTAGAAGAAGGCAGTTAACAAGAAAGGGTTAAGAAAGTCTGAATGGTTTAATTTCAAACGCCAGTGATATGAGCGAACAGTCTTCTGTCCATTGCATTGTCACGAGATTCACAATTTCAAGAGATTGTTGTGCCCTCACAAATCACTGTAGAATGTATGATTTAGACACTAAGAGAGAAATGTATAGTGCTCTAAAACATGGATCCATTTTGGTGGTAGGCAGTGTATTTGGAATGCATGAAGTATGTCAAACCGGTGTTTTAATAATTTTGCATTATCAAGTATTGTTTTTACGAGAATATTCATATTTTAGCTTTAGGTCCTTGGAAATGCACCAGCTGAAATTTAATCTGAGTAAAATAGTTTAAAGTGCAATGCGACATTGTGTTTTTTGTTTCAGGTCAACGTGATCCACACAGCTAACCCAATGGAGCATGCTAACAATGCCATGTGGCAGCCTCAGTTCATCAACCAAGTCAAGCATGCCTCAGTGGACCTGTCTGGACACAACCTGGCCAACACACATCAGGCCTCAGGTACTCCTTCATCATCCATCCTGCTCTCCTGCAAACCTCCATCTGGTCAAGTGCTCCTCTTTCCTGCAGGCATAATGCAGAATGATGCCCCATTACTCACAATACAGCTCCTAGATTATTTGACTAATCTTTCATTACACTTAATCCAAGACTTGTAATCAAAGGCATAATCTACTTAATTTCTAGCTCAAAATGAATTCATTTTCTTTTGCTGCGAGCCGTTCTGGAGCTTAAAGTCAATTAAAAATCTGGGGCAGATACGGACTGTTTTTTTTGTTTTTTTTTGGACTTGCTTTTAGTTTGAGGATTATGCATGAGCGCTGCTTGTGACATCTGGATAGCCAGCTATGACTCCTAATGCAGACTCTTTTCACTGGACCCGACTGAAATGACTGAATTTGTGTGTGTAAACAATGCCCTCATGGACTCTCTTCTTTCTGCTTCGCTAAATCTCTCCGCTCATCACAGTCGTCCCCAGTGCCGCCACGATTGTCATTGTGGTCTGTGTGAGTTTCCTGGTGTTCATGATCATCCTGGGAGTGTTCAGGATCCGTGCCGCTCACCAGCGCACCATGAGAGACCAGGAGAATGGCAAAGAGAACGAGATGGACTGGGATGACTCTGCCCTCACCATCACCGTCAATCCTATGGAGGTACTGGAGCAACAGATGAAATTCAGTTCAATGTCAATAAACAACATCATCAAAGTCAAATCATAGTACACTATGATTTGGGGGGTGGGCATTTCTCATACCACCTGACCCTTCATATGATTAGTGTTTTATACTGTTAGTATTACATGTTACATTGGGAGTGTGCCTTTCAACAGTAATTAAATACGCAGAACATTCCCACATTCAAATACCGAACTACTGCTCCACAAATTGTCTGAGATGCATCACTGAAAACCCATACCAGCAGATACAAATGCTTTTATGTTTGTCGTTACAACTTTTAAGTATATGAAGGAATAACTAGATTTTGATTTTAACTAGAAGCTTGCTATTAAAATTGGACACACACACACACACACACACAAATAATCATCAAAACAATTTCTACTCAGTTACTAATCTGTAGTGACAGCCCTAACTGAAAGTTCAGAGATCTTGGAGCTTTCATGTGGCACAGGTATGTAAATTCAGGCCCCATCATTGGGATATCACATGTGCAATTCAGGGCAATGCCATGGCCAGGAATTCAAGAGAGCACAATTGACCTCATACTCTATGGGTGGGTAATCCAGCCCTCTTAAGAATGGATTGTTGATTAGTAGTCTGGTAGATCTGTATTCATGATGTGTGTGGTGCATCATCTCGAGCAGGTTCTCAAAAGATGAAAAAGCGCTTTTTATAGGCATTAAGACACTGTGAGCCTAAGCATCAGCTGTCAACACCTCTCCATTTCCTGCTAATTAGCCTAAACAGCATGAAGCGCAAATGTTTTTTTTCCCTTTATGGTACGCTGATGTTCTAAAAATGGGATGTTGAGTTGTTACAGTGACAGTTACATCAGTATTTTTTCAGTACTGGCTATTGTGAGATATTGCAGAAGGCTGCTAATAAGCATTTGCTTTGAGCATTGGTAACACATCGTATTATTTTTTTGTCCAAACAATGCTGTCATACCAGTAACACAAGACAGATGAAAGCAGTATCTAATATCTTTGACTGTTGCTGTAGCATTTTCACCAGCATTCCCTCATTATAGAATACTGCAGAGGAGTCCTTCACCGAATCCACTGAAGCGAGTGTGCTCATGCATTATGCAGTGTAAAAGAAAAAAAACTCACATTCTCTCTCCTTTTCACTCCGTCCTCGTTCTGAGCAGACTTACGAGGACCAGCACAGCAGTGAGGAAGAGGAGGAGGAAGAGGAGGAGAGTGAGGATGGCGAGGAGGAAGATGATATCACCAGCGCGGAGTCGGAGAGCAGTGAGGACGAGGAGGGCGCGGAGCAGGAGGACCAGCAGGGGGCAAGCCGGCAGCAGCAACTGGAGTGGGACGACTCCACTCTTACCTACTGAAAACCCCCCCAACACACACAAGCTTCACACTGCTCTGACAACACACACACCCACGCACATACACACTTTCACCCACCCACGAGTTCACTCACTCACTTCTTCACCAGTGGGGAATCCCACTTTCCCTTGCCAGATTCCCTACCTACGGAGCCATGAGTAAAAACAAAAAAACAAGTCCTTGAAGCTAAATGCATATATATATATATATGAATATAAATACATATATATCTAGTGTCTGTGGTGACAGATGTTGCGGAGTCCGCTTAATTTCCACTGGCCAAGGCTTCCCTGGTGTCAGCTTAGTGGTGGTATTCAGTGTAGTATAGTTATCACATAACAGCTGATTGCAATTTTTTTTTAAATTTAATTTATTTTTATCCAAGGGAAACCTGGCCTAGATATTTTTGTTTTTTTAAAGCTATGTAAGGATACACCCTTGCACTTTTTTTTACATGTTAAGTCTTTCAAATTGAGAATGATTTTATGTATATTGGACATGCAATATGTTTGCTACAGAACTTTTAAAAGAGAAGCTTTGCCTCTTTGCTTTTTCCCTGCTTGCGCTCTGCTCTGGAGACAGGAAGGAGTCGATGCTTCTTGCTCATGGTTGACTTAATTTTTTTTTCCCTCTCTTTATAGTGCATGTGAAAAATTTGCAAAGTCATGCTTATAGAAGAAAAATTGCTTTTTGATATTTTGTAAATAAGATGAAACCATGTAATTAGTCAATGTGTATCAGTGAGAAGCCTAACCAATGGTGTCCAGTATCTAAAGCGACGCAGTACCTGCTGTAGAATATTATTTGTGTCACAGAGGCAACAGCATGTTTCAGAACAATTTGGCGAGCTCTTCCGTCATGCTTCTACAAGATTGTCTGTTTTACGGAGAGAAACCCATGACAGAGGCTGAGGTTTCTGTGGCAGTGTTGTTCATTTGTCTTGTCTTTTGGAGATTTTTTTTTTTTCTTTATTTAATCTAGTCGTGTGGGTGAGCGTGGAATCGGTTCGGTGTTTTCTGGCTATATGTTTGCTAAATCTAGCTGAGCTTGCAGCTACGACTAACGTTTGACGTTTTTACTTTCCGTGAAGGTCCACTGTTGGACAGCTTTATATTTGGAGACTCTGAATAATCATGTTCAGGTGATGACTCAGCGTTTGTTTTATGAGCGGTACTGTATGGTATACAGTTTAGGTACACTGCAGGTATTTAAGCCATCTTAAAGTGGTAGCGGTATTTTTCTTTTCTTGCTATCTGCGCCATCATAGCCCCTTCTGATCACTCCAATCTAAAGCAACTTAGACAAAAGGAGCCTCTGGAGTTTGGTGATGGCATGAGCTTTATGAAATCTGTCTGGTGCCGTGGCCTGTCTTACTGCCAGGCCGAATTTACTGCAGAAATATTTGAGGGGATATTTATTCTTTGGTGTCTAAACTTGTTTTATGATTCAGACATTCATCGAAGACGAATATGAATGTTTGAGAAATTCACTGTTTAGGTATTCTTTGACCGGTACACAGGTACACATAAAACAGCAAGATGTTTTTGCAGTATACCACTAGGTTTTGGTGTACATGGAACTGTACTGTAGTGCTGTTTTAAAGATTTCTGTTTACATTTGGTAAACTTTTTATGCTCCCCATGATGGTTTATAGCTCTACAGACTTGCCTGGGGGTCACTCCTCCACATAGTTCATCATTTTACCCTTTTCCTTTAACTGGACTATGTAGAAGTCATGCCCCTGGAATTATGTTCATTCAGTTCTGGCCAGTTAGTGGAGTCTGAAAAAGAATGTTAGATATTTAGAAGAATGTTGGCTTTAAGAGGCGCTGGACATGTGTAAAGCATTACGGTACATGGAACTTGATTCAAAACCCGTTTTCCTGACTCAGTTTCTTGCTAACCTGAAAGCTTTCTTAGATTGTTATTAATATTCTTTTTTGTTTTTCATCAGAAAGCCTAATAAGAAAAGGTCTATTTTTCTGACCCAGTTAAAAGGCAGGTGGAGGATTGTTTAGAGTGCTAACTTAGTTCCTTATGTTCTGTTGTTTGTTTGTCACATGCTGGTGAACAGTTCCCCTTCGAGAAAAAAAAAGAAAAAAAAAAGCTCGAGCCTGAGCTGAGGTCCAGATTTCAGCTGGTGGAGTTGGGAGTGCCTTTTGCCTATCACTGCGCATTATTAACATAACTAATGGAAACACTCATCCACGCCATTCTAGCTGTGGCCATTTTCTTCTTCGGAATTATTTAATATTAGACTTCGTACAGCTGTAGGGAGGTGATTTTTATTTTCGTTGTAATAGGGGTCAACAGCTAGTTTTATCAGAAGTGGTTGTTTTAATTGTCCTACATAGTTGTCCTGTGTTCATGTCGATGTGTAGAGAAGGTAGGTCCATATTGTATCATCAATATTGTACTAAATCATGTTTGAGGAAATTCACCTCTACAGAGATGTATATTATTGAAATAATTCTCTAGGCAGCATACGTGGGTATGAATTTTAACAATCTGTGTATAGTGAAAGCTCATTTTTGAAGTGTATTGCCTGATTTCCTGACCAAGATAATAGAGGGCAGCATGAGATTCACAAGAACCAGTAAAATATCCTTTTCCCTTCGACACACATTTTTGCACAAGCTGTGTAATGATCTCACAGAATGTTTTTTTGCCCCCGTGGCATTTTATATTCCCTACTTTTCTGCGAATGCAACACTTTGGAACAATGTTTTGTTTATTGGTCGAAAGCAAACCATTCCATACTCCATAAGACCAGATTTAAACTAATGGACGTTGCACATATAGTTGTGTGATCCATTCTTTCCAGCACAAGGTAGGCTACTTTTAACTCTCTCATGTGATTTTCAATGTGATTTCTGAGCAGGTTTGCCCGTTTATTGCCCATCAAGTAATTCACATGAACATTCTGCTGTAGCAGCCATGCCCAGCCTATAAAGCTGCAAACATGAGCGTGTGAATAGGTGGGTATGTAATGGGCCATTGACTCTGCATGAATAACTCCGCTCTATTTCTTGTGTATTACACTTAGGACTGTGGATTCAGGGTGTTCGAGGGTAATATGGAAACTGTACTACTGAATCAAAGATTTGTCCGTTTCACAGTTTTCAGACCTTTCAAGATGTCATTGTCTACCAATCTGGGTTTTTTTTTTTTTGGTTGTTTTTATTTTTTGCTCTTAAAATATACGGTGGGGAGAGTTCTAGAAAATGTTGGATGCTGCCCCAGGGCTCATTCACTTTTCTACCATTCAGAAAGCAAATTGTGGTGAAGTTGATGCTTGCTCATGAACAAAATAAAGGATGAGATGGGATTAAATTTCATACTGCGTGTTCTTTTTTCTGTTTCTTATTTGCATGCTGTAGGACTGTGTTTCCAAGCCCTGGTCCTGGAGGAGCCCTGCCCAGCACATTTTTAGCAATGTCTTTACTTTGACACACTGACTTCACTTCAGGAGAGACTTGTTAATTAGCTGATTAGTTATGATCAGATGTAATCATATGAAGATTATGAATCAACATGAAGATTAGAAACACAATCGGCTGCAGAATTTGCATCTTAAACATTCTGCTTAAAGCTGAATCTAAAAAAATATTTCGGATTATAATGTGTGTGGTGTTTGTTCATTCGTGTTGATCTTTCCTTAGGCTCTCCACTTCCGTAAGACTCCCAAGACTCTTTCCGAAGAGTCGATTCTCTGATTAGATTTTTGGGAATCGAGAGTCAACTCTACAGCTTTGGAATTGATTCTCACCCGAGATCACTTAGTCTGTGGACAACCTGTCTGAACAATGCGGCCTTGTAGAAAGCACACTTCACTATAGTGTTAGGACAAAGTAGGAAATAACTAAGCTGTAAATAATAATAATAAATGTGGCTCACGATCAAGCAAGGCTGCCAGTGCTTAAACTTCTACCCACCTGAAGGAGTTCAGTTGTTCTGTTACAGTTCAATCAGATAGTTATCCCCCCAAACTGACTCGCCAATGTCATATAGGTCATATAATTATTACACTGACGTCCTTTGTCCCTGAGGATCAGTTGAGGTGGGAGTTTTTTAAGTTAGGTCGTGATTCCTTGGCATTCTTACCATTTAGCATATTGTGCAATTTTGCCAGTTCTTCTACCTTTAATTGTTTTGTGGGGAATTATGTGGATTCGACTCTTGGAATCGACTCAATCGATGACCATCACTTCTGGATTCGAACAGCCCTGTGTGGAGGGATTATTTGTGGAAGAGTGACACCTAGTGTTGATCACCGGAATAACAGCCAGAACAAAAATCCATGTGTGCCTATGGTGATGTGGCTAGACCGGGAGCTACATCACTTGCTTTTGAAAGGTATTTTACAAGAAGTCACATTTTCTCTGACTTGAGTATTTCAGTGACCTTCAAATCATACATGTGCTGGCAGCATGTATACTAAAACTGATAATGATACAGAGAGGATTAGCATGGCCCCTGTTCAAGGATGACATGCCAAATTGTGAAGTGTTCTTTATTGTGGGCAGTGGTGGCCTAGTGGTTAGGATTTTGCCCTTGTGGACAGATGGTTGCAGGTTTAAGGCCTGACCCTTGAGCGAGGTACTGTGCCCTACACTGCTGCTGGGGGCTTCTCATAGCTGCCCACTGCTGCACGTGTGATGGGTTAAATGCAGAGATCACATTTAGTTGTAGTACACTGTGTGATGGTGTTCACAGTGACAGTCACTTTCACTAATTATTCTTTCCAAGAAATGTATGATGTAGAGGTCATATATACAGGACTACATTTGTCATTTTCATGTTCAGGTCACTTAAACCCCATTCCTAACTACTATCTCAAAACTACAGGGGGTGATTAAAGGGCCTGTATAATTAAATAACTGATTTACCTTAATTTAATAGTTTTGTATAGTAATTACTGTTGAAAATCTACTATTCACTCTGCAGGATGTATATTCACATATGAGAATGTAGCTGTGAAAGCAGCCTGTTTTGAATTATTTGTTAATGTGACGTTAGGAAAACCATCATATTAACATACAGTATCTGCCTATTAAGCTTACAACACTTCAGCTCTGCCTGCTGAGCCTAGACTGCTTTTTGGAAAAGGCCTAATGAAGGGCAGCCAATCAAACTAAAGGCCATCAGCATATATCCGTATTAAAGGCACAGTAACAAAAATATTTTAACTAAGGAATAGAGAGGTTTTAAAATGGTAATGTGAAAAAAATAAATAAAATAAAACTATGACTAAATGGTACATTAACCCACCCAAATGTCTTAAGTGGACTTAAGAAGAGGAAGAAGAAAAAAAAAAACAGATGTAATATACAGCCCTTTAATAAAACAATACACTGTGAAATCACAATTAAACATCATCTGCAGCTTTGAGTTTTCATTCTAGCAAGCATTAGCTTTTAATATTAGTACAAAACATGTACACAATACATATAAAAGGCTTCAATTATTACTTAACATCTCATCATACAATCAAACAGCCATAACCTTTATGGCTAAGGCCTATTAATAATATACTAACACAAAAACCACAAAAAACATGCAATTCTGAATATTAGAACATTCTGACACTCATGTCTGCAGTTCATGTTAATAAAAAATGAAGTTTCTTCATCAGAACAAACAGAAAGTGAATTATGATTTAAAAGTAATTGTATTTTCTTCATCTGAAATGTCAGACACCCTACCCCCAAGGTATTGTGTTTTTTCTTAAACCTAGAATCAGGAATTGCACATACTCTTATGCTATACCGCCAAATGACAAAAATGCCTTTATTGTGATCTGCCAGCTGCAGTAATATTTGACCGCAGCTTAACGTACCAAATTAGTGTGCAATTTCACATAAAAAAGCAAAAGTTATAAATTGAAAGTCTTGAAATTTCTGAGTATCACCATGAGTGGATGGTTTTAAAAAAATCATTGTTTGAATGGCACCTAAGAACTGTAATCCAAACTTCTGGACTTGACGTTACATTAAAACACCTTAAAAGTCACTCACAGCATTTACTGAACACAACACTGAAGAAAAGTGCATTCCTAAGCCTGGGTCTTCTCAACTCCAGAACTAGCTAATGCCATTATCTTATCTTCAGATCCTGTAGGAAATGACGAAACAAATTGCTTTATATAATATTATCTGAAGAAGTAAAAACACTGCAGTAGACTCTGTTGAATGGGCAATGTGATTCAAATGAGTTATTTTTTAGTAGGTAGTAAGATAAAGTGAGCAACCACCACTCACCCAAGTTTGCAGTAACCTTCTCAAACTGACTGAGAGTGGCACTGGCATTTGCTGCAAGAAAAGCTTCATCCTCAGTTGTAAGCTGTGATTTCAAGAGACGAACATAAATGAAGAAATACACTGATCAACTAGAACTAAAACCCCCTGAATAATGTTGAGCAGGTCTCCCTAGTGCCACAAAAACAGCACTAACTGTGGTGCACTGTGAGTTCTGACACCTCTAACTCATAGCCAGCAACTTATTAATTAATATTATGTAACATATTCGTTATATTAAGATATATGTAGGGGGTCTAGCGTTTGCTCCCCCTGCACATTAGCGAGTGCACGCATGATTATCCTTCCTTGGATCACTTTGGTAGGTACGAACTACTGCATACCTGGAAAACTCCACAAGACCTGTCATTTTGGAGGTGCTCGGACTCTAGGTTGTCTAGGCATCACAATAAGGCCCTTGTCAAAGTGTCTTAAATCGTTACCCCTTTTCCACATCAACTGACAAGTGCCATTGTAACAACATAATGAGCTAATCAATATTATTCACTTCACTTGTCAGTGGTTTTAATATTTTGGCTGATTGTGTGTGTGCGCTGAGGGAGATTATACTATTTTCAGAAAGAAAGCTCACCTTCTCCCCCAACTTTCTTAGAGCTGTTAAGATCTCCACTTTCTGCTGAGTGTACTGATCTCTAGGGAGTTTCCCAACAATCATATCACGGTCCATCTGAAAACAAATCACACCAGCGTCATCTACACTACAATCACTACAAGTACATTGTTACGCCTACATCAACATCTGTACATATATATATATATATTACCTCTGCTAGTCTTGTCCTTAGTTGACCAGGTTGTTTCTTGGCAAACAATCTAATAACTTCAGGGGTCTTAAATGCCTGGCTGATGGCTGCTTGAATAGCCTGATGAAGAAGGTAAGAAAGTTAATATAAATGTGTCAGGGGTATGCGTCCAACAATGACCCACAAAAAAATCTGAAGCTCTTGATTGACTTAAGTCATCTGTATTCAAAAGCCTTACCAACTGCATTCCTCCTAATTCGTCAACCAGGGTCATGTTTCCTGACATGAGCTTCTTCAGTGATTCATTGAACTCACTCAACTGCTCCAACGTCTCTTTCTTGGTTTCCTCATATTCCTCATCGTCAAGCTCTTCTCTGAAATGGAAAACATGTGAAGCAATTTTCCACAGGCTGTGCTTGAACACCCTTTCTGAAAAACATCTTAAGTGTTCAAAAGTATACTTGCTCCACTAAATTATAAAGATCTTTGTGTAAACGTTCCTTTGGGAAAACAAGTTCACCAGAGGAATTTGTGGCAATGACATACAACAGGTAAAACTATCCAGGTACTGCACCTGCACTCCTCTAAATCTTGAAGTTGCTGCATGAGTCGGTCCAGTTGCTCCTCCATATTCTGTTTTAGTTTGCCTGTTTCTGATTTCCCTCGAGAGGCCATCCCGAATACCTTCAGTGTGCAACAAATGAAAGGCAGAAATGAATAAAGGACAAACGTGAAAACACATGCATCTAGGTGCAAAAACCACAGGCACTTGTCAACAAAGAGGTGGTAACAATGATAAAATCAGGTGGGTCATCCTTAAAGAGAAAGGTCTGAATGCGTGATCCCTACAATGTGGTGTATTACCACTTTTTGCCCAAGGGTTATTCTGACTTAAAATCTGTATTCTCTGATGAAACCCTTTTGTACTCGGGGAATCAGTCTCTTCCGTGATGACAATGCCCCCAATCCACTTAGCACAAAATGTCACTGAATGGTTTGATAAGTGGGAAAATGACACAAATCATTCATAAGCCTTTCTTTTCACAGCTTTCAACATAACTGAACTTTGATAGGAGTGACAAACAGCTCTCTCCTCAACTACAACCAGGCAGTATCTTGAGGAAGAATGCTGACCCAACCCTCCAGACAAAACCTGAAGAGTCTTTGTCAATTAATATTAAAGCTCTTCTGGTAGCTAGTGGTAGTCCTGGGATTTAGGAAGCCACTTATATTGCTTTTCTCATCAGTCTGTAAGTATACACGTGTTCTATAATGAATTACCATTGAAGAACTTTGAATACAACTACAGCCAAGACTACAGGAGCCTCTTCCTAGTGTTTAACTAGATCGCGTATGTCCAAGGGAGGGGTGCTTCATCTCCCCTGAGTAACAGCTAATGCTAGCTGCTAACCGCCCGGCAGTGCTTGTCAAGACATAAAGAACCAGTAAACCCAGTTTTTCTTTGATTTTAAACCGGGAACTGTAAAGGGCGTTGTTATTTTCATCATTTTGTTTCAGTAAGAGTGTGAAACTGAGCCAACGTGACTAACAGCAAGCGAGCAACACACATTTATCCTATGTAGCTACAAGTCGTCAACGCAGTACAACCATTAGAAATTCTGCTCACCGATTCGCTTTCCCAACAAAGTAGTCGCCGTATTTGCAGGAATAAATCGCGGCAGAAAGAAAGAAAGAAAGGTTGTGGTGCCTTTTAAAGGAGTTACACTTTAGCCTTCCTACGTATTAACCTAGGTCTTTCTGCGCAATTCCTGCGCTGAATTGAGTCCCAAAAACAACACAGCGCTGGAGTTTGTTATTTACACTCCTGATTCTCTCGTTTGTCTTTCGGTAATGTAAAACTAGAGCGATGTTCCACTACACATTTCACTCTACAGTAAGCCTGGCTATTAAAAAGTTATATTTGTGAATTTAGTGGTTGGTGGCAGAGGATGTGGCTTTAAACCAATCAGCGATAGTCTTACTGAAATAAAGAACCAATCGGCAATGGGCTTAGACGGTCGTGTTAGGCGAGTAGCTGCTGTTTCGGTAAGTAATGGGGAAAGTAAACCAATGTGACATGTTGTGTGTGAAAACGGATTACCGTGTGTACAGGTAGACCAGTGTATATTTTGTAATACACTGCTTATACCCACATGTCACCGGTACACATGCTTGTAGATGGCAATTCCTTGTAACTGAATCCAGCTCTGCTCTGTCAAATGGAAGGAGTTTGCAGGTGTTTTTGTTGAACCTCCTTCAGGTTTAGGTCATTTTTGTCCGGTAAACCCGCACACTGAAGCGCAGGTCCAGAAGTCTCATGCTGAACTGATCGGTGCTGAATATTAAAGGCATGGCTGATTACAATTAGGACGTATGATTCTTGGATTGTGCACTGAGACATCCTTGCCATGCTTAGACTGCCCAAGATTTCACATCATATGCAGTAGAAAGTCTTAACTACTTACACCTAGTGTCTAAAAGTCTGTTGGGAGCTGCTCATCCAGCCTTATTTCTGACGTTAGGACATTAACGGGCCACAGTAACAGCCTCTAGTGGAGTGCTCGAAACTGGTCTTAGAGGAAGGCTGTCCAGCATATGTTATTATTCCCTAAACACTAAACCTGGCAGTTAATAAGTGAGTTGAGTCCGGTGTATTTGAGCAAGGAAATCATCAGACTATGTTGGACACCTGCCTTCCAGGACAAGATTTGGGCACCCCTGCAGTAGGTATTAGAACAGGGCATTTGATTGCATTCAGACTTGAGAGCATTAGTGATGTCAGATACTGATGTTGGCTGATTAGGTCTGGATCACAGATGCCACCCTAACTCATCTCAAAGGCACTGGATGGAGCTCCATCAATCCACAGAGAATGCTGGTGGGCTGTGACACTTGGCACTGGGCATGGTGACCTTAAGCTCGTGTGTGGCTTCTCCAGAGCATCCCGTTCTATGAGCAAAGCTTTTCTGAAGGAATTGTTAAGCTGTGTGTGCACAATTGAACATCTGTATCTGCAACAGGTGCACCTTAAAGTAGTTAAATTCACTAATTAGAAACAGTGTCTGGTTACTTTAACATTCAAGATTTAAGATGTTTATTCATCACAAGTTATACAAGTACATCATGCAGTGAAATGGGCTCTGATTGTTCCTAAGACTGCGCAAGTTTAAATAAACATTCATAATTAGACACTATTTAAAGAGGAATTGAGAAAGCTAAATCTGAAATGATAATAACTGTACATTGTGCATGTAAAATATAGAATAACTATGTATGATAAAGTGCAAAGTGCCATATTGTTGAATCACACAACAGCAAGTGGATGGCAGACAGGTAGAATATACATGAGATAATCACTCATGGTTATTAGTGCAGTTTGTCATGTCATGGTTAAGAAGTTAACAGTAAAGCCTGGGGATAAAAACTCCTCTTGAGTCTCTCTGTTTTGGCTATAAAGCTCCTCAGACAGTTACTGGGATGAGTTGAGTCTCTGATGATCCGAGAGAGGTTCTCCTTCTACTTGAAGAGAAGGTCACATTTTGCATGCAAAGTGAACAGCTCTATCAGCAGGTTCCTCGTTGCTACTTCTGTTTTCTACCATAGTTGTACCAGGTTTGCTATAGAAAGTGCAGGCACTATCAATAGTGCAGAACTGCTTGATTCTGAAGGAATGTAAGTGAATGACCAATTGCTTCTGCTGGTAGAAACCTCTAGCTGTTCTTCCACACACATCTTCTGCCATGTCATAGATGTTACCGGAGATGCTTCATTCGATATTTCTTGTTGGATGCAGCTTCTGTGATGGGCTAAGGTGTTGGTCATTGATCAGAGCTTCATGCTAGTATAATTCAAAGTTTGTGTATTGTAGAAAGGGCTTTATAATTCGTGAAATGTTTTGGCCAATGAAATCAGACCCAATTATTCATAATAGCTGAAATGTTCTTGTCTGTTTTCTCAGGTCCAGGATTAGTTCTTTGTTTAAATCTTTTACATCACAAATGGCACCACAAGCTAGAACCAGAGTGGCTCTTTTGGCATGTGGGTCTTTCAATCCAATTACAAACATGCACCTGCGTTTGTTTGAGCTGGCTCGTGATCATCTGGAGGACACTGGTAGGTGAAAGCAGCATGTGTAAATGCTTCTGTAATTACTTTATGTACTTATCCTTTATATATTCTTTTAAAAGTAATGGTTCAATGCAACAAGTGTTGTGTAAGACTGAAAGGTCATAAAGTGCAATATTGTGCAATATTTGATTAATGTAACATTGATTAACAGAGTATTTATCTCACTCATGTGCAATAGTGTTAGACATACTGTTATGCAAACTCATGTGCAATACTGTTATACTCAATATGGATGTTACACACTACATATTCACCCATGCACTCTGTAGTAATGGTCACTGACATTAATTTAACTCACTCATATACAGCATGATTGTTTATTGATCGTTCCTGTGTCCTTGAAGTCGCTTTGGATAAAAGCATCAGCCAAATATATAAATGTGAATGTAGCACTGCTATACACAGTCTAATGCCTAAGGATGTTTAGACCCCATGCTCACATCTGCACTGTTTGCTAATAGTCACTTGTTATTTCACTTGATATTTGTAAAATTTAGTGAGAATAGACTTTTACTTTTTTATTGTTGGTGTAGAAGGTGCATAGAAGGTGTTCAAGTAAGAATTAAATTCTAATCTGTACACCACAGTTTTTACATACAGTGATAAACCTTTGAATCCTTGAATCCTATCTAGTTACACCTGTCAGAGCAGTGGGATATATTAAGCACCAAGTGAACAGTCAGTTCTTGAAACGGATGAAGCAGGAAAAAGGGACGAGTGTAAGGCTCTGAGCCACCTTGATAAGGGTCTTAGATGACAGACAGAGCATTTCCAAAACAGCAGGTCTTGTGGAGTGTTCCAGGTATGCAGTAGTTACTATGTACCAAAAGTGATTCAAGGAATCGGTGACAGGGTCATGGGCACCCAACGCTCACTTATGTATATGGGGAGTGAAGGCAAGCCCACTTCAGCAGCATGAGGGTGGCCTGCTTAAAATTAGGCAGGTGGTATTAATGTTATGTTGTTTCTCCATCAAAGGAAAGGCACCACCATAGGATTGTATTTCTCAAGACAGCATATTGGTGTTAGGAACAGCTCACTGCTGTGGTCAGTACTTAGGTTTACTGCTCAATTGAGAATAGTTTGCAAAACAGAAATATCCAGCATTGGGCTATTCTGATGAGACCGTCCACTGATGAAGTTCTAAAGTATGAATAACACATACTGCACCACTTTACAATAGGAATTCCCATATTGATGTTTAATAGATGGTTTAAATGAGTTTAACCTTAAAATCATTAATAAGCAGCTATAACGCAAAAAGGGCAACAGTGAACTGTTCTATTTGATGAAGCTGATGGGTCTAACCAACAAGGAACCTGTGTCCAATAAGGTGGTCAGTGAGTAAAAGTATGTGTGGAAAGCCAGTGTTTCTTTGGATTTATGAGTTTATTTGTGTTTTTTGTTTAGGAAGGTACCGGGTGGTACGAGGAATAATCTCTCCTGTAGGGGATGGCTATAAGAAGAAGGGCTTGCTTGAGTCATGCCATCGAGTGGAGATGGCTAGGCTAGCTACCAAGGGTTCTAGCTGGATTACTGTGAATGATTGGGAGAGCCAGCAGGCAGAGTGGGTGGAAACAGCAAAGGTTGTCAGGTGAGTGTTTTTACAGCATTCTGTTCTGATTTGGGTGTAAAAAGAAGCTGTGAAATGGTTGAGATCTGCACCTGACACACCCTGATGTGGTGTAGTTGTTGCAATGCTCCAGTGCATTTCTTCACAAATGATCTGTGACAGATACCACGTCACACTGTGAGATGTGGGTAAGTGGCAATTCTAGGAAAGGAACATATACTGTTATATAAGTATATAAGTTACCTCTTGCTGCTATCATGTTTTTTCATATTTTTTAAAATTTCATTGTGAACTGACCAACACAATCTCCCAATTACTTAGAATAAAATCTTTTACATCATCATACATTAAAGTATATATTTACCTTCTTACATACACAAAACTGTGTGTCTGTACTTTATATGCTGCTTGTTACTAGACTATTTAAAACAACTGTTACATAACATCTGCTCATGGCCTTATGTTAACAAGGCACCATCATGCTGAACTGTTATCAGCCAAGCAGGACTACGATGAAGTGGACACTGTAAAGTATGTGAAGAGAAGACGACTGGAGGAGAATGAAGATGTGTGTCCTAGTTCCTCCGCAGATCACAAAAGATCAGGTACAATGCAAAAACAGCCTGCATGGCCATGCCCCTCATAACAAGTGCACTAAACCAAAGTGACAGGAGAGAGTTTACTTTAGCCGTCATTCCATCATACCACTTCAGTACATGCAGACGCAATGGAACATGTGATGTGCCCTGGAGGCAATGAAGAGATTAGAATGGCAAGTTGTTTGTGTCTGCACTCCAGAACATGGTCAGGCAGCATTCTTCTCAAATGTAATGTCAGGTTGTTTAGAAATGATTGAATGGATTTCGCACCATTGATTTGTGCTTATGGGAAAGGAGTCTGGCCCTGTACACATCTTCAGTACCTTTAGTTAGGAAACAAGTGAATGTAGTGTACCTTTTTAACATATGCTTTGTGCATAATTACACTTTAAGGACCATGTTGTACAAACCCCATTTTCGAAAAAGTTGGGATATTTTTCAAAATGCAACAAAAACGCAAATCTGTGACATGTTAATTCACATGAATAATACAAAGAAAGTACTTTCAGTAGTTTTACTGACAATTTTTGTAAATATACACAAATTTAGAGTTAAATGGTTGCAACACACTCAATAGACAGAGGCAAGTTTACCATTGTGTTACATCAACCTTCCTTTTAGTTTTGCATTGGGAAATATTGTCCATCGTTGCTTGAAGACTTCAGCCACAGTCAGTGTTCATCATCGTCTGATTCTCCTCTTCATAATGTCCTATACATTTTCAATAGGAGATAAATCTGGATTGGCAGCAGACCAGTTAAGCACACAATCTGTGTCTACAAAGCCACGCTGTTGTAGCTACTGCAAAATGTGGCATTGTCCTGCTGAAATAAGCATGGGTGTCCAGAGAAGAGACGTTGTTTTAATGGCAACATATGTTTCTCTAAAAACCTTATATATGCTTTTCAATGGTTTCTTCACATACATGCAACTCACCCATGGCACTGATGCCTCCCATACAATCACAGATGCTGGCTTTTGCACCTTTCACTGATAACATGGATGGTCACTTTAATCTTTGGCACGGAGAACTGAGATGAGCTAGGTTCCAGAGAACTCACCGGCATTTCTGCATAGAGTTGATGTATGGCTTGTGTAATACAGTTTCAAGTTGCATTTCTTGATGCACCAATGGACTGTGTTAATGAAGGTTTTTTGAAGTCCTCCCAACCCCAGCTGCCCGTATTTGTCACAGTAGCATGTCTGTTTCTTAGGCAGTGTCACCTGAGGGCTTGGAGATCATATGCATTCAATAGTGGTTTTCAACCTTGCCCTTTATGCACAAAGATGTTTTTGAATTCTCTGAATCTTTTCACAATATTATGTACTGTAGATGTTGAAAGACTTAAATTCTCTGCAGTCTTGCATTGAGAAATGATTTTTTTTTATACCCAGTCATGATAATTCACCTGCTACCAAACTGGTGTTATTTCAATATTCTGTGCACTTTGCATTCTTATTTTAACTCAGTCCAAACCTTTGTTGGGTATGTTGCAGCATCAAATTCTAAATTTCTATATACAATATTTACAGAAAACAATACAAAGTTGGGCAGCATATTAGAAAATATTCTAACTTTTCTGGAAATGGGGTTAGTACTTTTGAAGGTCTGTACACTATTTATTATTTCTACTTTGGGGGACTGAAATAAACCTAGACAGAACTGTTCTAGCAAAACTAGAACAGAATATTTGGATTCCAAATATGTTTTGGGTGAAATTTAGGTCAATTAGGAACATGGTCACACTTGATTTACATGCATAAAAATTCATAAAAGCTTGCATTACTTTTCTCAGATCCTCCTGAACTGAAGCTGCTTTGTGGAGCTGATGTCCTAGAGTCCTTCAGTGTGCCCAATCTGTGGAAGCAGGAGGACATTGCAGAGATTGTGGGCCGTTATGGCCTGGTGTGCATCACCAGGAATGGTTGCGATGCTGAGAAGTTCATATACCAATCAGATGTGCTGTACGAGCACCGCAAGAACATCCACATCGTTCGAGAGTGGGTGACCAATGACATTTCTGCCACTCATGTGAGACGGGCACTGCGCAGGGGTCAGAGCGTCCGCTACTTGCTGCCTGACCTTGTGCTAAACTACATTCAGGAGCAGCGGCTCTACAGCGCGGAGAGTGAAAAGAAGAATGCTGAAGTCCTCCTTGCTCCTCTTCAGAGGTACACCAAGAATACAGACTGAGCCAGTGCTCTACAGCTGTGGGACTGAAACACTCATTGTGTGTATGTGTGTAGACTGGAGGGGGTTTTGAGCTGTTGAACTTCCAAATACAATGCCCCTGCTGCTCTGTCTGCCACATGGAGCCAGCGTGCTTTATCTAGGGGGTTATTTACTAAAGCACATTTTCTTAGCAAAGCTGGGTAGCTTAATTAAATTAACTGGATAAGTTAGTTCTCAAGGCTCCATTTGGGGTTAATAACTGCCACTTTTACTGTCAAATTTTTTTGCACTATATACTAATTTCTTTTAAATTTCACATAAATAATTTCAGATAAATATTTGATGTTTTTGAAGGCCAGCTTTTCTTTCACTTGATACATAGTTCTGCAATTGTTAAATACCTCATATGCCTTTGATAGCAACTCAAGCTGATTTTCCACTGTAAGGTTATTTTTGTGGATTCTGTTATTGGGATATTTTTCATTTGTTTTTTTTAGTCCCATCATCAACTAAATTGTGGCTCATGCGTATTTGCTTTATTTGTTGTTTATTATTATTAAAATAAAGTGATGCAAAGAAGTCAATAATGCATCAAACTGTCTTCTTGCCTCTTTAATCTGTTATCTTTAATAGTCTCACTTCATTTACATGGACAGAAATGGGTTTGAGTTTGCATAATTCTCTCATTACCCAAAATGCTCTCAACATAAAAAAATAATCTTGAGGCAAATCTTTTGAATGCCACATCAAACATCAGAGAATCTGCTGCGGTTTGTTAAAGAGGAAAGGTTGCCTATATAGCCCACGTATAAATGTGATTAACGGCTGATCTGAAATTCCCTCGTCTTGTCTGATGTTAAATGTTCCATTGAATTGCTGGACTTTGTTTATTTTCACCTTCTCAAACTTTGTGTTTATGCAAATTAAGCTTGTGAAGTCAAACTTGGGACTGACATTTTTCACACTTTTCTGCTGTAGACACCACCAAGGAATGAGTGAAATAGCCTGGTGAGAAATTTGCATGTGATTGGAGCATTAAAGGAATTGAATCCTGTCAGTAACCATTGAATGGTAATGTCTTTCGTCTTTATGTCTCTGAGAATACCTGAAAGGATCATGTGATTTCCCCGTGCATACAGTGAGGAAATTATACAGAACATGGTGATTCACCCTACCATGGCTGATCCTATCAGCTGATAATGAATTAGTGTGTGGAGAGAGGAAGAGGCTGGAAGTATGTATTTATATATTTAATGTGTATTTCAGAGGGGAAACATTCCAAAGGAAACACTTCACTTAAGCCTTCCAGGATATCAGCTTTCCTGTGAATTTTCTGAGTCCTTTCTGTTTCGACTGACATCTCAGAACAGGCTCTCTGCACTGAGACATGCTAGTCCATGTTTTTCAGATCAGAAAAATCAGAAATTGCTTCAAAAACAATTAAAATTTGTAGAAAAATTAAGAAATGATCTGTTTGAAATCCATTTGGTTTTCTCATTTTCATTCCAGTGCAAAACGTTGATTTCCATCATTGACACAGATTGGTGATATTTTTATGTCTGGGGAATACCTGAAAGGATCAGGTGACATCCTCATCCGTAAAGTGGGGAAATTATACAGAACACAGTGATTCACCTTACCATGGCTGATAATGACCTAGTCTGTGTAGAGAGGAAAAGGCTGGAAGAATGTATTTGTAAGAAAAAAAATCTGATCCTGTAAAATGGATGTGTTAAATCTTAA
>JBBPDA010000132.1:28466691-28480126 GCA_037974385.1 Arnoldichthys spilopterus
GCCACTTCTCCAATGGGGGCTTCAGGTAAAAAAATCTTTTTCTGCACCCCCCAGTCAGTGTTCTTTAAGAGAGTAAAAAACTTATTAATCAAATGTACATCGTTTTCAACTTTCCATAGTTGTGGTCAGTCAAACAGGGCATGTTTTGGAGCCCAAAGTTTTCTTCTTTAGTTTAGCCCTGATGCTATGAGGCTAGCACTGCTAACAAACACCTAAATCAAGTCACCCAAATCCATTCCATCTCTTTGGTCAACCTGTTAAACCCACATTTAGCTCTTAAATAAGCTGGCACCGACTTGTGGATTAAGATTCAGAACAAAAATTCACAGAAACCATTTTAGACAACAGAGTCTGTTTTCACAAGCCACCTCAGGAGTGGGAGGGCTAATCTAGAGCCAGAACTAAATGTGAACATTGTAAATGTGGAGGTATTTGGTCTAAAATCAGTCATTCTTTGTGAGTATCAGCTCTGAGGTTGTCTCATATAGCTGTCTGAAATGACCGTGGTGATGTTTCTTATCTCAGTCATACTGCGTCTTAAACCACATCCACTACTGAAGAACAGGATGTATTTTCAGTGGGTTGAGCGAACTTTTGAAGAAGTATTTAATAGAAATTCTTGTCTAAGAATTAGTTTGGAGTTTAACAATGCATCAAATAATTGTAATATCGCAATGCAGAAATATGATTATAGAACTCTGCATGTTGGGAATGGACATTTGACCTAGAATATCTGCAAGTGGATTATTTAAAGACCAAAGTTTGTGACCAAACATTAACAGCTCACTGCAGCATGTATACATCATCCTGAACCTGGTTATGTACACTACATTGAATAATAGGCTGAGCGTAGCATTACATTCCAATGTTTAGTGTTTGTTAGCAATGTTAGTCTCATAGCTACAAAGTTAACTACAGAGAAAAAAATTGTACACATGATTGCAGGTGAGGTAAAATTGTGTGTAAAACTGTTTCTTTAATTACTGATGATCACCACAATATGTTCTAAAATTCGTGAAGCCACAATGACCATACTTGATGTCACAATGATGTTAAGTATGGGCATTTTCTCATCCGTTGTTCAAAAAATCCTGTTGTTGAATGTGTGTTTAACATTTTATTGTACTTTGCACTGTAAAGCAGAGCAGGTCTTGGACATACCCTGCATGCGTGGAGCGTTTTCTATCATTTTCTTTTTAAAACCGAAAGCAAGCAGCTTGTTTTTCTCCAAACACCACCTGTCTCAGAGAGAGAGCGTGTCCTCGGCCCCAGCAGCGGTTTTAAACGGTATCATTGTAAACGCACCGGTTTGAGGCACGGGTTCAGTGAGGAGTGATGCAAGTTAAAATGAATACAGTGCACTCTGTCTTTTAACATATTTAATCACCATACCTAGTCAGTTAAACATCTGGTTAAATGTAATGATGCATTACATTTCACAGCTAATGCTCAGTAGTGTTTTAAGAGGATAAGCCAGATTACCCTGCAGAATTTGTTGTTCTCATTCTATGGGTTTGTAATTGAAACTTTTGCGAGCTCAGGGAAGGCCGTGGCAATCTCCAGAGAGCAGTTGTAATATGAAAATCAAATAAAGTTTGTCCGTTGTGTTTCGCGTTAGAGTAATGGTGCTAGTCCCCAGAAAATGTCCTTAGTCATTCCTGGCAGCCTGTTAGTACCTTAGCCTTGGCCAGCGTTCAACCCAGGACTTGTAGAAGAGCCAGACTGAGGGTTCACTTTTGTTCTCACATTGAGTGCCTAGCTGCCATGGGGAATACAGTCTGTTGATTACAAGTATGCTCACTGTCATGTAGGTTATGACCTAGTTGTTTCAGGAGTGTTTGCATATCCTATCTGATTACCTTTGTAGCCTTGCGGCTTCTATCATGAGGAGAGAACGCTAAAGGCTCCAGTCGCAGCCTGTTTATTTTTGGATCAAGCCTTTATATATATGCAGTGTTTATGTACATATATGTTTTATGTACCAAACACTTAATCATTAATGTTTACTAATTTGTGTTAAATGCAAGCAGGCTGTTTTGCTTATTTTGCTTTAAAGACAGATAAGTAAATGCTCTTTGTTCTGATTGGCAGTACTGTAATGTGTCTCATTCAAGGAGCAGTCCGGGCTGAAACATGTCTTGATAACTAGCAGCTCTAGGCCAAATTGAAGGATGTATGTAAATGTGTTTGTGTGTGTGGTTTTCAAATGTGAATCATGTTGATCTGGCAGTGATTGGTACATTTTATAGCATATTTATATTTCAGCAATGTATATAAACTGGATTCAAGTATTTTATTTAAAGAAAAAGGAAATTATACAGGAATACAGGAAATGAGGTTTTCAGTGTTATGGGCACTGTAAATGACCTTCAAATGCCCTTCTGTGATGACACAGCCTCCAGTGGTTTATATTTCAGGGAATCAGGAATTTGGGGTGCACATCAGCTTTTGTAAAATGACCTTTTTTGTATTGTCATCAGGACAAGCAGGGTGCTATTGTGGCTGCTATTCAGCACACCTGATTCAGAGCTCAGTGCCGCATGAAAGTGCAGTTTTAGCAAAAGTCCAAGGCTGCAATGTATTGCAGCTTTTCTCTAGAACCTACAGCAATGACATGTTTTCTAGTGCAACTGCCCTTTGTGCCATTACTGTACACTGCTATTTTGACACACTTTTCAGAAATGTTCTAGAAGTTAGGATTGCTATATTGTAACGCCTGTTGAGCTTCAATTCAATGTATAAACTTTTGCCAGAGTTGCCAGTTTATTAGGTACCTCTACCTTAGACTTTTTCATTGGCCATTTTACCAAATACCCATAATATATAGGGTTACCTTGTGGTATAATCTAGTCAGTCTAGCATATTTTATCAGGTTTACTATGTCTTAACAATTAAAAGGTGATGTTTGTACCAGTGTGATGCCACAAACATCACACTACCAATGTGACACCCTTCCTGTGCTGTGAATGGTCCACCACCAAAATGTCAGTGCTGGTCCTGTGGTGGTGCTGTTCCACTGATGGATGGGATAGTGTGGCTGATGAACTTCACTTAAGAAAAGTTGGGCACCAGATTTATTTGGGCATCAGTCAGTATTTGTGTACCTACAAAGTACATCTGTATGGTAAGTGTAGCTGATATGGTGGCCAGTTTTTGTAGGTACAAGGTACAACATGAGAAATAGCCTTTGTATTTGTACCTACTCATTGAGGTATAATTTAGGCCATAGGTTTCCACCCCCATTCTTGACCTTTTAGAGTTTCCTGGTTCCCAGCACACCTGATTAAAATAATATGCTAATATAATAATATAATACTTTTTTAATGAGTTGGAAAAGGTGCATCAGTGTGTGTTTGGGAAAACACTGAAAAAACAGAGATGGGGGTGCTCCAGGTCCAGGGTTGGGATCCTATGATCTAGGCCTACTGAACTTCGTGTTAGGCATTGGAAGACTTGTCAAAAACACTCTAGTCATTGTTTGTATTGCACTTCTTTGTTCTTTTGCTGTAGGGGTGGCATACCGCAGCCAGAGCAGCGAGGGGGTCAGCTCTCTCTCCAGCTCCCCATCCAACAGCCTTGAGACTCAGTCTCAGTCCTTGTCCCGCTCACAGAGCATGGACATTGACACAGCATCCTGCGAAAAGAGGTGAGGGCACACCATAAATATTTCCCCTAACAGCTCTGAGAAGGCAAGGTAAAAAGATCGGGTTTGTATTCGTTTTTAGGCCTGCTTCATTGCAAACTTTCAAGTTCATCGATTATGTTTCATAATTCTGGTGCAATGGTAAAAGTGTGGCTAAAAGAAGTTTTAATGAGAAGTGGCATTACACAGAAAAGGGGGCAGTAGAAAATGGCTTTTTTTTTGTCAATAAAACTGAAGTCATAGTAGGTTAGCACTGACCGCACACAACCATAACGAGTAATTTGGATATTTTGATATGTAGTACTGATTGAGTATTGATTTGAGTAATCATGTTGTTTGCAAAGTATTTGTGTGATGCATATCAATTAACATTTAAAAAGTTGGTCTCCTTGTAATAATAATTATTTTTATTATTATTATTGTTCCGTCAGTGCATAATTAAAGATGACGTTTTTTTACTGGCATAATCTCTTATGCATTTAAATATCTAAACGTCTGTTCCTAACAAAATATTTAGCATGTCTCTCCCTCTTCTCAAAAGTGTAGCCCTTTTGCTTTTTGTGACTTGTGTTTGTTTGATGTCATAAAAGCGGTCATTCATCATGTGCTACTACCACAAAACACAAATGGTGCAAAAAGTCAGTGGAATAATCGAAATGGATATATCCACATCTATCTCACTTTGTCTGATCAATAGTGTTGTGCACTAGATTTTTAAAATGAGATGAACTTCGGTCGACTAAGACTTCAGTCAGGCTGCTACAGTCAAACCGTGCTGTTTACATGATTAAGGTTTAAACTAAGCAGTCTTTACTAGACCTATATTAAAAAGTAGTCATTGTTTATCTTCTAGTACAGAGTTTCTCAAACTTATTTGTCCTGGGGACCAGTCATGTCAGGCTTTGGGGCTGCAGGGCCCTGAAAACGTTACTTAGCGTAGCTCAGCAGATGACACAGATTGGTGAATATGATGTATAAATATAATGTATGAATGTCATATTTTCGAGTAAATGGGCGATGCTTTTTTGCCTCTGGCTCATCCTGGAAGTCGGCGTCATTTGATGGACTCTTCTGAAAAGAAGAAACCAGACTCACTTGCTTTCAACACGCCATGATTTATTGATTGCTCTAGTAACGTGCGCGTGTTCGTGAAAAGTGTGGAGTGAGTCTTACGGACTGGCCCATAGTTTGAGAAACTTTGTTCTAAGATACACTGGAAACACTACTTAAACTCGGTTTTGTTGTGTCTGATCTTGGTTTTATCTTCAGCATGTCCCAGGTGGATGTGGACTCAGGAATTGAGAACATGGAAGTGGAGGACAGTGACCGTCGGGAAAAGCGCAACCTAGCTGAAAAGGTGAACATTTTTTTAATGTTAAACCCCCAAAAGTCAAAGTTTTAAAAGTTACTCATTAAAGCAAGGAATATAAACTATTTATACATTTGCATGGTGAGAGCAGTAGTGAAAAATAAATGAACAGATTTGGTGATTGAATGCCTCTTGCTTTTTCACAGGACTCCTCGTCTAACCCAGATGTGTCTGAGGAGCAGGCTCTGCAGCTCATCTGCAAAATCCTTCGTGTCTCCTGGAAGGAGCAGGACCGTGATGTCATCTTTTTGCCCTCACTTGCTGCCGAGTTCCAGCAGAATTCAAAAGATGGTGAGAGAACAGACAATCATGGAAGGGCATGATGCATTATGGAATTTTTCCTCACTAATATAACTGTGATGGTTTGCTTTAATCGCTGCCTTCCTGCCTTCCTCCAGTCTATTCTGACTTCAAAGACCTAATTGGCCAGATCCTGATGGAAGTTCTTATGATGTCCACTCAATCGCGTGACTGCAACCCTTTTGCCAGCCTGACCGCCACATCACAGCCAATCACTGCTGCCAAATCTCCAGATCACCATCTGACGCTTGTCCCGCCTTCCAGCCAGGGGAGCAGTCCCATGATGCCTTGCGTAGGCTCATTTGGTGCCAGCTCTTTGTCCAGGCAAGTTTGAGCAAACAATGGTGCACATTCATCACCTGTATAGGTGCACAGTTCATGCAACTGAAACCTGATGTGTTGGTATTTCCACCTCATTGTCTAGTCCTTCAGTCTGAACCCAACCTAGTGAAACATACTTTTTCATACACCGTCTAAAAGGACATAACGATTTGAGTAATATTCTGCTATCATCATCTGCTGTGGTTTTTTTCCTGAGCTTGTCACTTTCTATACTTTTCCATGTTTCATGTTCTTTCTCATTCCTATTGTTTTCAGTTTGTATGGATGTAGCCCACACTCATTAACTCAAAACTTCAGGATGACCACTCCGTCAGTACCTGTACCTGTGCCTTTAGCCCCACCTGCAGCAGCCGCCCATACACCTGCCCCATGCCTCCCTTTCAGCTCCCCCTCACCAACCCCTTCTGCTCCTCTGCCCATCTCTCAGAGATATAGGCCCTACTCACTCAGCCCATCTCAGTCATCCTCTTTCCCTATGAACCCAAGTCCCAGGACTGGCTATGCAGGACCCTCATCATCCCAGTCTACTGCAACCCAAAGCCAAACTGTACCCTCCAGTCCCCAGCCTGCTCCGTTGCCTTCCCCCAGGCATCGTACCCGGCACACAGGTGTCCCATTCCCCTTCTTGCCTGCCTCTCCCACCACAATAGCAAGACGAACTGCCTTGGCCGCCCGGATGCCCTCTAGGTATATTCTCGCTATGTTAGATGTGAAGCTTTGCCCACTAAACCAGCAATAAGCTAACCGGCACGCAGTTAAAGCGACGCTTTAATGAAGTTTCAGTATTGCATATTTATTTTTGCATATGTATCAGTCAGTTCTTTTAATAACATAACTGACGTGATGTTGCTCACAACTCCTAAACTCTGCATGTTACAAAGATTCAGTTTTTCAGTAAGTCAACTGTTGTGTATGTTTGTGTCATTCTGCATCATTTTTGACATTTTCCCAGATTTTTTAACAGATTAACGTTTTATTTTTCCTGTGCCATGCTTTTTGCCGCTGCTGTGGAGTGGTTCATACACAGCTCTTTCACATTTGCTGATCTCCAGCCTGTGATCATCTTTATAATGACTAGAATGAAGCTTACAGAAGTCCATTTGTGGTTACTCCTCTCTGTGAGAAATCTCATTAAACCCTCCCCTGTCCTTCATTTCACATCCTCCCACCGTGCACCCGCCTGTCCGCCGTGGCAGTTCCAGCCCTTTCTCTCTCCTCTTCTTTGCCCTGTCTGACATGTCTCAGGACAGCAGTGATGATGAGCTGGAGGATGAAGAGGAGGAGGATTTTTCTGGGGTTCAGTTTGGGTCAAGGTACCAGCGCCAGTGTGTGTTGCATGCTTCAGCGTGCTGCCTGGCCACTAACCGAAACACACTGTGCCATGTGCTGGCACAACAAAGGCGCCTTGCCTTAAAAAACACATTCCATGAACAGAATTTCACGTGTTGTTTTTTTTTTAGTATGTGTGATGTAAACAAAGAATGTAGTGTAAGCATTCTTTTCCCTTTAGCAGAAAGTGGCAAGCAGTTGGTGAGGGTTTGTTTTTAGACCATGTCTGGTCAATGTCATTTTTCAGTTGGGATTTTGGAATTTTTTTTGGCTTGCGGCATTAATGTGATCCAGTTGACCATCTCATCTTCTGTAGTTACCCTTATTTTTTTTTTATTTAACTTTTCTAACGTACAGTTTTTCTTAAGGCTAAATATTAGGTAGGCTTACTTAACGTTGTTATTGAGAATTGCCCAAGCGTTGGGAAGTGGCTGGTAATGACCAATTTAGGTGCTTAATCCGTGCTGGATGAATAAATAACATGACTAATGAGAGAGGCAGAGGAGTGCTGTGGAGTGTGTCCTCTCACCTGGGAATCCCCCACTAATGCATGCTGTATTAGACAGGAGGTGCTTAGCATTTTTACGGTGGCTGATTTCATTGCTTTTGTGTAATATGCTTAAAGCATTCTTGAAGATCAGTACAATAGCAAGAATTGCCTCAGGTGTTTTTTGATGACCAAGCACTTGTCATGTTATCGACATTGTGAACGTGGGTAAGTTTAGATATGCTTTTAGACGCTTTGCATTTACTCTGACTTGTATTATTCTGAACTGTGCAGTGAAAGCCATACTCATTGTGTTGAAGATTTTGCACCATTTTAGCTAAGCTTTGTTTTACAGGGTAGCCTCGTATGATTATTATTTCTCTGAAGCTGAGTTTGAACCCTGTGCATCACTCAAGTTGTTTTCTTTCTTGTTTATAATGATCTCTATCTATCTCTCTCTCCATCTGTCTCCTTTTGTAGCCTGGGCGCGTCTGGTGGTGGAATGGCCTGTGACTCAGGCAGTGACCGCTTTACCATTGAGGCATGTAAAGAGACCGAGATGCTGAACTACCTCATCGAGCGTTTTGACAGCGTGGGCATGGAGGAGAGGAAAGCTCCCAAGGTGACACTTGACTGAGAGAACCTAGTTTTCATGTAAAATGTGACTGATGTGACCAAGCTAAAATGTTGTGCTGCTAATGCGAGGTAAATCCAATGCGAACAGAACTGACGATTGTTTAGAAGCTCCCTCACGAACATTTCCTTCTTAGATCAAAGGCAATCTCCTGGGAGAAAGATCACGCGCTCTTTCTAAGAATGAAAATAAAATTGATCGTTGAGCCAAGGGGGACTCCGCTCATCAGGCTGTTTGTCTAGTGATGTTCCTTCTGTATTTCCTCATTCTGAGCTGTTGTGCCATTGCAGATGTGCAGCCAGCCAGTGGTCAGTCAGCTGCTCAGCAACATACGCTCTCAGTGTATTTCCCATGCTGCTCTTGTGCTTCAGGGTGCCCTCACTCATCCCAGGTCAGTGCTTCTAGAATTCCTATTACTGTTAGTAGTGTTCTCAGTGAAATCAGTACCTCAGTCTTATCAGCTCATGATTTGTTGTAAGGGTCCTGCAGCCTGTGTAGACAGGGTCAGTTTATCGTCATTAATACTGATCCTTTTACAGCTGCAAATATTTCTCCTTAATTGCTTATTTTTTCCTCTTTTTAACAAAAAACTCACTTATTTACTATTCCTCAGAATTTGCATATATAATAATCACAAAGCACTTCATTTATTGTTGATACATAGAACATTCTAATAGCTGTTTAAAAATATTTATCAATATTTTTCAGTGTTTTAGTAACTATTCATCTCATTTTCATATTCAGCAATTCCTTTTTGAGCTTTAAAGAATAAGTTCACAGTCGGTAGAGCCTTTATTTGGACTAAACAGCCTTTATTAAATGCAGTTGGATATAAACTTATTTTAAAAAATAAGGTATTTTCTAACTAAATGAATGCAAAGATTAATGACCTAGTAGCATATTTCTTTCATACTACAGGGAATGCTGTTTTCGGTAGTGAAACCCTTATGCACAGTGGGGGGTGTTATTCACTCTGCTATCTGAACATATTAAACTTCACCTTATCGGCTTAATTTATACTCCTGAAACATTAGTGCATCAAGTCGTCAAAAAATCATGAACATAAATATGAATAAAGTAAACACAATAAAATCACTGTGCTCTTCCTCACTTTGCCTAAATTTACATCTCAAAAATTGAATATAAAGATTTGAAATATATATGCAAAGACCCCAACCTTATCGTAACCAAGGGGTCTTTATTTTGTGCTGGTACATTTGAATCATTAAAATTGAATATGATGGGTGCTCCTCCTCCTTCTAATCCTTCCCAGGGCCCCACTGCAGCCCTCCTTACTAGTCCCCTACATGCTGTGCCGGAACCTTCCATACGGCTTTATCCAGGAGCTGGTGCGCATGACTCACCAGGAGGAGGAGGTGTTTAAACAGGTGGGAGGTGCAGCGCACGCCACATGCTGATTCGTTTTGCGCTTAAAGCTGTGGAGGAAGATAATAATTGATGTGGCATTCTCAATGGCATTAAATGTGTGTGTTTTTTTTTAAGTCCCGGAGATGTTTTAGTGGAAAAAAAATCTGAGTAAGTTGTTGTCAACATCCAGTAATCCTCCCTGTTTTATCCTTACTTAACCCTGGTCATATCCTGTATCTGTCTCTTTGATACGTTCTTGCTGTCATAGTGCAGCAAATTGCGGTGTTGTTCAAACAGCCTGCTGTTTACTGGGATAATGAAGTTTCCATAGTCAGGCTGATCATTGATTTCTCCCCAGCAGTGGTGTAGTATTCTCTTTTCAGCTGTGTCCCATTGTGATCAGTGTTCTTCTTCTTGCAGATTTTTGTCCCTATTCTTCAAGGGCTCGGTTTAGCTGTGAAAGAATGTTCCTTTGACAGTGACAACTTCAAGTACCCCCTGATGGTAAGAAGGAAGCCTTTCCAAGGCCTGATTTGCTTCATCTGATGTACTCCTGTCACAGTCCACCCCCATGAAAGCTTTCATTTATGGATAAATGCAAGTTGTTCTGTTTCAAATCCCATTTATGTCCAAAAACTGCATTAAATGAATGGCATCACGCATCATAAAATTGTTCTCAGATGGATGAAGCCTAATTAAAAGATTCTTATAAAAGGACATGGGCTTTACAAATTATGCATGCTTACTTAGAAAACCAGGCAACATTAAGGCTCAGCAGTGCACTTTGATATGACACACTTTGATGTTGTCATTCACAAGGAAAGCCACATTAGCTTCAGCTATCCATCCATTTCAGTGTGAATGTTGACCTGTTGAATAAACAAGGCATTATGGAAATTGCAGGTATGGACTAAAGTCAACAAAGCTCCCATAAATTATAAATCCATTTAAAGCAGATGAACCTTTACTGATGCATAGTGTGATGGTAAAGCATTTGCTAAATTAAGAGAAGGAAAGTGAATAGAAATCATGACTGATCACATGTTTCTGTTGTTGCTCAGCTGTAGCTACATGTTAGAATGTGGCAGGTATCAATACATTGATGACTATTTGAAAACTTAGCTTTCATATCCAATGTTCTGTGATTAAAGTGACATGTTAATACATAGACATTCAATGTTTGATGCTGATGATATTGGACAATAAGTAAAGATAATATTTCTCTGTATTAATGTTTCTCAAGTTGTTTTTATGAATGTTTGACTCTTTCTTTCTTTTTTTTAATGACTGGCGCTTGGCTGGTAGACGCATGGAAACCGTTATTAATCTTTTCTTACCTAACGCTAGTTTACATCATATTTTTACAGGCTTTAGCTGAACTTTGTGAAATCAAGTTTGGAAAGACTCACCCTATGTGCAATTTGGTAAGTTTTGGTAATGGTTTGGTTGCGCTCTTAAAGACTGTAGACAGGCTAGGTTGTTGGTTTGACTTGGTTGAATATAAATATTTATGCAAATTTCTTGGTTGTATATTGTTGCCATTGTAATAAATCCTAATGTCTCTGAAATAATAACCGTACAGAAAAAAAACTAATTTCTTACATCTGTGTGTTTTATATAATGAGCTCTTACTCCAAAATGAAGCTGTTTTAAAATAATGTGAAGGAAAAAAAAGTGGAATTGAGCTATGGGTTTTGATGTGGCCGCCATGTGTTGTGTGTCTTTTGTGGCTCTGTATAGATCACATCTCTGCCACTGTGGTGTCCTGATCCTTTGAGTCCTGGAGCAGGCAGAGAGATTCAGAGACTATCTTTTCTTGGAGCCTTCTTCAGTCTTTCTGTCTTTGTGGAGGATGATGTGAGTCACTTTAATCATAGTCTTCGAAGTTCCAGTGAGGCAAAGTCGCACATGAGCACAGTACAATGCGAATTGTTAAAGCTCATTGTCTGTGTGTCATCTTGCTCAGAAGTGATTCGTAACACATCAGATTCTCTTTTGTTAGACTAAGGTGGGAGACAAGTACTTCTCAGGCCCTGCCATTACCATGGAGAACACGCGTGTGGTCAGTCAGTCCCTGCAGCACTATCTGGAGTCTGCCAGGGTAAGTGCTAGAGCTCAAGCGCTCATGCATTTTTAATGTGCTGCTCCAATCAATCAGTGGAACATTGGCTAGAAAGTTCTTTTTATAGTAAGGTGCAGTGCTACTGAACGGCCCGGTCACCTCTTATTAGTCCTTAAGGCTAAATTATGTTTTACTGTGTGTTCTGTTGAGTTGGATTTCTGGCAAATGAGACCTGAGCTGATTTTTTTTTTTTTTTTGGCAGTAACCGTCCCTAAGAGAACTAGTCCCTAATCAGATTATTTTAATTATGCTGTCACAAATTCATTCATATTTGTGGGTTAAGAGTCTGTGATTATGGGTTTGTGGTCCTCAGGGTGACCTGTTTAAAATCCTCCACAACATCTTGCTGAACGGAGAAACGAGGGAGGCTGCACTCAGCTACATGGCAGCTCTGGTGAATCGTAATGTGAAGAAGGCTCAGATGCAGGTATGACTCATTTCTGATTAGGATTTATTCTTGCAGCTGCAACACAAAATCCATGTTGCTAGCATCAAATACAAAAGAGTATATATTTTCCAAAAAATTCCAAATAAAGATAATTTTTTTAAATAAAATTTAAGGTTCACATGATTTGCCAATCACCATGTTCTGTTTTTATTTGCATTTCATGGTTTGAAACCAGGGTTGTTCAAATAATGCATTTATTTTATAATTGTATACTGCTATTGTGATATACATTTTAAACACACTGGTGAATGAGTGTGACTTGGTTAAAAGCTGGCAGATCTTATATTTTGACAAAAAAAAGAAACATTTTAATTAATCAAATACACCCTCAAAAAAACATTCTTGGCACACAAACTGGCTAATTTGCAGCCCTTTGCTATATCACGATCACAAATTCAGCTGTGGTGATAACCCTTATCAAACAGTATGGTTATTGTTCGGGTTTATCACATATGTTGATTATCTTATTTTGTTTTTGTTTTTAATCTGCTGTTTGTTCCAGACGGATGATAAGCTGGTGTCCACTGATGGCCTCATGATGAACTTCTTATGGGTGCTGCAGCAGCTAAGTATGAAGATTAAGCTGGAGACAGTAGATCCCCTCTACATTTTCCATCCTAGATGTCGGCTGAATGTGAGCCTTGAGGAGACCCGGCTCAAAGCCACTATGGAGGAGCTGAAGAGCTGGCTAGCAGAGCTGCGTAAGTGCAAGGCTAACATGGCTCTTAGTTCACTAATAAAAGTATTATTATTCTACTGTTCTATTGTAATTGTATTAATTACATAAAAATACATGACCACATAGTTGTGATAACTGTTTAAATTTGATTCATCTTAATACATATCGTGATGTATCAGGGAAATTTCTCAAAATATTGTGATATTTTTTGTCTTAAGAAACCACACCACATTTTAATGTCCCGGAGTAAACAACCACAAGTAGTCAAAAGCAGCTGCTTTTTAGTATAGTTTTAGTACACTGGTGGTCTTCTATACTTGCAGCAGTATTTGATACCCTCTCTCCTCTCTCACTCTGTAGATGAAGATCCATCCAAATTCTCAGAGGCCAAGTTCCCTACAGAATGTTTCTTTCTAACGCTACACACACACCACCTGTCCATCTTGCCTGGGTGCCGACGTTACATCCGCAGACTAAGAGCCATCAGAGACCTCAACAGGTATGTGTTTACACATTACGTTCATTTTCAGAGGTATGCGAAAGCGCTTCGTGCTTTTTAGAACCTTGTTACAAGCCTTTTATACACACATGGACAAAATTGTTGGTACCCTTCAGTCAATGAAAGAAAAACTCACAGTGGTCACAGAAATAACTTTAATCTGACAAAAGTAATAATAAATAAAAATTCTATGAAATTTAACCAATGAAAGTCAG
>JBBPDA010000132.1:28494490-28513438 GCA_037974385.1 Arnoldichthys spilopterus
TGTGTCTGTGTGTGTCTGTGTGTGTCTGTGTGTGTCTGTGTGTGTCTGTGTGTGTCTGTGTGTGTCTGTGTCTGTGTGTGTGTGTGTCTGTGTGTGTCTGTGTCTGTGTGTGTCTGTGTCTGTCTGTATCTGTGTTTTATTTTTTTTTAAGCGTAGGCCGAAAGTCTTTATTAGAGGTGTTCGACTTCCCTCATCCCCTCTTTAATTTGCGTGAGCATGAGGAAGAGCTGGGATTGGGTGGCTGTGTGGTGGCTCTGGTACTAGAAAGGTCGTGAAGAGTAAATGCAGAGCGATTGACCTGATTAGAAACATAATCCTTGGGCTCGTGTGAGGTCACCACACTGCAGTGCTAATCTTACTGACCCTCGCAGGTGCACGCCTGCCTACTCCAAATGTCACTCTTCACACTGTGCTGATTAACCACAGTGCTCAACCGAGGAGGGACCACTTCTGTCTTGGTGGCTGTTCCTCTCCGGGAGAAGTGATTGCTCACTCCTAATGAAAGTAGTGGGCTGATCTCAGTAGAGATGGCATGAACATACTGTAAGATCTGATGATGCAGATTGTCTACCCCACCATACATCTGTGCATCCACTGCTGACACAGACATTACATTGGCCCAGTAGAGAATTCTACAGTGGATAAAAATTGTGATTGGATCATTAATGTATCAACTAGGTATTTTTTTTAATGTGTTGATCATTTTGTCCTAGTGGAATCATAGGCTCAGTGGCAATCAATAGTAATGTGCCTTGTGATGGCTGCTGGAGGCACTTTTAGAGCAGCTCTTGTTTCTCTATCTTCTCTATCTTTGTTGTTGATCTGAAAATGCACCCCCCACACGTATTGTCTCTTAAGCCTTAAAAGAATCTCCTCCCTGATTCCAAGTGTAGTTGATCACCGAAAAGATATTTTGGGGTCTAAAGTTTGCTCCTATGAGCTTTCATGTCTTCTGGAGCTGCAAGGCTAATGTAGCTAAAAATTAATGGAAGTGTATGTCACTATTTTTTGAGGGAACATGCACTTCAATTAGCTTTGCAGCTCCTGTTCAGCACTAAAAAAGCAAACTTTAAATGTCAGACATGGCTTTGCTGATCCTCATCATCTGTGTTTGTGGTAAGTGAGAGTTTTAGTGATATTTTGATGAGACTTTCTTTTAAGATATACTAAATGATCTAAATGGGTGTTGTGATCTAACCCTAATCTGCATAAAATCCATCCAGTGACCTTATAACTGCATGTTGCCAACTCACTGTGTTGCTTTGTGTAGTTTTGAGGAAATGGGCTATAAATTAAAATAAAAAAAGTATGTATTAGTAAATGTTGTGAGGTGTATATTTTTGTAAAATCATTTGTATGCGTTTTCTTACGTAAACCCACAAACTATATAAATAAATAAATTGTTTTATGCAACTTCTACACAAATGGTGTGCTCTTGCTTCAAACACTTGCTGTTTCACCTTGAACTACAAAGTGTCAGACATTGGACCTGAAATGTTATAGGGACTAAAATAAAAACAACACTGTCACGTCACCATATAAGAGTATAATTTGCATTTGCTTAATTTGTGTTGCTCAGTATTTGTATAAAAAAACGACCCCTAGTCTGTTATTGCCCCAAATATGAGAGTCAGCTGTCATTAAAAATGAATGGCAGCTGGTCACTTCATTGCTCTTCTGTTACTCATGTGACCATGGGGTAGGCTGCACTTCCTTTCTGACTTAATCCTGTCATACCCTCGTCTGTGTAAACCCGTGTTCTGTGTTTGTTATAAACACCTACTTTGCAAAATGTGCTTTTAATACTTCCTGCATTCTTATATGTGGGCAAAAATTTGAAGGCAACTCTGCTCAACAGACATGAAGTACATGTTTCCTGGTAGATGTTCTGTGACCTAATTTGAAGAATTGTATCTCTTAATAAAGAGATACTTTACTCTTGATCCAAAATAAAAGGTCCTGTGAAAGCAAACCGCACTAAGCTTAGTCTCAGTTGGAGCACTGCCGATGCCCTCGCCGGTTGACTCTAGAAACTATCAGGCTTATGTAGCTTTGGCTCAGACTAGAGTCCAGCCACCATTCCAAGTGCTCCAAAATGCTTTTTTACATTACGTTTTTCATTTCATTTCACTCAAAGCGTTTTTAAATTCATATGTGGGCTTGTGTGATTATTACTACACTTACAACAGTACAATTAGTATCACCAAGTACTGTTTACTCTGCAGAGTGTGTTTTGATTCTATGCATGCATATGAATGAAACAATACTATAATACTGTTATTTTATTATTTTTTATTATTATTGCTGCTGCTTTTTAACATTTGAATATCAAAAAAACATAGTAATTATAATATACAGTGCTATCATGTGATGAGAGGCTTAGATGATGGTTTGGCTGATTTATTCATCATGTACCCTAGTTATGAAATCCATCTCATGCATAAGAGACTGCCTTGTGCACAGAGATGATGTCTTTCTGTCCAACAATGCCTCTAATTTTGAATGACGTGGCAATGGGCCGATCCCAAGCCTGTGATCTCCCCCTTGTGTCATAATCCGTAATTAAGAGCACACTGACAGTGGGTTGATCTCAGAGCTGTGATTTCTGCTGCGAGTAGAAACCTATTAAGATGTACGAGAGAGCAGAAGCAGAGAAGGGGGGAGGGTGGGAAGCAGCAGTCAAGAGTAGAGGCACCATCACGTGCGTAAGAGTGTGAGCGAGCATCCTCTGCTTGCGCGATGGGTATTATGGGATTTTTCCTCTGCTGCTGTGGCACAAATGCAAAGGCTTCCTTTTTTTTAAATAAACATGTCTTTTGTTTTCAAGCTCCTGCTAAATTAGAGAAGAACCTCCCTATTACTAGACTCTGCATTATGGAGTTTCCTTCTTTTGCTTTTCCATTGGTGGGAGTTTTTTGGAAATTGTGGTGGTGGTTATTTTGGTTTGGCCTCGTACCGAAGTGAAGTCCATTAGCTGTGTCAGTATGTGCAGAAATCCAGGCCAGTCTCCAGCCTGTCTGGAGAAAGGTAGACCAGCAATAAATAAATCATGTTGTTTTGCTTTAGTGAACCCCGATGTTTTAGCAGTACATTATCTTTACATGATAGCCCAGTTAAAAAGCAAAGAAAATGATTTTTAAAAAAAATGCTGCATCATCACAAAATATCTCCCCCTCTCATGCATGTCATTTAGGGTAGTTTTGCTTTAACGTGGCTTGCATGTGGCTCTGTGGCACAACTCCGAAGCTTTTTCTGCATGTGTTTTAACAGGAACAGTAAAATTTGTAATGTCTTTGAGCAAAACGAGACTCTGTTTAGCCGATTTGTTGATCGTGATCGTTCTTCACGTGGACCTCAAACTACACCGATCAGCCTAAAACTGTGCAGCTCCCTCTCATGCTTTCAAAACCGCTCTGATCTGTTCAGGCGTGATCTCCACTAGACCTCTGACGGTTTGCTGTGGTATCTGGCATCAACAGATTGGCACCAGGTCCTTTAAACCCTGTATGTTGTGAGGTGGGGCCTCTAAAGACTGGACTAGACTAACCAGCACATTGCACAGATGCTTGACTGGGTTGAGATCTAGGGAAACTGGAAATGCCTTCTACTCCCATAGTTCATCCTGGGGCTACCTCTTGACACATGTGCACCCAGCACTCCACGTGATGTAAATGAATGTTCTTTGTCAGATCAGGTGTTATTTTTTTATTGCTCCAGATTCGTATGCTTCATGCCGATTGTAGCCGCTTTCAGCAGTGGACGGGGTGAGCACGGTGTCACTGTGTCTGCAGCTACGCAGCCCCGTACAGTGTTTGGACAGCTTTCCTTCATAGCCAGCTTTAACTTTTTCAGCAAAAATTGTTGTTTTGGAAATGCTCTGACCCAGTTATCTACGCTTCACAATAAGCCCCCTGTCAAAGTCACTCAGATCCTTATGTTTACACATTAACCTTGAGATCTGACTGTTCACTTGCTCCCTAATACATCTTACCCATTGACATGTTTTAATGTAGTTAGATAATCAGTGTTACTCACTTTACCTGTCCAGGATTTAATGTTCTGGCTGATAGATGTAAGTTTTCTAATAAACTTTCAGCCTGTATCTGGCAACCCGAGGAGCAAAACACAGGCGATGAATCATCTGTCTTCAGGTTTGATCAGTAAAAGAGCTACATTGAGTATGGATACCTAGGAGTTGGGTTTTTCTGTTGCATTCTCTCGCTCTTGCTCTCATGCTCTCTCTCCCCACACACACTCTTCTCTTGTTTGAGTCTGTGACTCAGACTGTGGTGGGACCTGAATGGGAGAACCGCAGTAGACAGCTCTTTGTAGTCTAGGCACGGCCAGTTGTGCCTACTACTTTTATTCATGCTGTGTTATTGATGGGAATGCAAAGCAGAATCAAGAAACAAGAGGCAATAAGGGGATGCAAAACAACTAGCCCATCCTATCTAACACGCTTTCCCCATACCCTACCTGTGGACTACTGTGACTGCGCCAAATCCACTGTCCTGATTCGGCCGTCGTCAACAGTGTTCTCGCATCCTTTTCTGTTGTGCAGAGATGTGTAGACTAGGTCCTGACCAGTATATCGTTTGGCTGCTATTGAGGAGGCATATATTTAATGGCAAAAATCTTGATGATCAAGCCTTGACCTGTTTGATATTCAAATGATATAATTTAATAAAAAGTTTAACTTTCTGTGTAATGATCTTTGTTGTGATTTTAGCTCATTCAATTTAGTCTTAGTAGCAGTTGTCATATCTGTAATGCAGAATGAAATGTTTCTTAGCTGCTTTTCTGTATCTTGCAATATTTCTGGCTCTAGCAAACGAGTCATAACAAAAGCTGATTGCATTTCCAGTTACTGGGTGGAGCACAAGGTAAAGTACTCCCCCCCCCCCCCAAGGGGTAAAGCGCACCAGCAGAAATTTTCGGACTTTCTTTTTTTTTGTCCTCTGAGCCTCCTTCTGTTTTCTTCTTCCCTCAAATCAGTCTCTCCTCTCTCTTGCAGACTCTGGAAGTTGTCCGTCTCAAATTTTAAGTGATTGGGGAAGGGTTGATGTTTAAGTCACCTATCGCACACAGTGCAGTTTATAGAGAACTTTGGAATTAAATCACACATTTTTATTACAGCAGCAATAAGGTTATTTTAGTTATGTCAACAGGGATGCAGCGGTTTCTCCTCAAACAATGCAAAAAGGCCAGCTTTTTTTCCCTTCATGAATGTATATTTAGCAGGTAGCCTGTATTAAAAATAACTGCTCCTCAGACTTTCCCCTTTCCACTGACCCTATGATATATTTGGAGTGGGAGCATGTGGAATGCCTTTGATTCTGACACTGTAGAGGTTATAACTCTTTCTCCGTGTACGCGCTGCTGCTCTGACCTGTTAAAGCTGATCCATCTTTAATCAGGGCTTCATAGTTCGGACAGAATGCTAGAATTGTTGTAGTGCTACATACCATTGCTGTGATGTGCTTTTGCACTATGGTAAAACATTGATAAATCCATAATGTGATTTGTTTTTTTTTGTTTTTTTTTTTGTTTTTTACTGGTTTTGTCAATACCCTGTTCTATTAGGACTGGATGTGTTTTTGTTAAGATCTTCTGCGAAGCCATTTTTATAATAACGATTAACGAAGCACATTTTGTGCAGACCTGTTCTCAGGACACCTGCGCAAGTGCTACACATCCTCACCAGGAAAAGGAAGCGTGCACGTGTACTTGTGTTTGGCGCAGTAAACAGAAAATCTCTTCCTAGGAATCCTCCTCTTGTCTTTCGTCAGGGTGTGAACTGCAGGACATGCAGTCGTTTCTCTTTCACCAGGGTGAAGAGTCTTAAAGCAGACTGAGATAGACATAGTGCTTTGGAATAGAAATAGCCAGCACCAGAGTTCGATTCATGGAAGTAGCCAATGTTAATTTATCTTCAGTCTTCTTTTGGCTGTAGAACCAAGAAGTTCTGCCTAGTCAGCCACCTTCTAGAAACACTATCAACCATCTGTTTCTAGAACGTTCTTCAGGTCCATCTATGGTTCGCCTGGTCTCCGTGGGATTTGTGTTTGTGTGTGTGTGTCGTGTGTCCCATGTTCTCTTGCTGAGTGGAGTGTGTCAGAAAGGTCTGAGTGCAGAAATCTGCCCATTCCTTCCTGTCACTGAGTATCTGTCAGCATATGGAGGAGCACCTGCCATCTGCTGCTGTATAAATAGACCGGGCAGCATGGGCCTCTCGCGGGCAGCTGGGGAGAGCTGCACTTTCCCAGTGGTTTCCAGCTAAACTGCCTCCCTGACCTGCTTCCATCCCTAGCTCTATAGGTTAATCATCTCACACAATGCTTTTGTTTTATCCCCTGCTCATCACCTCTGTTTAAACCTCAGATCTTCATTAGGCCTTTAATAAACACCTGCATGAAAACTCTAGTGTAGTCTACACAAGGGTCAGTAAAATATGTTTGTGCATATTGACAATTGTTAATGTTTTTTGTTTGTGTTTACTCCATATCGCATCAATTAAAACCTTTTGTAGAAGATTTCACAGTTTTTACCTTGATAGCATTTTGCGTTTTACTGCTAACTTAAAAAAAGAATTAAATGTTAATTTGATGTTATTATTCAGTTTAATCTGTTTAACACCTAAGATGAGTAAATTAGAAGAAAAAATTACATTTATAGCAAATATTTAGAAAATGTTAGTGAACAAAAACTAGAAGTGATGGAGGAAAATCTTCCTTGGTCTATTTTAAACATAAGACTGAGAAACATATTTGATGTTACTGTTTGAGGCTTGACTATAAAGGTACTTTAACATGGCTAGCATCAAAATCTCCCAGTGCTTACATTGCCATTGTTTTCCTATAGAGACACAACATGCCTTTATTTGGACCTCAGAGCTGCATTGCATTCAAACAGACGTTATAACTCGCTGCACAAAGCTGCAATTGGTTGAACTTTTTCATGAGCGCAACCAGTGATTTTGCAGTGCGTCTTACTGGAACATGTGACACAACACCGGCATATATGTTAAGAAAGCATAGGACAATCTGATGAAGCTTATGCTGTGTGTGTCCGGCTTTTCAGAGCTGTATGAAACCGTTTCAAAATTGATAACATCACATCTGTTTAAAAAAGATGCATACATAATTATATACCCAACATACTCTGACACTGTCATGGTTATTAGATATTAGTTAATTAGTAAATATCATAACTTTTTAAATGTTTAATTTATTTGCAGAGCGGTTGTTGTACAATCCATGATTACATATCTAGGACACATGTCATGTGGAGGGCTGAGTGACATATTTTTGCCCTAACACTATGTGAAAATGTGAGTTTAAGTGTGAGACTGCTGTAAAAGTTAAGAAAATATTTAAAAGCCTATTCTTTTCCGGAATACCACTTGTTTTTGGTGAGTTCTTGAGAGGTTAAGAAACTTTAAAAGGATTTTAAAACTTAACAAAAAAACAAAAACAATTGATCTTTTTTTATCAAACTTCAGAGAATCTGCATTTTAGTCTTGCTACATCTGAAGGTCCCTAACTTCTCCCGTGTTCATGTCAGACACAGTTAGGAGCGAGACTTGCAGTAAGACTATGCAGAAGAGTCATTGTGCTCTAAATAAGGGCATAGGCCCCATACAGCCTTGTCATAACAGATTACCTAATGCGTTATGCAGGCCCTGGTGTGGACTAGGTCACTGCATTCACTGCATTGTTCTCCAGCTTTCCTGTTTCTCTTTGTCTTTAGCTCCGTAAAGTGAAAGCTACGTGGCCTGCATGCAGAGACCTGACTAGAGATCGGTCTTCACAAGGGGGGAAACTCCAAACCCCTTGCTATGATATTTAAACACAAAAACAGGGCTACTCCCCGCTACAAATGCTGTTCAGATAAACCTGACAGAACGGGTGAATAGTGAGGATGGTCTTCCGCTAATGTCCCCCTGTAGACATTCTCTGTAGTCTGTCATTTATAATCTCACAAATCACTCACTGCTGCTCTGCAGTGCATGTTTATATGTGCAGTCTTCTTTGCTGTACCGGCTTCCACAGATGTTTTTTTTTTTTTTAAAGATTTTTTCTGTTGTCAGTAAATATTAAACAGACTTATATACGGACGTGATTTTCTGTTATACATACTGTTGTATGTGGTGTGTTCCTAGTCAGGGTCACAGATTAAAAACGTTTCTAATTACTACTTTTGCTGTGATTAGGTACACTTTCAGGTCTTTCTTTTTTTTTTAATTGACTGGTCCTTTGTGAGTGAGTTTGCTTGTAAAATAGTGTTTGTGTGTGTTTGTGTGTGTGTGTTTGTTTGTGTGTGTTTGTGTTTGTGTTTGTGTGAGTGTGTGTTTGTGTGAGTGTGTGTGTGAGTGTGTGTGAGTGTGTGTGTGTGTGCGGTTCATGGTTGTGTGTGTGTGTGTGGTTCATGGTTGAGCGGGAGAGTGGACATTAGTGTAGTTTTCCCCTGGTCATTGGGTACAGGAGCACCTACCAAAAATTGCTGAGCCCATGTGCTGTGAGCAATGTGTGTCTGCTGCATTCATCCGCTCTTTGACGGAGAGGTCTTCTTTTAGCATTCCTATTTAAGATCCATCAGAGTGGATTGATGTCTGTAGATGCCATTGCCAGTGTAAATCTTGACTGTTATTAATTTATTCTCCGCCCCATGATCAACATCTGCCCGTTCCATTCATCAGCCTGTGAAGGATATGTTGGGTGATGTGACAGACCTTCGTTTTCCAGTCGGTGCTTCACCCTTTCCTCCGTATGTGCTAGACTTGCAGTTTTCCTCTTCCGAGACCGGCTTGTGTTGGCTTCCAATTTGCTGAAGGCTGCTAATTGTGGGTATCGATTTGGCTTTGGACCAATGTGGAGCCTAAGAGAAGGGGGAGGTGCCGTCTGCATGCATCTCACCGCGTCAGACTGAGCATGGCTGCTGTTCTGTGATCCTCTGTAGCATATCATCGCTGTCTAGGGTTCTGTACAGCCTGAAGCCACATGATGGTTTCCTGCTCTCCTTTTCCATATAAACTGTTGACTGTCTGTTGAAAAATGGCCCAGCACTCGTTAGGAGTCCCTCCTGCCTTTGTTTCGTGCTGTGATGAAAGGAGACAAGCTCATTATCTTGCGCCTCTGTGCATCTGAGCCCTGCCTGGGCCATCTCAGCGCAGCATGACTGGGCTCACAGCACCAGAGTATGTGTGTGTGTGTGTGGTAACTGGCAAGTCTTACCAGTTCTGTGCGTGAATGATGGCTCAAAAAATTGTCTGTGTGTTTTGTCAAGATTGTCTTTTCTTTTGATCAAAACGGTCCCCTAATCACGATTCCCTACACTGAAACTTAATTTATTACAGCAGAAATAAGAAGAATACAAAACCCCTGGAATTGTGTCTTCTGGTAATATTCAACATTGAATTCGGCATTATGCAAGTTTAGTATTTGGGATTGGTTCAGTGGAGTTTTGCCTGATCCATTAAGACATTAAGCTTTTTTGCCACATAACGAACACTAAACAAAAATGACGCTTAATAGTGGCCTAATCTAACACACTTGTCATGAGCCAACAATACCTCCCTAAGCTAACACAGTAGTGCAATGATGCAGTTGCTAAAAAACAGCATCACAGGTTTACTCCTCACTCTGTACCAAAGAAAACACATGCCACAATTTATAATAGACTTGGACCGATAGAATAGGGAGACTTTACCATCATAGTGTTACGTGAGTCACTGTATGCCTTCTTCACTGTATTGTCACTATTCTGGGAGTAAGAGAGAAATTCTCAGAGAAAATAACAGATTACCAGAATAGTTCAATGGGGCATAGCAGGAATTTGAAAGATTTAGATTTCTTTGTGGGTTCATATGTTTGTAAGCCTGTAATACCATACTTTGTATAGTCATGAGACCGTTAACTGGTCTCAGTTGGAGTGCATGGTGGATTGTGGTTAGGACATTGTTATTGGGAAGTGAATGACACGTTCAGTGTGAGATTTACATAATGATGAGCTTTTTACTGAATGGGAAGATGAGGACTGTATTTTCTGTTTTGTGTGCATGTAATAGCTTAGAGAGAGGACTAATTACAGCCACTTGGGCAGTGCTTCGCCCTAGTGTTAGCATTGTGCCTCCACACAGAGCAGTTAAGGTGTTCGCTTCTTGCTAATCGTGACCTAAGTCACAAGGGTAGAGGACTTGTATTCCTGTGTCCATTATGACCTTAGACTTATTCAGAACAGTTCATTAACAGCTGGATTCGTTTTACAACTCACTCACACGTGATTTCACAGTGCTAAGGATATTGATGCTGGCTTTTTAAGCTTTGTGCACTCACTTTCACATCCTGCTTTTCAGAAGTGCTGCATGCATGGCGTCCCATCAAGGCTGCACACTCGGCAGTGCTAAGTAGCTTAATGTGTAACTTACAAATGCTAATGCTAATCCTAATGCTTTCGTTTTAAGTCTTTTTACATGTTTCGTTGGTTGTAAGACATTGTGAAGCATGAATATAACGGTTTCTGAAATTATGTAATAGCATTATGGTTGTCTGGTAATTTGGGCTTGCTTAAAAATGTTGGGGGAAAAAAAACAAACAAAAAGCTTTAAGAGACAAAAATGAAATGCGTAAAAGGTTGAATTGTGGCAAATACGCAAATATTCATGTAAGCTGCTGAATCCCACTGTGCGGAGTGCTGGTTGTCATGGAAACGGGTATTTAGACCCTACCTGTTGCCATGGTTTGGGAGGGCTGACGTAGGCTAATTGCACAAGAAATGTATCTGGGTGTGTTTCCGAGTCCATAAAACATATATTCCTTTAGATCATTTAGGCAATATTTTCAGATGGAAAGGGCTGAATGACCGTGGTTAAAGACTTCGGTCTAGAGAAGACTACAGCCCGTATACCTCAGCAGAGCTGCTGCATGACTGACTTCGAGCAGATGGAAGGAGAGAGTGAGCGAGAATGAGTGGGCAGAGGCATTGTGAGCATGAATCACAGCCAATGGAGGATCTCCCTCCCTCTGTCCTCTATAAAACTGAAAGAGGGCCGAATGAGACACGACTGCCTTCGTGATAAGGAGGACTACATCGATTTATCCCAGTGTGCACTCTAAAGGATTGTGGGTTTTTGTGTGTGTGTGTTGGATATTTTATGAAGCAAATTGGCCTTAATTTGTAGGAAATTTTGAGAAAAACATTTTGAACCTACATTGGTTCCAGTAGAAAAGTTCTGACTTTTTTAAAGAATTTCTACAAAAGCTCCGCTACATTTTAAAGACCAAAGTATTTTTGTTACTAATGCTAAGGTTTGGTGTACAAACATCTTACATACATGATTTAACATATGTAAAACTTATGGGTTTGTTGTTGTTCATATCATTACAATTAAATAATACATAAAGGCCATTTATTATTATTATTATTTTTATTATCACATGAAGGTTTGTTACACTTCTAAAATACATATAGGACTTTTACTGTATATACGACATTATGATACTAATACTGAGTACACATCTCAGTAACAGGAAGTCCAAAAGAGGGTCAACCTACATAGCTGGGCTTTATTCCAGTGTTCCAGTATACACCTGCTGTCCCCATCCCACAGCTCCAGTGCAGCTGATGAAGGCAGCGTGTATGGTGCGGGCGTTTATAGCCTCTCTGGGCTTTTTGTTCCAGGAAGAGAGCTCAGGTCAGAGTTGAAATTGCTCCTCATTTAGCTTTGCCTTTTTGGGTATTGGGTCATTAGGCAAAAAAATAGTCAAGTCAGTCCTTATGTGATCCTATTGAGGGAGAAGCTGGAAATGCAATATAGACAGCAACCTGCCCCCACCTGGATGGCCCTGGGACACCATTCGTGACCTCAGTGGTCAGGCACGCTGCCATCATGCTCTCAGGGGAAAGGCCTTTACTCTGAATGTTGTGCAGACATTGACTTTGCTTTTCCTCAGTTTATCTTTCTCATTCGACTGTGACCTGTAGTTAGAGGAGGTTTAGATTAGAGGAGCACTGAGCTGAGGCCTCACCACACACACACACACACACACACACACACACACACACACACACACAGATACACATACACCATTGCATTATTGATGAATGACGTGAAATTAAGCAGCACACCCAACCAAGCTGCTCCGGGATTCTCGCTGCAGAAGGCTCTAAAGCCCCTTCATCTCAAGCATGGTGCTTTTGTGCCTAATTAGACTGTTGACTTCTGAAGAGCACACTCTGCTCCTGCTGTCCATTTTCTTTTTATACAATGGCGTGAACCTCACTCTATGGGAGCTTGCATTAGGATAAGTGTCCCTGTCTGACGGTTGACAGTAAGGTGTTCTTTTCATTGACCCTGGCCACAGGCAAGGCTATGTGTGTGTTGCTGTTTTGTTTGGGTGGTTGCTAGGCCTGGAGCATGTTCATCACATTCGTCAGTCGCTCCCTCTTCTTCTTTTTTCCAGTTGCCGCTCATGGATCTGAGCACAGGCACTTGCCAAGGCTCAGACATGTCGGCCAGCCAAGGGTTCAACACCAACTGGCCTTCTAATAACTATAAATATCCTACAGTGCAGAGATGGGGAGCAGGCCGCATATTAAGACCCCTCCACATTCCAGACATGGCTGCAGATTCCTGTTTATTAAGACTGAAGGCCTGTGTGGCCACAAGAGAGAAGGATGGGTTTGTGTATGCATGGTACAGGGGGAGGGAGGCATGTGTGGGTTTAAAGAGATGAGCAGAAAGGAATGGGGTGAGTGGAAATAAATCGGATGGGTGATTTTCTTTTGTCGACAGGGAGTAGGGCTGGGGGATTTTGGTATGGACTGGCATGGAGAATTTCTACCAGTGTTAATACTGAACAAAATGTAACCGTTTATAAAAAAGAAATTTGCTAAAAAGTTTACAACAGTCTACAGCAGAGGTGTCCAGCTTCAGACTTGGAGATCTACCACCTTAGAGAGTACAGATCCAACAAACCTGGCTCTTGTATTCAGACCCCCTGAGGGCCTTTATGACCTGGATCAAGTGTTAAGGTTGAAGCTAACATCTGCAGCGGGGTGGATCTCCAGGACTTGGGGAGGGAGTTGGGCCATGAATTAATTTTTTTATTCTTTGCATTTTGGCACAAGGTTTCTATTCATTTCTTGTTTATTTTATTTTAATTTTTTGCATTTTTCAATGTTGATTGTTGTGCTTGCAGCAAGTGGTTTTTAAGTGGTTTCAACAATCTTTACTATAATCATAAAAGTCCCTTGTTAAGTCTTAGATGTTGATACTTTTTTGTACGCCTGTTGAATTCGTTCGCAGTACAAGCTGAGTTGATAAAATGAAACACCATCATGGTTGAAATGATAAAACATAAGCATCCAAACTTAACTATGAAAATACTTTAGTTTCATGCAGCAAATCTTCCTGTGAGGAGGACACAAGTCACAAATTAAAAAGAGCCAGTTACCAGAAAACGCTAAGAATATTAAGTTTGAGTTATTGTAACTTCTGTTGGTAATTTGATATAGGGAAACTTTGTCAGTCAGTTAAACACTGATTGGTCACAAAATGTTCATGCGGGTCATGCTCTTGAACTCTTTGGTTTGAAAGATTCAGCTCTTTTCGTTATAGTCATGCAAACTGCAGTGGCTCTTGCTGAGCATGTTTTGAAAAGCCAGCTGCTTTGCTTATAGTGTTCTCCCCTCTCAACTGTTGTGTCTGAATAGAAAGTGCTTAAATCGGTGATTTACATTTTCAGTTTGTGTGTTCTGTGAAGTCATGTGCCCCCCCGCAGCTTTGCTAATTTTTACATCACATTGTTTGTCGGGTGAACAGTTTGTTTCACACTAAGTCAAGTAGTAAAGTGGTATTTGTTTTATTCTTTGTAGTGAGTTGTTTATTTGGGAGAGCAGTCATATAGTACTTTAAGGATGTGTATTATAGAAGCACATGATATTTCATTATATCTTTAATAATCAAGGTGATCATTATTATTTTTTTAAGCGACATTTTTACCACTCTTTCATTCAAAATTCCGTCAGTTGAGTTCAAGTCGTTTGAGGTTTTCTCATGTGTACTGCCCTTTTCAAAGGTTCAATAAAACCTTTCTTCTTGTTAAACTCTTCCTTGGTGAATATCCTACTGTGTTTAGGATCATTATCTGTTAAAACTTCAGCTTTTGTGCAAATGGTCACACATTATCTTCAGGCACTCTTTGATGCAATGCATAATGCTTGGCTGCATCAGTGACAGAAAGCTGAAAAACTCTACACTTTATTGATGCTGTACTTCATTTTCTTTCTTCCAGGTATATTGAATCCCAAAAACCCCAAAGAGGCACCAAAGTCCTTCAGCTTCGACTATTCTTACTGGTCACACACCACGGTAATCCTGTCCCCACTATTGTTTGTGAATTAGAAGAGTAATTCATTGGTATCTGACCAGCTTTTTTTCTCTCTGCCTTCCTTTTTTGTGCTCCTTGCAGCCTGATGATTCCAGCTTTGCATCCCAGAGCCGTGTGTACAATGACATTGGGAAGGAGATGCTGCAACATGCCTTCGAAGGCTACAATGTTTGCATCTTTGCTTATGGCCAAACCGGAGCTGGAAAGTCTTACACAATGATGGGCAAACAAGAAGAAGGACAGGAAGGCATCATCCCTCAGGTATACATTTCCTTTAGTGAGTAAGGGGAAAATGGAGCTAGACAGAGCTGAGTGATTCAGGTTTATCTCCAGACCCTGTTCCCACAGCAGCTGTTGCCAGAGGACATTAAGGAATTAGCTCTCTGTCTGTAGCATCCAACAGAGGTTTGAGTTATTTGTGTGCTTTATCGATCAGTCTCTCCTCACTGCCTAATGCACCATTTTCCTCCCCCCTTTGCTCAGCTCTGTGAAGATCTCTTTGAGAAAATCAATGACAACAACGACGGGGAGATCTCGTACTCTGTGGAGGTGAGTAGCAAACACAGCCCTGCTCCCTCTATCTATTCCCACGAACCCTTTCGCCTCTCTCCATCTCCCACGGAAGAGCTGGACTGGCCGAGCGGCTGTGTTAGTGCAGTCAGGCAGGGGAGTGACAGGGTTGTTCAAAGGCCACTCGGCTCTGCCTTGTCTGTTAACTATTGTGCTACGTCTTTACCAGCCTTGCAGTTACTTCAAAGCATGTAAATGTTAGAAAATTCCTCTGTAATTTATTGTGGAAAGTAGATCTATTTTGAAGCAAGAAATTGCTAACAATAAAATATTTTTTATTCCCTTTTCTGCTTCTGCATTACATCACCTCATACGGACCTTTGTGTCAGTGTCAAGAAATAATAATTTTATGTTGAAGAAAATGCTTCATTTTTTTATTGTGATACAGATTTTTTAAAAATATAACTTTAATGCAGCAAAAAATAACAAGTACAAATTAAATGACACACCATGTTTGTCTAGGCATTCTCTGAATATTTTGTCAGCACATCGTTGCTGTCAGACAAAAACCTTGTATTTCCAATATGGCAACTTTTGAAGCACAAAATCTTCTTAAATTAGATGGTGTAAAACCCCTTCTTTTGCTCCGTTCATAGTGAAACCTTTTACACAATGTAAATGTCAGTAGATGTGTTCAGATTCTGTAAAAATGTAAAAAAAAAAAAATGTATTCAGGGTTTTGGTTTGACAGCCATATGTAAATCTGCATTTCCTTAGGTGGCATACATGGAGATTTACTGTGAGCGTGTGAGGGACCTACTGAACCCGAAGAACAAAGGGAACCTGCGTGTGAGGGAGCATCCTTTGCTTGGGCCGTATGTTGAAGATTTGTCCAAACTGGCGGTCACCTCCTACACGGACATTGCTGACCTCATGGATGCTGGTAACAAGGCCAGGTGAGAGAAAGACTGTAGCTAAACAGTACTTTGATCTCCGGGGGGATAGTCAGCAGCCTTTGTTTCGGAGAGAGCATTTTTAATCTCACGTCTCGCTCTATGAAAATGAGGGTTTGGTTGTAGGAAGGCATTCTGTGCTGTGTGTCTGGGTCAGTTTTTCAGCGATCCAGAAGTCGTTCACTTTGTAGGCAACACAGAGGATGCCATTATGCTTGGTTAAAAATAGCACATCTGAAAAGGGTCATGACTTGTCATGGGACATGTTGATGTATTCTGTGTGTTCTCTTGGAGAGGAGTAGCATGTCTCTAATCCTCAAGTGCTTACTTCCAGGGTTTATTTGTGGTGTGTGTCATGTAAAGCTCATTTCCCTAGCGTGTATACCACACCACAGCACAGGCACCACAAGAGTCATAGTCTTATTCTTTCGCTCTCTAGTACTCTCCAGGATTACCCTTCGTGTGGGCGTGCCACATACTCTAGTGTTAAGCATGACTGGCCTTGAAGTCTGCCCAGTAAACTTTCTGTAGGGGTGGGATTCTTAATTGTTATTTCCAAACAATGCATATAACCTGCATTGCATATACATTTGTGTGTGCATGTGCGTACATGTGTGCACTACTTTTGGAAATGTCAGTACTGTTACAGTAGAAGGCTGTGAATGAAACTGTAAAATGATCTTTGAAGGCTTTATAAATGTCATGCCACCTTCTCACCGGGGTTATGAGGTCCCATACATTAATTCCTTTAGACATTGTTTGAAGTATATCAGCACTGAGAATCTCTGACCTCACAAGATTTTTTTATTGATTTTTTTTTTATTGTTGTTATTGTTTTTATTTAATATATTCTGCTCTTCTCTTCAGGACGGTGGCCGCCACCAACATGAATGAGACCAGCAGCCGCTCGCACGCGGTCTTCACGATCGTCTTCACCCAGAGAAAGCACGACAGCGAGACCGATCTGTCCACAGAAAAGGTCAGGCCTCTACCTCACGAACAGCCATCACCTCAACCTGCTTAGTCTGATGAGATTGAGTGAGAAAGAGAGAGACGAGAGACCTGCTGCAGGCCTGGAGGACAGGGGTGGGAGACATCCCACAAGTCTTGTGTGTAGGGCTCATTGTCTGATCCCTTGGCGCACAAAAGCACCACTGTGGTGTCAATGTGTACAATAGCCATTGTGCAGTGTGGCTACATTAGATTTTACTATACAGGCTCCACTACTGGGCTGTATTCATACAGGCCAAATATGAAAGCGAGGGAACCGAATGAAATGGTGCTCTGTATGTCTCTGACCCAAATAGTTTAGCTGATGGATTTTTAGTGTAAATAAATCAACACACTGATGATTTCACTGTGCCAGTGGAACATGAATTTGCGCTAATATAGAGGTTGATATACTGTTGAACAATAGGGGGTGGGGGGAGAAAATGGAGGCTCTTTGTAATGTACAGTATACATACGGTGCTGTAGATTGTCTTTGTCTCTTTCATTGATTTCTCTCTTTTGTGTCTTGGGTGTAAATGTTCCTGTGCTATCTTGTTTCAGGTCAGCAAAATCAGCCTTGTGGACTTGGCAGGCAGTGAGCGCGCTGACTCGACTGGGGCCAAAGGCACCAGACTGAAGGTAAAGCCTAAATTTAATTCCCTTTGCAGGGCCATATGTGGAATTGGCAAGGGAGACTGATATCTATACACATCTCTCTATCTCTTTAACTCACTCACTCAGTCACTCTCTCTCTCACTCACTCACACACACACACACACACACGCACACAAAGCATTTAGAATAGAGATATTTAACACTAAAATTCATGCGCCTCAAACCCTTATGTATAAATTGTTCATGTACAGTCGACCACTCTGAAGTCAGGTTTCTGTTTATGCACAGTGTACAAACCTGAGAGGTCCTTTGAGACATAATTCATAATTGGTCGTACACACACCATCATATTCTCACACATGCACAATCAAACTCTTACATACACAGTAGTTTTGGGCCATAAATCAAAAATACTTAACACAACTGTACTTTCTTAGAAATGCAATTATTCTCACTTACAAACACTGTCATACTCTCATGCTTTTTTAATAATATTTTTATAGTAGTGTATGCAAGATGGAACAGTGCTGTGAATGAGCAAGGATGCCATTTTTTTTTTTTTTGCCTGAAATATTTATAGTGTTTGTAAGAGAGCACAGTATTGGTTAGAAAAAAAAGGATGATACTGTAAGTGAGAGACAATGGTTGGGCATGTGAATTAGTATAATGACGTTTGCGTGACACATTATGATGTACGTAAGTAATATAATTATATATGAGAAGGAATGATAGTGTATGTGAGAACAATGCAGTGGTGTGTTTAAAAGAATAGGAAACAACTAGTAAGAGACTACGACTGTGTGTTTAAAAAAATTAAAATGGTTTATGTGGAAGAGAATGGTTGTGTGTGAGAGGGTATAATTAAAAAGGAAGTTGGTTTGATCAAACAGGAAGGCAATTTAAATTTGCATGTCCTGATTGGCTTACAGCCGTAACGAAAGCCTGCTAAACTGGAGCTGCAAGGAGCATTGAAATCAAGCAGCAGCACTTTCAGGGAGGACTTTACAAATTTCTTAAAAAGGAAGAGATAGCCATGATTTCCTTGGAATGAGCTTTCAAAGAATAGCTGTATGTTTTGGAATCAGCAGGAGGACATGGTACAGACATAGACAGCAACTTCAAATTGGACCACTGATATTGGTATTCTTTAAACCACCCCAAATGCAGGGGAAAGGTATGTGCTAGGCTTTCCATCGTCACTATGCTATTCACCGAAGAATTTACCATGTTCAGTCTCTCAATCAATTATGGTGAGTATATTGTAATATTAGATTAGGTTTCATTCTTTAAATACATACACTAGTAATATAGTAATGGATATCTATCCATATAATTGAAGTTTTGCATTCCAAATATGACTTAAAGTACAGAAGTATTAACATCAAATCATACTAGCTTAAAGTACTCATTACTCAATTGAACATATTGTACTTAATTGAACCAGTCTATCACAATATATTAAAATATAATATTAAATGTTGTAATTTCCA
>JBBPDA010000132.1:28528112-28610115 GCA_037974385.1 Arnoldichthys spilopterus
TGTGTGTGTGTGTGTGTGTGTGTGTGTGTGTGTGTGTGTGTGTGTGTGTGTGTGTGTGTGTGTGTGTGTGTGATAGAAACACTTCTCCCAGTGCATGGCTGAACCTCTTTGCATGGAAATGAAATCCACTCTTGGATTAAGAGAACTTGAGGCAGGGGGCAATTATTTCACCCATTCCACTCCCGACAGACTCCCTTTCAATACCCATATTGCACTAAATTGGATTTCCCAATCAAAAATTCCAATAGAATTATTGTTTTCATCTATGTTTTCAACATAGACATTTTAAAAGATAAATTGGCTTAGTCAAATTACAACCGTACCTTTTATTTGTATTGGTAATTGTGATTTTGTTAAATTAAAAAAAAAAAGCAGAAAGACAATTACAAAACACCACTCAGTTTTGCCTGAATTTTGCCTTAATAGTACATATTGTTTGCTTTAATTCAGCTGCTCCCTTTGCATGGTCTGTTTTTAGAAGCATGTTCTCTTTAACAGTACAGCTTTATTTCTAAGGAGTGCATAGAGTCTGATGTTTTATTGTAATATTTGTTGCTGAGCAGTGTTGTGAAGCTGGACAACCTTACGTCAGCTTTTGATTTGCTCAAGTAGATTTTTGTTTGTTTGTTTGAGTTTGTTGGCTCTTCAATGCAGTTGCTGATATGTCCAATGCATTGTGATAATAACCCAAGATTTCTGCTGTAGTTGATGAAGGCTAGTGACAATGTGGTTTCTCATTGACTTCTATAGCCTATACCTTGAGTTAAACACATATGTCTGACTGGACACAAAGGGCATGCTTGAGCACAGTTATCTGTCATAGGGGTCCTAATCAATGATGGCAAGCACTCCAATGCTCTGGTGGTCTCATCAAAAGAATCACATCCCTACAACATGACACTCAAACATGTCACACTGCACTTGTTACGCAATTGCATTTACACAGTCACCACCTGTCTCCTGTTAGCATCTTTGCTATCTGGCTACGATTTTTACTCTACTCTGCATACTTGACCTGGAAAAATGAGAAACTGCATTTTCTCTCAACTAACTTCTTAACTGTAGTGGATGAAATCGGTGCTTTTAACTTCCTTCCAGCCTGTCCTTCTTCTCTTTTTCTCTCTTTACTGACCTGTAATAAACATGCAAGAGTCTTCTAACCCACTGCTAGATTTCTCAACTCCAAAATAAAATCTCCATCAAGGACTTCAAATGGGGGATGCTCCAAAACTCCACTGGCTTTTGCTGCATGTCTCTGAAGCATGTTTTGGGTGCCACTTTCAAGTGCACAAAATGAAGAGGAGATACGCAGTCTAAAAATATTTCAACCAAAGCGACATCTGTCCCCTTTTTGTTGGCATTTTGCTCATGTCATGTTTACTTTTAATACTGATGTGCAGTTTGGGAACTGTGTCCTTTGTCCTTTAGTAGCCTGTAACGTTAAGCTGATGTTCAGAATAATTGAATACCACTAAACATTTCTATTGGTGTTGGAGTAGATTTCAACATGTTAAAATTATACTTGTTGAGATCAAGGTCAACGCTAATCTTTAATATAATAAGCGTGGTCTGCAAATGATTTGCATCTGTAACAGTGAAATAACTTTTTTTTAGAATGCACAGCTCTTTTCCACATGTTCCCATTTTGCATGTCTTCACACGTGTCCATTCTTTATAGTAAGCATTCCTTTTGATTTGAACTTCTCATTTTAATTTTTCCATTTTGTTCCGCACTTTTTTTGGTTTTGTTTCCTGTTTTGTTCTTTCAAGGACGGAGACTCTGATAGTGGCGATGACTCTGATAAAAGGTCATGTGAAGAGAGCTGGAGACTCATCACCTCCCTGCGGGAGAAGCTGCCTCCTAGCAAACTTCAAACCATAGTCAAAAAGTGTGGCTTACCCAGCAGTGGAAAAAGAAGAGAACCTATAAAAATGTACCAGGTTCCCCAGCGCCGACGCCTCACAAAGGACTCCAAATGGGTGACGATCTCTGATCTGAAGATTCAGGCAGTCAAGGAGATCTGCTATGAGGTGGCACTGAACGATTTTCGTCACAGCCGCCAGGAGATCGAGGCCTTGGCCATTGTAAAAATGAAAGAGCTGTGTGCCACATATAATAAGAAAGACCCCAACGAGCGAGACTCCTGGCGAGCAGTCGCTCGGGATGTCTGGGACACGGTTGGGGTTGGGGATGAGCGCATTGAGGACGTCATTACAAATGGCCGAGGTGTGCCGGACATGGATGACCTGAAAGTGCACATAGACAAGCTTGAAGACATCCTAGAAGAGGTGAAGAAGCAGAACAACATGAAGGATGAAGAGATACGGGCCCTCAGGAACAAGATGGTGAAGATGGAGAAAGTTCTGCCTCTGATCTCTGCTGAAGGCCAAGAGAAGATCGATCCTAGTGTGGCAATGAGGGTCCGCAGCTCCAGTGATAGCAAAGCTCCGCCTGAGGAAAAACCTGAAGACGATCCAGCGGATGATCAAGACTCCACACTGATGGGTGAGGACTCTTCGTTCCGCCGTGGGCGCATGCGCTTGATGCGACAGGAGCAGGTGCGGCTGAAGAACCTCCAGCAGCAGGAGATCTCCAAGCAGCTCCGTAGGCAGAACGGTCCACACCGATTCATCCCCCCAGAGGACCGCAAGCTGCGCTTTCCTTTCAAAAGCAACCCCAAGCATCGCAATTCTTGGAGCCCTGGCACGCACATTATAATTACTGATGAGCAAGTGATCGAGTTAAAAGTTCCTAAAGAGGCAGTGCAGGAGGAGGAGGAGGAGGAGGATCAGGCAGAGGAGGGAATTGACCCCAAGGAGAAAGCGGGGGCTTCTGTCTACACTTACCCTCCTCTTCCCAGCCCATCAGGGCAACGAAGAAGCAAAGACCTAGAACAAGGCCTAAACCATAGACATAACCAAGGCCACAAGAGCCAGCAGCAGGGCCACGAGAGAGGTCGCAGCAACTCATTCAACAGCAGCCAGCGAACGTCTGGGTCCATGGAGTCCCTGCACACGGGGGACAGAAGGCAGCAGCCTCCACAGCAGGCTTTTTACCAGCCACGCTACAACCAAAACCAGCCTCATCCTTATCCTCATCTTCATCATCACCATCCACAGCAGCACCCACAGCCCTATCACTTCAGCAATGATGGCAGCTACAATTACCACCACCAATACACTCACAACCAGCAGCCTAACCACCACAACAACTTTCACACACCGCCCCGCATGCGTAGACAAATGTCCGCCCCTAATTTGAAGGCTGGACGAGAAACCACAGTGTGAATGGGATGATAGCAAGGCATGCCCTTGTGTACTGAATTACAAAGCACTAAGTTCACACTACACAGACTTTAAAGTGAGAGAAATCACAGCATTGGACAGCTTGTCCTCATTGAATCAAACTACCAGATGTCTGCAATTTTTTGCAATTAAACAGTATTTTTTGTTCAATTGGTTACTCCAAATTACAGCCATTTGTCCAACAGAGTTTTTTTCCCCCCAAGATTGATGTTTGATCCCTTGTAGATATCAACTGTGCTAAACTGGTTGCATCTGTAGCATCAGGACGGCAGCTCTGAGGTTTCTATCCCACACTGGATGTAGAATCTGGGTAGTATGGCAAGCATAAGGGCTAGTCAGTCTGTTTATTGATTTAATATTGTTTTTTTTTTTTTTTTAAATATTATGCTAATGGTCACTAAGTACTTTTTTTTTTAGTTTGAAAAATCCCTGATATGTTAGCAAAATGTTCTGGTGCTTTTCTCATATTTGGAATCCTGAATAACCACTACTCCGCTGCCCTTGCGTTCAGTTTAGCTTATGATAAGAGTTCACTTAGATATAGGGTCATTACTTGAAATTTCAAATGAAGTATTGCTACATCTACATTTCAGTCATGTTTGTGTCGAATATATGCAACTGAAACATTCAAGGAATGCTGGATGAACGAGAGATAATAATAAATACTACCTAAATGTTTATATCCTGAATAATAGTTCCACAAATGCAGCTAGTGTTTGTCTGATTTAGCCTTTTGATAAAATGTGACTGCAATTCGTTATGGGTCCTCTTACATTTTCATTCAGTTTAAAACTAAAAGAAGAATTTGAATGTACTGTGGATTTAAAAGGCTCCAGTGTTTTCTGACTGCCTTACAAAAAATTCTTATGGGTGGTTAGAAGTGCCTTATTTGGTCAGCCTTATGTGAATAATCTTTAAGATTATTTCTGCAATTTTTTGCTATTATTAAAAATTGCATATTAGTAATTGTCAGAGATATTGTACCATTTGGGCAGTATGACATTAAAAGCAATTATTTTTTAATCCTACACCAATAAGTATGCATATTACCTCACAGTTACTTTAGGCTAAATTGTTTTTATGCACATTAGCGAATTTTGCCTTTTTGGTAAAGATTCATTCTTTCCTGCAGCGAGTTAGTTACGCGTGCTTGTCCAAAAAGACAATTTAGCAGTGTTTTCAGAAAACCACTGCATGGCAAATAGGAGTCTGCTTTGCTGTGCGGTTTGCTTCTATTGTCCCTGTCGACTGTCGCTGCACTCTGAGCCTCAATGCAGGGGGGCATTCTGTTCCCACGGGGATGGAGGCAGTGTTCTAGAACGCTCCACTGTTCTATGCATAGAAACAGAGTCCTTTGCCTCTAGACAGAAACTCTGCGTGATTACGGTCACATTTGTTTCCTGGTGGCCCAAATGTGTGCATAGTGGACCCAGAAAACAACTTTTCAAGCTATGGGTGTCCATCAGGACTGTTGTCATGGTTTCCTGGGGCTCATTTTTAATTTCCAAAGGAGAACAAGAGCAATAATAAATAGTCTAAGAAGAGTCTATGCATATTTCTGAAAAGCTATGAAAGACAAATCAAAAATGCAGGAACAGTGCAGTGTGTTCATCAATGCTTAGTCTGAGTTTGTTTTTCTCTTTCACTTTTACCTCCATTTGTCATTATTTGTTCTATGCCATTGTTGGCGCATAGCCTGCAGTCTCATCTTCATTGACAGTAACATTTAGGGTAAACCGCATCCTGATTCTAACTGCCATGCCACTGTTTCAAATGCCTTTATAAAGTTATGTAATTGTGTGTTTGCTTCCACAGCCCACGTTTCTCACTGTACCACATACTCTGAAATGTCTGACTGAGGCCTGGTGGTAGAGAAATGGATCAGGTCACCTGACTTTACTATAGCGCTTGAATGGTTGCGTGCCATGGAAAAAGGTTTTCCATGAAAAAGTTCTTTGTGAATGTCTGAACTACAGCAATACGAAGGTTTTGTTGATATTTTGTCCCTAAATGAACTCTCTCACTGAGAAATGAGGAAGAACACAGTTGTGTTAAAGTTAATTATGTGAGTGTAGCCTTAAAAATGCTTGAAAATGCTTAAAAGCTCATGATCCAGAAGGTCTTTTGCTCGTCTCTGAGGCCTTGTTGTTGTTGTTGTTGTTGTTGATGTTGATGTTTTTGTTGTTTTACATGAATATTAAAGACATATGGTTTCTCTGCTCCCATAAATGTTATTTCGGACACGTGCAGTGCTGAAAGCTACTCCAGCTATATCAAGGAAAGCTGAGGACATTGTACAAAGTGAAATGGACAGTGTATATTGTTCTTTTTAAATCTGAATGCTTAAATGTCTGTTTAGTGTTTATACACATTGGTGATATTAAGTGCCTCCAAATGTCTGTAACGTATTGCTTGTTTGGAACATAAATCAGCATTATGTGAAACCTATGAATTTGTGTGTTCTCATAATGTTGCTGGTTTATTCAGAATAGCCTTGTCACATTGTGGTTAATATCAAATTTTCAAACCGTGACTGAATTAAACTGCAGTTTCTGTTCACAATCGTGAAACAAAGGTTTGTTTTTCTCTATTACAGGACAGTGATTCCGCAATTTGATCTGTTTATACATTACCGTGGATATTCAAAAACATGTCAAGTCTTTTGCATATGCAAGGTCATTGTTAGATAGTCGCATAGAGTATTAGAAATCGCTCCAGTTGAATATAGAGTACCTGTTATTGCTGGTGAGTTGGATATCCGAGGACAAAAGAGAACAAATTTCAGCTGATTTCTGCAGCCCTAGCCTATAAGATCACATTATTGCTGGTAGTGCAAGTTAATTACCTCGAGTCATATTCTGGTTTTTTTTTTTTTTTTTTTTTTTTTTTTGCTTTTTTATTTTCATAAAAGAACTAAAGTGAAATTTAAAAAACTGGTGTGTTGGTATAAGTTTCGTAGTTCAGTGTTTTGAAATTTGAACACTGTATATTTAGATAAAAATACTTAAAAATAGCATTTTTATGAGTTTAGTTTTGGATCGTTATTGGTATAGGGTTTGGTTTTCGTATCATATACTTGGTTTTCGTATCATTTCAGGGGAAAAAAATCATGATGTGGTGTAAAACTACATTCATGGTTTTGGTTGATTTTTACATTAAATACAGTCTGATGATGCATCGGCTAATTCCCTAGGGTCTTATTGGTGCCCTGTTAGAAATACCATACCAGTATTAGCTCTTTGTTGTGTTATGTTAGTGAGATGGTTCGTCTATAGCACAGTGGAACAGTGTAAACGTAGGACATAACTTTATTCTTGTTTATGACATTAAATGAAAATTATATCCGTCAGTAGACTCGCACATTAAATCATAACTGTCATCTTACGGTTTTCCCCTCTATGCATTCGTTATATATCTGCTTCTTTTTACAGTTTGTAGTGAATCAGCCATTGGATTTTCATACTGTGCTGTTTCACATACTCATTCATTATGAAAATCATTGCACCAGATACATTAAACCTTCACCCAATCGTTTTAAGCTGAAAGCTCTCTGTTTAGCAGGTTTTCCTTATAGTTGTCCTGGAACAACAAGTGAAGAGCTCCGTGAACAGCTAGAGCAGAAGAAAGGTGTGTGTGTGAGCGGGTGGGAGAGTGAAAGGGCTGCTCTGTTCTCGAAGCAGTGGAACAAATCCGATGAGCTCATTGGCGATAGCTACATGTGTGATGACTCACAAGCAGCAGGCCATCTGTAGCACAGCTCATACCCCTGGCCTTCTCTCCTAAGCCAGCATTTAATAATTGTAAAATAAATGAGGCTGATCTATGTGCACAACTGCAATAGTGTGTGGTTATTGTTTGTCCTGAAGAAAATGCGATTTCGTTTACTTACTGTACGTTTGAGCGTTTTGGTAGAAGGATGTTTCAGGTTGAAGAAGTGTAACCTGATCCATCCTGATAGCATTTCTGCTGTTCTGAATACAGGTCCCCGTCTGACCAGCCTTTCTATGATTAGTATGTGCTATATTGAGTTAGGTTCATAGCGAACGCTGCTTTCGGGTTAGCAGATAGCAGAGCAACAGGCAACCTGTCATGTCCTGTGCAATGTAGGCAACTTGTAGCAGTGATTTAGCAGCAAACCACGCAGCGACTAAGCATCAGATGACAAATCAGTTTGGGTTTTTCCCTCCGCTTCATTCACATGAATTATGAAACGGTGACATGACCGCTTAAATGATTAGCCCAAACAGTTTCATTAGACCAATCATAGGCAAGGGTAGTCTGAAAATCCCAGTCTCAGCTTTTTATGCTGGAATTTTATTTTATTATTGCACAAAAACATAGGTTAGTGTTACTTTCAGTGTTCACTGGATGTATCTGTGCATTATGTTAGAGTGCAGAATTAGTGCTGGGATAAACACAGTACAGTAAGTAGACATTTTAAATTACTGTCAGACTTCAACTAATAATTATTTGTTACTTATTGGCTATGATTTGTTTCATCGACTAATCCAAGCCTTGTGCCTTCTTGGATTCCTCCCAGTTTGCATTTTTACTTTGTGTACAAATGAAACCGTAGAAGTCATGTCGCACTGCCATTTGCTATAGTCTACTGCAATCTGGCAGAATGATTGAATGAACAATATATAGTTTTTTGTTTTTTTTTAACAGTGTAAACAACATTTTGACAATACACACTCACTTTTTTTAATCAGCATTGTCTATTTTCTTGACTTATCACTGCAGCTCTAGTCCTCACCATGTCTGACTCAGGGGAAAAGGTTCACTAGGTTCCGTGTTTTGAAATGCTTTGCTTATCTAGTTGGAAAGTCAAGCTCTCCACACCAGCCACTGAAGAGAGTAAGAAGGTCCAGCTGGAGTCTCTCTGCTCCACTAGCAGTGTGCTGATGGGCCCTGTCTGCTGTCCCTTCTTCCCACCACATTTTGTCCTGCAGGTCTACGAGAGCAAGCTTCAGGAGCTCCAGAAACAAGTGGAGACTCGCTCACTGATCGCAGAAACTCCTGATGAAGAGGAGGAGGAGGAAGAAGAAGATGAAGGTAATCACCACCAGTCTCACTTATATCAGTAGGACTGGCCCGAATAGCAGTTTACAGGCTTTGAATATTTGTTGGTATTTCCAAATGAGCACTCAAATACTCTCAAAATCACACTTAAGAAATACAGCCATTAAAAGTATGTACAGTAATTCACTGTAGTTAGTTTTTGTGTCCTATTATACGTTTATATGCAAGTTATTGATGCCATACAGACACAAAAACATGGATGAATGCAGTCAATTACCCCACACAGTCTCAGGCAAAGACTGTTCTTTATCATTCTAAAGGTCTCTGAATCAACAGCATCAGCAAGCCAAAGCGTGTAAGCATGGGGAAGCATAACTATCATTATTACAATAAACAAATACAGAGTAATTACTAGAACTCGCAATAATGATTTAAAGTAAATGAAATTAAACCCTGATTGTCTTTAATTGTCTTCTTGATTATGATTGTTGCGCTTATGATTCAAATTGCAATATAAATAAGTCGAGTATCCCCCTTAACCAACCTAGTAACTTCACACGTTTTACTCAGATCTTCCTTATACGGCAGTAAATACAGGTTTTAAAATCCTTTTTTAAAATCTGTTGCTGATTAAATGTGTTTACGTTTAGGCTACCAGCTTCTGAATGCTAACAATAAACTGGAATACCAACGAAACCAACAAATACTTCAAATTTGGGGCCACCCCTGTTTGCCAGTAATAGCAGCATAATAGAATGTTTCATACCAAAATCAAATACTCCCATCATTAAATAATATGTCTGTTTCATGGTGTTGGTGAGAGCTTGTGCACCAGACTGAATACTGAAATAGGCTGTCGCAGTCTGTAGCTAATAAAGCTACTGTCTCTCCCCACTCTAGTGCCATGGACACAGCATGAGTTTGAGCTCGCTCAGTGGGCCTTCAGGAAGTGGAGGTACCATCAGTTCACCTCATTAAGAGACCAGCTATGGGGAAACGCCGTGTACCTAAAGGAGGCTAATGCCATCAGCGTGGAGCTGAAGAAGAAGGTATAGTAGTGAACTCATCCCTCTTCTGAACCGAGTGTTGATAGTATGACCATTTATAGAAAACACTGATTTCATGCATTGTCTTTATATCATTCTGAAATGTTAGAATGTAGCTTTTAGCTTGAGAAGCACTGTGCAGATTATAATTTGGTCTCCTCAGAATGGTAATTAAAATGCAAACGAATCCTTGGGAGGACACTGCCATGCTTATTGATTGCACCTCAGCAGCATTGACTGATGTTTTGATTGTAACTAGTCCTTCAAAAACAAGCAAAACACAGCACCCGAGTTGAGCCTTTTTCCGCTGGTCTTTGATATACTCCGCTATATTGGAATGCATATGGATCGGGTCTTAAATCGGCAGGATTACCCGTCAGTGCTGTGTCGTTTTGGGTGTGTTTGACCCCATTCACTGCACAGCCTCTGCTGATTTACTTTCTGTCTACCCGAGTGTCCGCTTGCTGCAGGCAGCTTTTAGATACTGAGAAGAGCAGACTCCTCCATTTTCCTTTGCTCCTCATGTCCCATTGACTTCATTGTTCCCTTTATTTATGTACTTGCTTTTTCTCAGCCCCTCAATGTATAGCCATAAAAATTCCCCTGCTGAGGTCCCATGAAGTTAAAACGTCTGCAAGATTTATAATGGTGGTCATGTCTGCAACTAATGTAGAGATTTAACGCCTTGACAGATTTTTGCATTAGTGCATGTGAAAAAACAACATGCTGTAACACTGTAGTCAATGTTTTTCTACACTCTTTATTCTCCTCCCTTTTTCCTCTTTTTGTCTGTTGCTTTTTATATTTCTCATCAAAGCTGATCCTAGTTTCCTGATTTGCTCAATCTATATTAAATAACCAATAAAAATACAGTTGGAGAAAATGCAATCTCAGAACAAAAATCTACCCTTAGCCTCATTTTTTCACTCTTCTCCTTAAAGGTCCAGTTCCAGTTTGTGCTACTGACGGACACACTGTATTCTCCGCTCCCTCCGGAGCTGCTGCCTTCTGAGCCAGAGAAGGAGCGTGATCCCAGGCCTTTCCCTCGCACTGTGGTGGCTGTGGAGGTCCAGGACCTGAAGAATGGAGCCACTCACTACTGGTCCCTGGAGAAACTCAAGTAATCTTTGGCAACCAGTGCTGTCCTTTTGTCTTTCAAAGTGCTGACAGATGTCTTTTTTTTTTCTCCTCAAGGAGCTTTGACTTGATATTTCACACCCTTTCAAAACACCTAGTAATTGCCTCCTTTTGAAAATACAGCAAGTCTTATTTCAGAAAGACTGAATTGGATCCAAAAATGATATAATGTACTTGTGTGGTGTATGAGAAGCTTCACTGTTTCTTTGAATAAAAATGTCCATAAAAGCCTTTTCTTAATCATGTTGATGCGTCTGGCAGATATTCATAATTCTTTGCTCTTTCAGGCAGAGACTGGAGCAGATGCGAGAGATGTATGACCGTGCAGGGGAAATGGCCTCCTCCAATCAGGAGGAAGGGGAGGGCCCTCTGACTGGCAGTGACCCTTTCTATGATCGTTTCCACTGGTTTAAACTAGTTGGCAGGTATGATTTTGCAAATGAATACTTAGGCATGAAAACAACGTTTAGATATGTCTTTGATTAAGAATAATGTAAACAGTGTCTTTAAACTTACACTTACCCCCTAGGAAATTACAAAAATAATGGAATTCCCAGGCTATGTAAACATTTGAGCATCTGTATAGTAAGTTATATAACTGTATGTAGCAATGTGTGTTTTGTTGTGGGCTGGTGGAAAATTCAAGATGAGCTGTAATAAATAAGGGTTGTACAATGTTGGGTGTAATACTGCATTACACTGATGAAAGGCTTTCTGTAGGAATGTGCTGGAGAGGGAGGTGAATCATTTATGATGCGTTCTTTCAGTTCACACTCCTGAGGCATTTCACATCCAAATACCATAACTCATCATAATACTCCTTTGGTGTAGGACCTTTTTTTGTAAAATCATTTCATTTTGGTTGCATTTGTCATTTGGATTTGTGTTGTGGTCCTGTTTTTTTGTTTTACATTGTGTTTTCTGTAATTTTTTTTCATCTACCCATCATTTTAATATCTGCTTTTTTCATTTTGTGATTTTTGTTAAAATCCTTACTTTGCACATTATCATTTGTTTGCCTGTTGTTTGTTGATTATTTTTTCCAGCCATTTCTTGATTCTGACATTTCTTGTTCATTTATTTTGCTCATTTGTTTGTGCAAGAAAGATCCTGTGTACACAGTTTTACTATAACTCTTAATCAGTTTTCTTTAAAAACAGTCATTTATTACGTTGTACTGTACTGTGAGGCGAAATCCCATTTTTCTGCCATCTGGGGCCACGTTGCTTACACTCGTGCTGGCTTATCCTGGTCCCCCTCTTTTTGGCCCTTATGCTCGTTTAGCTCACCCATCTTCCACGGCTGTGTGAACGAGCACCTGACTGACCGCACGCCGTCGCCCACCTTCTCCACGGCCGACTCGGACGTCACAGAGTTGGCTGACGAGCGGCAGAGTGAAATGGAGGATTTTATGGACGACGAGGCTTTTGTGGATGACACCAGCTCGGATGCCGGCACCGAGGAGGGCTCCGACATCTTCAGTGATGGCCAAGACCCTTTCTATGACCGCTCTCCCTGGTTCACTCTTGTGGGCAGGTTGGTGTTAGGGAGGGACTCTGAGAGATGGAGAGAGAGAGCCGACTGTCTCGCGAATCTGCAGAACTTGGATACCTCCTGAAGTATAGCGCTCAGATTCACCACAAGTGCCTAGCTGTTGTAAAATGATTATTTCTTCTTTTTTTTTTTTGCTTTGAGGATAAGTAGTTGCATACATTTTGCATATAAGCTCATGTTAAGATTGCACTAGCATTCGTTTCGGTGTAAAAACAAGAACAAAGCAAAACTGCAAAGGGCTGATTTTTCCTTGCACAGACCAAGACTAAACTAATGTTTTTTTCCATATAGGAGTAAAATCGAATACATAAGTAATATATTCTTCTACAAACCCTGTTTCTAGAAAAGCTGTCACGTTAATTCACATGTATTAATTCACAGTAGTTTAATTATAGCTTAATTATATTTTGCAAAGATACACAAATGTAAAATTTGATGCTGCAACATTAAATGATGAAAGGAGAATCCATCAAAGGCTCAGTCTTTGCAAGCAAGGATCATGGCTCACCCCTTTGTGTCAAACTTTGTGAGACAACTGTTAGTAAGTTCAAAAGGAACATTTCTCAATGCAAGATTACAGAGAATTTAGGTCTTTCAGCATCTACAGTACATAATGTGAGAAGATTCAAAGAATTCCTCTCAGTGCGTAAAGGGCAAGGTCAGAAGCCACTGTGGAATGCACGTGATCTTTGAGCCCTTAGACGGCACTGCCTAGAGAAACGTCATGCTGCTGTAACAGATATAGCCACCTGGGTTCAGGAGTATTTAAAAAAACATCACTACTTAACACTGTGCATTGCTGCATCGGGAAATGCAACTTGAAGCTGTATTATGTAATGAGGAAGCCATAAATGAACGCCATTATCTGGGCCTGGGCTTATCTCCGATGGAGAGAAAGGAAATGAAAATATTCCAGCGTTTCTGGAAATGGGGTTTATAGTTGAAGCCACTTGTTTGCCTGTTTTGCCATATAGTTTCATCACACAAGTCCTGATGGCAGCAAAGCCATTCCAGCAGAGTTTAAGTAGAGTGTAGTCTGCTGTCTCCTCTCCCTCTCTCTTTGCTCAGAGTCTGTGTCACCTCACACCATCAAAGCATAGACTGCATTAACAACTGTCATTAATGCTCATTTAGTTGTGTATCATTTCAGTATTGTCATAATTGTTTTGTCTGTGTTAAACACTCGTTGCTTTGCTCAGGTTTATTTATTTAGGGTAATGTTTCTTACCACATTTAAAAGCTGTTTGAGTCTGCTGTGAGAGAGTCAGACCGGGGTGGGGCGTGTGGGTCAATGCAGGGACAATGAAGCGAGCTTGTCGTTCCGTCATGAGTGGACCTGCGTCACTGTGACCTCACTGATGCGCTGCAGCGATCTTGTGGGCGGGGTTAAGGGAGGAGCTGCATGACTGCAGCACGTGAAAACTGTCATACACAAAGCACACACACACACACACACACTATTCAAATTACTTGTGGTTTGGAAGGAGTGAGGGTAAAATTCTCTTGCGAAGGCCCTTCAGCAGCAGACTGAAACTTCTTTTTTTTGTTTAATAAACCTGTATTTATTTTTTCTTCTTTTTTTTTGGTCATTTCAGTTTGTTTAATGATTTGTCAAAATTACGATGAAAGAAAAGCACAAAGGTTGTCAGTGTGTTCTGTCAGAATAGTAACTTCATGCTGCAAAGTGTCAGAGTTAATCAGGTGAATGAACTTCAAATGAAATTGTGAATCTGTCAAAAAAGCAGACTGTCTTGCTGTTTAGATCAGCTACTGTTTGTCCATGTGTGTCAGTATATCAGCTGTAAACGTGCATGTGTGTTCCTCAGTATGTCACAATAATTGACACTCTTTCTCCAGAGCCTTCGTGTACCTGAGTAACCTTCTATACTCAGTGCCTCTGGTGCACCGTGTCGCTATAGTGACTGAGAAGGGGGAGGTGCGAGGGTTCCTGCGTGTTGGGGTCCAGGCCATTGCAGGTGAGAACTGCTGCGTTTCGCACACCTGCTCCCATCCCAGCGGAGCCACACATGTCAGTTTGTGAAACCTGGCAACCGTTTTTGCCTTTTGACTATCACCAGTGACTTATGGTCCTTATAGAGCTAATTTTATGGCTTTAGCTGAATTATGCTGGTGATTAGCTGTGCATCCCAGAGAAAGTGCAGTGGATGTGTTCTTCAAAATGTATAGTCATTTACATTATTATGAGCCTTTAGATGCATTAGTCCATTGTTCTAAAACCCAGCTGTAGCCTTAAGTTAATTCCAATCAAATTGCTATTAAATCATTACATTTTTCTGCTTTTTCTCACGTCCTGGTCTTGTTTGATTTCAGCTGATGAGGAGGCTCCTGATTATGGCTCTGGTGTACGCCAGTCTGGCACTGCCAAAATCTCCTTTGATGATGAGTATTTCAAAAAGGTAAAAACACTGATGCTGTATCAAAGTTCAGCCTGACTGAGAAAAGACATTTCTGCAACATGCAGTTGCACACAAACTGTTGGGTGCTAACATTTTGCTAAGTTTTTAAGCAAAAATAGGAAACCTTTACCACAGAGAACACACTCCTGCACATTTTGATTTAAAATGTTCTTTTTTGTGCTGATTTTAATGCTTTGGATAAATTATGAACATAAAGCGATATGGCACATTTTATTTATCTTGTGTTTTGTGTTTTCCAGTATGTTTTCTTGATCTAACATTTCTTTGTATTGAACATTCACCAGGAGTCTTTAATATACGACTGTACATGTTTTACCAATATGGCAAAATTGGGAAGAATATTCTAGACCAAAGCAAGTGGAAGCCTGAGCAGTACAATTGTCTATAAATTCTCTTTAAATATCCGCCATGGACTCTTTGCCTTAGGACTAGCAAAATTCAATTGCTTTGGGTTTAATGGAACAAACAAGGCTTGACATTTCTATTAGTGGATGAGAAAAATCTGTGCTTGGTTTTGTTTGGTTGGTTTTTTTTTCTAGAAGGCATCTGAGGTGGTTTACTGTATTTAGCTCTTCTGTTTTTTTCCTTTCTGTCCAGAGTGATTTCTCTTCCGTGGTTATGACTCGTTCTGGCCTCTCTTTGGAGGAGCTGCGTATTGTGGAAGGCCAAGGTCAAAGTTCAGAGGTCATTACTCCCTCAGAGGAGATGAACAGAATAAATGAAATGGGTAAGAGAGGCACAAAGAGAGGCACATGCAGCCTGTGTGTGATGACATCTGCTCTAGTGTGAATAGTAGTGCAGTGAAATGTAGACAGATGTTCTTATTGAAGTCTGCCTTGTGTTGTGTTCCTGTGTTTTTATGGTGAGGCTGGGTGCTTTTGTAATGGGCTTGGGGAAGTTCTGTTGAGGAACTGTCCAAAAAGTTTGCTCACAAAAATTTTGAGAAGCTTCCGCAGTTAATCTATTTTTATTATGCTCTGTTTTTTATAGCCTCAATGTGTAATTTTTTTTTGTCCCAGACTTGAAGTTAGGGAACGGGGATGCTAAGCTGGGACGATCGGAGGTTCTGGCTGGCCAGCTGGAGGTGGGCAGCATCTTTACCTTCCGCGTCACCGTGCTGCAAGCTTCTGGCATCCTGCCGGAGTACGCAGACATCTTCTGCCAATTCAAGTGAGTCAGCCGTCTCCATGGTAACTTCTCTTTCAGTCACAGTGTTCTGTCTTCAGACAAAAAACACTCTTGCGCACACACGCAGAGTCACGCTTCGCTCTAATCTTGTAATCTTGTCGTCAACAGCTTCCTCCATCGTCATGATGAGGCCTTTAGCACTGAACCGCTAAAAAACACAGGCAAAGGTGCCCCACTGGGCTTTTACCATGTGCAGAATGTAAGTGCATGTATAGAAGCTTGTATATATCATTGTCTACTTCCACTGGTTATATACACCCCAGTATCACACACACATTTATGATAGAGATGATTAACAGGCCTCTACACTTTTTTCAGATTTCCGTAGAAGTCACAGAGTCCTTTGTTGAGTACATCAGGTCCAAACCAATTGTGTTTGAAGTATTTGGACATTACCAGCAACATCCACTGCACCATCATGGGCAGGATTTGGTCAGGTACTGCCTCAACCATCATTTTATATGGTACCAAACTGAATATTTTCACAGATCAGTTAATCATGAATGCACCTCTACTCATTTAAAGGAAGATTTTAATATTTTTGATAAAATATACATTTTATTAATTTTATACAGAAATAATGGTCATATAATACACATTTTAATGATTTTTATTATTATTATTGTTGTTGTTGTTGTTGTTATTATTATTATTATTATTATTATTATTATTATTATTATTATTATTATTATTATTATTATTATTTTAAACCATTGCTCATGTAATAATGAGAAATCATTTCCCTTTTTCTTTCAGTCCTCTACAGCCTTCTAAGAAATATTACCCCCCGCCTATGCCCCTCTCCAAACCAGGTATGGCTTGTCATTCGAACTGGACGCAACTATCTTGGATCTCTGTTTTAATATTCTGTGGAAGTGAACCTATCTTTCTAAAGCCATGGAGGTTTTCATAATTATATGTTACGTAGACATTTAATTCAAGATTTTCAAGATTGTTTTCAATTAATCATATAAAGTATTTTAGATGATTACAGAACTGTGTAATTCTTTTGGGATAATCTCTGCTCTTCTTTAACATGCTTATCAGTTCACAAAGCCCTTGTGATTTCATAAGTCAGAAAAAAATTATCTTCTGCAGCTTTGACGTGTCGTGTGTCTGTGCAGTATATTGACCGCTAGCTCAGAGCTGTCTGCTTCCAGATTTAGTGCTGCACAAATGTCAGTAGCTCTGTGTGGATAAAAAAGATTAGGACAAGCTCTATAGTTTTTTGACCTGTTGTTTCATTGAGCTGTTATGTGCTTCTCCAAGAAGGCAGGATTGTGCCACATAGCTACTGTAGCTTTCTACTCATATACTACTATTCTTTGGCCTTTACTGCAGACATTGTAATTTACTCACCATTCAATTTTCTGTTGCCTAACACTTCTAATGCATGTTTGCACACTGATGTCTCATTTTTTTTCTCCTTTTCTTTCTCATTTCTCATTTGCATCCAATATTCAAACTTGGCATCTCCACCACACTGTCTTCTTCCATCTCTGGTTTTTGCTCATTGTCCGTGTGGCAGACCATGCCCGTAAGATAGAGCTGATCAGGTATCTGATGAGTGGCTATGTGCATGGCCAGGTGCTAGACACACTGTCTGAGCACGCTAATGCACTGGCCTCTACTGCCGTGGCTACCCTTGAGGACGGGGCCGATCAGCTCTCGCACTTCCCTTTTCTGCCTGTGCCAAATGGCCCTGCTCTCACGGTGCCCAAACACCATGGTTGGTACACCAGACTAGAGACAGCCAGTGTAATTATAGGAGCTTGTGAGCGTGTTGTGTTTTAAAGAAAGATCTAATTTACACAGTTTTCCCCTTACCCCAGATTTAGTTGTTAAGAAGCCAATATGTTTGTGTCCAAAGTTGGCTTCTTAGCACTAGAGCTAAGGCTGAGGTAGCCAACAAGTAATGGAAGCTAATGACCAACTTCTTGCCTAAATCAGCACATTTTTTACTTGTGTAGTTTGTGACACTATTACATTATAAAATAGACAGGAGTGCATAGCAAAAGTGTTGTTGTATGGACAAAATGCTCTATTCTTTTTCAGTCCTTTAAAAATATAAAATCTTGCTGTGCTAATTATATATATATAGTATGTCCGATATATAAACATGCAGTGTGTTTTTATGCTAAATGCTAGTTATTCGTGTTAGCTTTCTAAAACTTCAGATCCCAGACATGTTGTGACTGATTCACTACATTTGGTTTAAGGGGGCAATTGTGTCAATTTGATTTGTTGACCAGTTAATCACTTCAGTGTGCTGTGTGAGTGTGGCCTGTAGCATCATGTAAAAAAGTGTTGAGTGAGTTGCTGTTGGATCCTCTAGCTCCTCCCAGTGACCAGCTCTGTGCCACACCATGTCTGCATTCATTTATTCTGTAGAATCAGCAGTAAGTTGTTAACAGTGTCTTTGAACTAGAGTTCCCATGGGAATTATTAGGCTTACCCTCAGAAGTAAGATAAGAGTGGAATGAAAGCCACTGTGTAATCCTAAAGTAACATGTTATGCAGCTGGATGTGAGCTCTTAGACGTGGCTTTTTTTTTTGTTATCCCACCTTTCAGGTCCCTTCCCAGGCTGCCAGTTCTAGATAGTAGTGACAGCTGATGTTGTGCCTTTCTAGCATCATAGCACAGGACTGATGCTGTAGTGCTTTTAAATTATTTGCCTTTTGTATTCCTGCCATAGCAACATCAGTACAGTAGACATTTCCCAGTGGGCTTAGTCATTTGTAGTATACCCTATGCTGAGTGAAATACTCTTTCCTGTGAATCCTCTTCTTAGTCTTGTACCCATTACTACTTTAGCATCAGTCTGTATGGGTGGGTTAGAACAGGAAATGAGGCGTGTCCTCCGGTTTGGTCTGATTAGAACTCCTCATACTGTATTGATCTTGTTGAGTGGTAATGCCATTTACAGAACAGCTTATCTAATAGCAATCCATTCATTTTATGCATGGTATGTTTTGCACAAAATATTTACACCATTCTCACTTCTCACCAGTTCTTTTAAAAAGCCCTGAGTTTTTTTTCAAAATCTGACTGTTGATGGATTCAGTAGCTCATTGCATCATCACTGTAAAATCAAAACATTATGACCAATACACTAAACAATCTTTAATAGACACTAATTTAACTTACCTTACTAGGCAAAAGTATCAATGAGCAACCATACAAACTATTTAAAGCAATTTAGCATATATATTGTAAATCATTAAATAATGTTATCTTGGTAAGAAGATTAAAGTAAATGTCATGAACAGCACCTGGTAAATATAAGGTTGAGCAACTTAAGTACTGGTTGGTAACTATAAATACTGGGATTTCTTGATGAGACACGCAGAATCAAATGTTTATTTGTATTTGTTCTGGTGTTGGAGGTTATTTTCGTGACCTACTAGAAAAATAGCTTTGCATGTCATTTTCTCAGATGGCTTAAGATGTTTACGCCATATTGTATGTCTGACTAATGACTCAGCAGTGACACTCCACTGGAGACCCTTATTTGGTTCATGTCTAGCATCAGTACTCTTCTGTCACCGCTATTAAGTGTAATCCTTCTCCTTGTAGTGCCAGCCACCAAGTTGAACACCATCAGTAAGTCAAACCTGGGCCAGTGTGTGAGCAAGTATGACCTGCTGGCCTGGTTTGAGATCAGTGAGCTGGAGCCAACTGGAGAGTAAGTACATCTGATTATAGCCCTTAATTCCCTAAACCAGCTGTTTTAGTGCTTGTAAACATCTTTTTTTTTTTCTTGTCATATGACATTTTGTTGGTGTTTTTGTTTTGAAAGGTATATCCCAGCAGTAGTGGACCACACTGGAGGACTGCCCTGCCATGGCACTTACCTACTGCACCAGGTATTTTTCCTCTCATCCAAACCTAGAAGCCCAGATATCTGTAAAAATGGGCGAAGTGCAGAGAAAAATCAAGCTTTGTGATGTCTGTGGCTGCTGTTTTTAGCTGTGCAATGAACTTTTGGCCATTTTTTTCAGTAGTATGTCATTTAAACATTTTGAGATTGTAATGTTTTGTTGTTGTTTTTTTTTCTCAGGGCATCCAGAGGAGAATCACAGTCACACTCATCCACGAGAAAGGCAGTGAGCTTCACTGGAAAGATGTCCGGGAGCTGGTGGTTGGTGGGTTTTTTAGACAGTGCAGTATGTAAAACAGAAATCTTGTGCTGCTGAGGATGTCCTGAATAATGGTGACCATGATTCCTCCAGGTCGAATCAGGAGCAAACCAGAAGTGGATGACACTGCTGCAGATGCAGTGCTCTCCCTCAACATCATCTCAGCCAAAAACATGAAATCCTCCCATAACACGAACAGGTATTCTGCATAGCCCTTTCTCTGCACTGACTATACAAGAGGTGTTCTACTGTTGCCATAAAAAAGTAAGATTTCTGCCATAAGCTATGTTTATTTATGGTGGCATTTCTGCTGAAGATCATATTGTAGGGAACATGATGTACATTATTTGTCTGGCCCGTTTACTTCTGTGTGTAAAATGAGTCATGACAACAGAGTTGGTTTGCCCTGGGACTAGAGAGACACCTGGTGGACAAAAGCAGAAATGGCAAATTAAGAAATGTGCTCACTTTGTTTTTCATGTGCATGCATGCTTTTATATTCTGTTAATTGCTCGTATACCTTTTCATTTGCCTCTTTAATTCCTTTGCTGATGGTGCTACTTTATTTGCACATTTCTTGCCATCTCACTCTTTGTGCTTCTTTTTGTCTCTTTTGTTCTTTTCTTCCTGCTGCCGCTGTGGCTGGATGCTTGGTTTTGCACAGGCTTTGTATTGATAATGATATTGCTAGGTAGATATGAGCAACACATGAACATAAAGCACTTTCTATGCAAAGAGCTTTATGAAACTCATTTAAACAGCGGCTATAATAGTGGTCATACATTTGTTGCAATTAAATAGCCACCAGTAGTTACTTCTGAAACATGCTGTGTGAAATATGCCGTGTGGTGTGTGCCATTGCCATCTCTCTGCTATGAGCTGTTCGATTATTCTCACAATTTATTCTTTATTATTTGTGGAAAAAAAAACAATACAGTTCATCTGAAAGGGCAGGTCATTCCCGATTTTCCTGATTGACTAAAGCTTTATCTATATAACTAAATGTCTTTGAGATCATATCACCGTATGTCTTGACTGAGAATGAATTACTTCGTCACTGCACTGTGCGCAGTAATGTACCTCAGCCCAGCCACTCCTTCTCTTTAAACTATACTTTGGTTACGGGAATGAACACCTTTGTGTAGATAAGCTGACCTGGATTTTTGAGTTTCTCCTACACAATAGGTCATAGAAAGTATTTGTTATTTTTACTGGATAGCACAAACTCTGATGCATGTCGTTCATTAGCATCTTAAGAATATATTGAGTGTAGGTAATCTACAGATTATTTAGCTATTTAATTAAGCAGTCTGTAACAATAGAAATATAGCAAACCAGACATTATTATTATTATTATTATTATTAGGATTGTTATTATTATTATTATTATTATTATTATTATTAAGATTTTTGTTGTAATTTTTTATTGAGTAATCAAGTTTATTCAAACAACCATGACCGGCCTGGTCTTGATGCTTGTAGTATCAAGCATTTAAAGCTCAAGATTACTGGTTTCTGCTACAGGAAATTTACATTTACATTTACGTTTATTCATTTGGCTGACGCCTTTATCCAAAGTGACTTCCAAGACACAGAAAACAGTGAAGCATTAGAGCTGCACAGGGCAGCACTGAAAGTGAGTGCTACTAGGAAGTGCAACACATTTCTCTTAGTTGTAAAATACAGACGGTGCTGCAACAAATATTGGTGACAAGTGCTACAATAAGAACTAAGTTGAACGTTACCATCTGGGAGACGTTCTCTAGGCAGTTATCAGGTCAGTAGTTTGTATGTGACAGATGGGCTTATGTGCTGAGGTGGGTGCGGAACAGTTGAGTCTTGAGACGCTTCTTGAATGTGGAGAGAAACTCTGCAGTTCTAGGATATGCGTCATAGCAGTGTAGTTTCAGTAAGGACAAAATCTCCTAGAAACCTCTACATATATTTCAATTCTACCCGATGTGGAGTTTGCCAAGCCAACTCCAAAAATGTCATTTCATAGGATGTAAATAAGTAGTTAAGTAAGTAGTAAATGTGCCTCCAGCTACCCAGGATGTTTCACTTGTACAGGTAGTGGGAGGGCAAGTGTAATAGTGAGTGACTGCTGCAGAAAGTCTGGCTGACAGACATAAGTCTGAGGATGAGTCATGAGTCATGAGTTGCATCCATCACATACACACGTGCGTGCGCACACACTCTGAAAACCTTCTTAGATATAACCTGTCTGCTTCTGCTCTCTGTTTCAGCAGTAAAACCACACTCGACACGCCCGAACTCACTTTTGAGCCGTCTCAGTGCTTAAATAGATTCTAGTTTATGATCCGCTTCCGCAGGCGTGAGATGCAGCAAATTGTTCCCATTTTTCAAAATTCAGCAGCTTCCTGTGGAATCTCTTATAATTCTTTAAGATAAAGTGTTTTCTGTCATTTGAAATGAATGAATGTTTTTGTTCATTTGGAAAAAATAATGTAATCAACAGTACAACGGTAATCAACAGTACAATGGAGATGTGATGCATAGAAATCAGGCTATACTTGCACACATTTGCTCACTCCATCTGTCTCCTGACTGTCTTCTTCACCCTGTTGCCACCTGCCTAATGGTATAACACCTGTCCGTGAGCATTGTGCTAGCCTGTTGGGGGGTGGCATATCAGCATCTTTTTAAACAATGAAGGTTGCTTTCTCATGCTCTGGCCTCACATCTTAGTGTAGGTGTTACTCATATTTCCTCTAGTGTTAGAAACACTTACAGTAGCTCTAAGGGTAGAACTTGCACATTAGCAAAGAGATGGCAGTGGCATATTTTTGTGGCTTTGTCAGTCACTGGCTGACTTTTGTATACTCTGTGCTTAGAGCTTCTTTTAAAGATGCAAATATCAGTAGATTTGGGAAACTGGTAGAACGTTTGTGAAACACGCATTGCGTAATGTATGGGCAACACTATATTACATAATCTTAGCCACAGATTTTTATTGTTCCTTTTTCTCTTCTAATGTCCCCCACCCACAAATAATGTCTCTATCGAATTTGATTCACTGAATAGTGAGCTTATTAGGTAAATCTACATTCTAGATTTTATCGCAGACACTTACCATATCTGTGCAATGCACAAGTAGACTGTTACTGCTGCCCATTTTTGCTGTGGACAGTTTGTTGGCCGCACCACGTCAATCAGCTGAGCTGGTCCACAATAGGACCGATGCTGACCAGATGTTATTTGGGTGCTTGACCATTTTTAGCCCAACAGTGTAACATTATTATCAACATTGTAGTGGCGTTTTAGTGGGTGTTTACTGGTAAAGGATAGGATCACTACTATAAATTGTATAATGCAGAATGATATAGGGCTGTAGTTTTCAAAGTGTAATCGTAAGGTGTGTTTGCAATGCAGTAGACACAAAGTGTACATCAGTAACTGCATTTCATCATTTGTGGCATTTAATTTCAAAATCTTAAGTTTTAATACTTTTATTCAGACTGTAGAGCTCAAAGATTGACCCTTTCCATTCTCCTGTGCAGGACATTTTATCGGTTTGAGGCAGTGTGGGACAGCTCTCTGCACAACTCTCTCCTGCTCAACCGTGTAACGCCCTATGGAGAGAAGATTTTTATGACCCTTTCTGCATACCTGGAGGTCAGCTTAATCTACTGCACACTGAACTCATTGCACTGGCTAATGATTAAATACAGATGAGTCATTATAAGCCCAAATCATTGTCTGACATGCATAATCATTCTGGGGTTTCGTCTGAACCCGCATGTGACCTCTCCTCTTCTTTTAGCTTGACCACTGCATCCAGCCTGCTATCATCACCAAAGACATCTGTATGGTGTTCTACTCCAGAGATGCCAAGATCTCTCCTCCACGCTCTCTGAGGAATCTGTTTGGCAGTGGATATTCCAAAACTCCTGACTGGTGAGCATGACCTCTATGTACACTACCTTTAGAAAGTCTGCAATCATTTACCATATGAATATTTACGAACGAATGAATATTATTTTATCCAGTAGTAACTTTTTTATTAGTAATGTACATTGTCAAATATGAAACAGACATCAAAGGATATTTCCAGTCAAGATTCCTACCTCGTGAATTCTTTGCAATGTTTTAAATATGAGGCTTTATAGATTCATTCTTATCTTTCTTATGTGCAATATTTCTTCACTGTTTAATATTCTCCATTGTGCAATATTCTTCTGTTTTTCTCTGTGTAAAATAGGTGCAACTTCTACACATATGTAGGTTTATGTAGAATACTTCATACACTAATGTCTATTTATATGTTTATAACTTTACTTTTTTCTTATTGTGTTGTATAGTTTTTTTTAAATAGTATCTATTGCTTTTTGAGTGTTAGTGTAGGTCTTGGATATTTCAGCATTTCCATGTGAAATGAAACTTTATTACATACAACTGATTTTTAAATGGAGTTGTTCTTTAGAAGAGAAAATCACCTCAGTACATTGTCCAAATGCAGTTATAGTGTGTTCCATTATTTGCTTCACTGTTGCAGTGTTTTCCAAATTCTGAACTCTGAAACTATGTCCTGCTCTTCCAATTACAGCAACAGAGTGACTGGAATCTATGAGCTCAGCTTGTGCAAGATGGCCGACACAGGAAGCCCAGGTAAGTTCTTATGTCCTGATTTCCATTGTGGGTGTTTGTGATTTGATTTGAAATTAGTGTTTATTCCTCCCCTTCAAATATGTTTTATGTTTGTGCCAGGCATGCAGAGACGGAGACGGAAGGTTTTAGACACGTCAGTGGCATATGTGCGTGGAGAGGAGAACTTGGCTGGGTGGAGGCCTAGAGGAGACAGCCTGATCCTGGAGCACCAATGGGAGCTGGAGAAACTTGAGCAACTGCATGAGGTGAAGGCTTAGGGTTATGCTCATTAGAATATAATTCATTCAGATTAAAGTAATAGTTACATTTCTGTAATTAGATTAATGATCTGTCATTAGGTTAGCTAATCATGCAGTAGGTTTGCTAATATCAGTCTTGCTTGTGTGGTTTCTGACACTGAAAGGCCCACTAATATCTATATAAATGAGTAAAAGTGGACAGATGACCGTTTTTTAGCTGTGCAAGTTTTTTAGCCAATTTTCCTGTACTAAATGTGTTCATGTACCATTGTTTGTATGCTGTTTGTGTGCCATTTGAGTGCCATTCACTGTATTCACCATAACAGAGGACGTTTTAAGACCCAATAGAAACTTTTACTCTCATGTAATCTAACCTCTGTTGTCTTTATCCTCATGATAATGGCAGGTGGAGAAAACACGGCATTTGCTGCTGCTGCGGGAGAAGCTGGTGGAGGCGGTTCCTCAGAAGTCCCTGAGTGAGTCTCTCTCTCCCAGCTTGAGCAGCGGTACCCTCAGCACCTCCACCAGCATCTCTTCACAGATCTCCTCCACCACCTTCGAGAGCGCAATCACACCCAGTGAGAGCAGCGGATATGACTCTGCTGATATTGAGAGCCTGGTGGACCGCGAAAAGGAGCTGGCCACCAAGGTATCCCATCCCACATGATATAAACACTAAGATACTATGTTGTACAAAGCATTAAAAATAATTTAAATATTTGCATTTTACATTTACATCCATATTATTATTATTACTATTATTTTTTTAAAAATCTGAGCATCAGACTGAAACTATACATTGTATTTATTGTATAATTTTATTTGAATTTGTTTCTTGTTTTAGTGCCTGCGTCTCTTGACTCATACCTTCAACAGTGACTACAACCAGCTGTGCAACAGCATCAGTGACTGCAAGGTAGAACTGAATCTTTTGATATGTTTTAAGCAGCATCGTGGGTGCCTATCGTAGTACACCATATTCTCACTTTCTGTTTCTCTTCCGATTTGTGTCCTCTGCTTGTAGTTGTCTGATATCTCCCCCATGGGTCGGGATCCATCCGTCACAAGCCTAAGCAGTGCCACACTTACCCCCTCCTCCACCTGCCCCTCTCTGGCAGACTCCCGCTGTAGCTCAATGGACCAGAAGTAAGAACTATGTGAAGTGTGAAAGTCTTGTTAACCTCTTCCTATAAAATATTGTTTTTAATGGTCTATAATCTGTTTTAATCTGTTTAATAATCACAATTTGCATGTTTATTGTTGTCCATCACAAGCATAGGCCAGAGATGTCTGTTTTCAGATATAATGACTAAACTTATAGGTAGATAGACAGATAGAGATCAAGGCTCCTAAACCTGCAAGACAAACTTGGTCTTGACTGTATTGTAGCTGTACTAAACTTACAGCTACAGGCTTTCAGTGACTATGTACATTAAAATGATGATTCCCATGTATGCTTTGTTTCCACAATTTATTTAAAAGCATTGTGTATTTCTTACTAAATAAATAAATAATTTTTGACCTGGTATCACAAGCATATTTTGAGGGAACCAAATTAAGTCTTAAGCTGTGGTCTTTGTCCAGGACTCCTGAGGCTAACTCCCGAGCCTCCAGCCCATCATGCTCGGACTATGAGAACTTCCCCATGGTACCCACCCTGGAGACGTCCTACTTGGCCCGTGCGGGCAAGCACGAGTTCCTCAACTTGGTGCCTGATATTGAGGAGATGCGGCCTGGGTAAGTGCTCCTCCACACATTGACAGATGAGAGAAAAATGTGGAAATGATGGTGGGGTGATCCAAGGTTACTGAACCTTGACATTACCCTTATAACACACTATACATTTCTTCACTATATCAATGTTAGAGATAGATAGATTAGATTATATAGATAGATTCTGAATGTTGATAAAGTTTTAAAATAAGTAAATTCTGATGCCATCCTTTCCAGGTCTGTGGTGTCTAAGAAAGGATACCTGAGCTTCATGGAGCCTCGCTCAAACTCGTGGGTGAAGCACTTTGTGGTGGTGCGCCGGCCATACGTCTTCATCTACAACAGTGACAAGGACCCAGTGGAGAGAGGTGTGCTGAACCTGTCCACTGCTCAGGTGGAGTACAGTGAAGATCAACAGGCCATGCTCAAGGTAATCACTAACCACCTCTGTTCAGAAGTTATGTTTCAGACCATGTTAAAACTGTTGTGTGTCTGATAAAGGGGTTGAGTGCATGGATTCAAAAAAATCAGAGGTGCTTTCATGTTCTGTTAAGTGTCCTCAGATTTACTGAATGTGTTGTGTGAACCCATAGACTCCCAACACATTTGCGGTATGCACCAAGCACAGAGGAATTCTGCTCCAAGCCAACAATGATAAAGACATGAATGACTGGCTGTATGCCTTCAATCCGCTGCTTGCAGGAACAATAAGGTATCACATCACTGTTACACTCTTACAAAAAAGGTTTGAGACTCTCATTGGTGTCTTATTAAAACCTTGTAACTTCATTTACTTTGTATAAATCTACCAGTACATATATTGTTCAATATTACATATAATCTTAAAGTTAGGAACATTTTTTTTTCCCACAGTGATCAGTTTTATGCTAAAGACCGTGACAAATTAATAAACGTTATTAATTCAACCTATTCATCATAGCTGTGCCTGTATAATTTCTTTGTCACTCTTCATCTTCTCTTCTGCTCTTGTCCACAGGTCAAAACTGGCGAGAAGACGCTCTGGTTTGATGAAGAACTGAACAGGCTTGTCTGTGTGTGGAGATAGCGCTCTGTTTCTTCTGCCTAGCCTATGAACATACCAAGTGTTAACACTTATTAATCTTTGTGATTCTTGATGGTTTTCTCTTGTATGTAGACCTGTGGCTTAAGTCTCCTCTCCAGCAAATGAACTTTTCAGTTCCTGAAAGCCCACTTTCCCCTACTCCCTCTTCTCTTTCTCTCCTAGTCTTTCGCTATTTTGTTGAATCCGTTCCGTCTTAAGTTTTCGTTCTTCGTCATAACGGAACCTTCTTCTAGTAGCATGTCGTAATAGTCTGTTTGTGTGTGCACGATTCTTCAGAACAGGTTCTCTTCTCTTTTGAGTTACTACACATCTGTAAAGATTGTCTTTATCAGTGTTATCTGTTGAGTCAGGTACATTTTTCCAGCATGGCGACAGCAGCAGTCCTCAGGATATGACCAGTTTGCTTACAAAGCCACACAAAGTACACCAGTGGAGTTAGATAAACGACATCATTATATGACTAAGTGAAACTAAATATTTCTCTCATAGAAAGAAAATTAGCTCTGTAGTCTTTCTGCTAGTGAATAGATGCCTCAACACTGGAAAATGAGACGGGCCAAAGCATTTTGTTCAAAAAAGTTCCTTGGTATGACTAAATCTAGGAGAGGATCCCCCATCACGAGTATTAATTACTGAGGTAGTGGGTAAATAAGTTCGAGTGAGCTACTGTGTTGTATTTGAACACACTTGTGATCGCTGGCGGTGCTATAGCACAATGCGTTTGCTAGGCAAAAACAGAATTCTGCTTAGTGAGGGGATGAGACGTACCCATTTATAAAGATACATTATCATGTAGCACTAGAGAATTAAGATCGAGAAGAGAACACTACTTTTCTGAGCTTTATGGTCAGTTTAGCTGCTCTGTGTTCTTCAGAAAATGTAACATATAAAAAAAAAAACAAGAAAGGAAAAAAGTTCAGACAAAGTGAAAAGGTGAAAGGACTAATTCAAGTCATTTGTACATACTTTTCAGGATTACTGTGCTTAATGCAACTCATTAAGAAACAAAAGACATTCCTTTTGTGCTGAAATGTTGTCCACATTATCTTCTATTTATTGCCGGATCACAGTGGTTCTTTTAGCCAGAGGGATTTGATGGACGCGGGTTTGCTGCTAGGCAGTTTGAGAGTGTGATTTGAGAGTGATACTGATCTTGTAGTTTACACTAAGTTGTAATCTGCATGATTCAGTGGTGTATTATGGCAAGGGAATCCCTCAGTGTGCTGTGACAGGGACGGTGGGCAGCCTCTTAAGCATTTCCTCAGAAAACTGCTACAGGACAGGATTTGAACATGCGTTCATGAATTTAACATTGTTAACTAATTATTGTTTATCTATTCTGCTCATTATCTTAACTTATTTTTTTATTGTTTTATAATAACCAGTTGCTATAAAGTAAGATGAAGGTTATATAAGAAGGGCCTTTTTTTCCTTTTTATCTGACTAAACGTTTTGCACATTTACTTGTCACAAACAAAATGAACCAGCTTGACCACTGAAGGATCTTTCAGTCTCAGCACTGTCGGAAAGTACACTTTGTTTTAAATGCTTGACTGCAGTGATGTTTGTTAGGAGTTTTGCGGTGTAAAACAGAAAAGGTACGGTATATGCTCTGACACTTCTTAATTTATTTCATTGAAAATGTTTGCTCTGTATGTCTTTTAAATGGGAAAAAATGTCAAATTATCATGTAGATTGAAAGTTTCAATTGTAGTTGCTTTGCTGGATCAGTCTTTGCTTTGAATTGGTGCTGTTAGATGGGAGAGGGCTGTGTAAGAGTGTATGTACAAGCCTCTGGCCAAACAACCAGCAGGTTACATGTTCCACATGTCCTCAAAAAAGCAACGCAAGCTTTTAGCTTAGTGGAAGCAATGACTGTTTGAATGCATATCCAGTGCAGCCAAGTCAAAATAGTGGGTGCTAATAAAAAAAAAGCATGTCCTCCTCGTGATTTAGAGACCATGTGAAGGAATTATTTTTTAACAGATTCATGAAAATGGCCAAAATGATCTCGTTCCTCAGGTCAGCCAGCCTGAGCAAAAGAAATGGGAGCGTTTCTTTGAGCTGTTTGTTAAATCTGTTGAAAATATTATTTATGCACCCGTTTGGTCTTAAACCGCATATATTCAAGGAGAAAAGACTTTCTACCATGTGGTAATTGGACAAAAATATAATCAATGGGAGTAAATGGACTTGATGCTTCTTCAGCATGGTAAAACAGAGCAAAGATTTTCACTTTTGTGTGAGCTTGCTAATATATAAAAACATTCATGATGAATTCTGTCTTTTTTGTTGTTTTTTGCAGTGTATATATTAGTTTGCAGCTCTTTGCACATTCTAAGTGGTTATGATGACTAACAGATCAAATAAAGCCTAAAGTGGATTTCTGTTGTTTACTCAAAAATGAACCAAAAGATGGGGTAAGACCAGACTGTGTGTAATGTTCACGGGTTATAGTGGACGTTGAATGTACCTCTGGGATGTCACTGACAAATATATTCACTTTCTGGAATGAAAAAATGTTTTCTCTGTCATCTTTTTTTTGGACTGTGAGCTTGAACCAGTTTAGTGCTTCCTGTTGCTTGTGGCTTTCTTTTAGCTGACCGTTAACACTACTTCAGGCAGTTTGAGTCCAGGTCTGTACTTTAAAGTTACTATGATGCAGGGAGGGCTACTGTTTAGATTTATTTTCTAATATCAGGGAATCTATTTTTAGAAATAATCCAATATTAGACATTGCTTACGCATACACCATTTGGTATTTTTTGTTAAGAGTTTTCATTGTAATGCATTTTCCCATGCTGCCTTCAAAAACCGTTCTTCACTCCCTCTCAGAGGCCTCCTTTTATTGTTAAACTTACATTCCCACTCATTTTGTTAAAAGACAACTAGCTAAACCAAGGCATTAACGCTGTACATTATTTGTCAGATTGGCTTCATTTTCATACTTATTTTGTAAATATTACATGTTGTATGGAGCTTGAATTAAAATGTAAATATGTCTCCTGTATTTGTAATAATTATAATCCATTCGCTGTATAGCCTAGATGTGTACTGCAGGTATCTTAATTCTGTGTATTGTAATCTTGCACCATTGAACTGTTTAGTGAATGAGGTAACAATAAAAGTCCAACCAGTGCATTAGCAGAATACATTCAGTGTGTCTTTCTTTTAGTATCTCTGCTACCAGCAGGTATGGCTTTTTCTAGGTATGGCTTTTTCATATGGTAACGTCTGTGTCGGTTTAAAAAAGAACAAAAGCCCCATAGAAGGCTAATGGGAACAAAAGATCTTCTTATAAACTAATGTTTGAAAATGGAAAAATCACTCAAAAATAAATGTAGACGTTGTTTTATTTATTTATTAGATATCCTGTCGGTTTCTGTGAAATTAAATTATTTGATCATGTTTTTTATCTTAACATTATTAAATCATCACATAAAATTACAAATATGAGTAAGGAACAATTTCTAGAAAATTCCTTAGATTTTTAGTGGTAGTTGTAATTTTATTTCTATACTTACATTTTTAAAAACTGAAATTAATAATGAAGCAATAAATTAAAAATGATAAAAGGAAATCTGTTCTTGTAGGCTGAAGATTTCACTTCTTATTCCCTTTTTACATACATTCTAGCAGGCAGCCCTTTCACTACTAGAGCCACAAATCAGAATCAAAAACAATGCTTCTGAATCCAGTTAGGAAGTTCATTTTGTTCTTTGTAGTATTAATTCTAGTATTGTACCACCAGTATTAAGCTCAACTAGCCCATAGAGGATTATTGCATGTAGGTTAATGAAGAGTGTTGCTTGGTTTCTAGTCTGATTCATATACAATTCTTAGAGCTTTCTTCTGTGGCATGAGTACTGCATTAGTGTTGGTTTTGTATGTGTGTCCGTTTCCCTCCACACAGTAAGTAAAGTATGTTGTGATATAAACCATATATACTGACTTCTGATTCAAAATATCTTTTTATAATATTACAGTTATTTTAGACATATGTGTGCTTTCCAACGTATCATCAATCACACCCACAAATGTATGTAAACCCTCTTTTTATTTCAGTGTCATTAATCAGAATTTTAGTTTGGCTTTAGACAAACCAGTCTGTTTCCTTCTGTGTTCAAAAACTGTTCCAGACTTTTCCTGGAATATACATTAGTGTCATCAGCAAATAAAGCACATTTGAACAACTTAGACACTAAACAAATATTAATTCTGTACAATATAAATGTCATGGCCTAGCACGGAATCTTGTGGAACCCCACAAATAACCTTCAACAAATGAGATTCAGCATTATTTGTCTTTACATACTGATATCAGTGTAACATCTTGACAATGAGTTTGCCATCTGTCTTTATACCTTATGTCTCCATTTTCTTTATTAATAAGCCATGGTTAATAGTACTAAATGGATTTTAAGCCTATAAATGTCACTACTGCTGTCAATAATAATAGTAGTAGTAATATACTTTATTTATAGAAGACCTTTTATACATGAAACGCAGCAAAATTACACAATTAAACAAGTAAGACAAAGCATGAAATTGTACAAATTAAACAAGTAGGAATAGTAACCCTAGATAGATAGATAGATAGATAGATAGATAGATAGATAGATAGATAGATAGATAGATAGATTAAAAGCTTATTAATCCCTTGGGAAGATTCCTTTGAGAGATTCAGTTTTCAAGCAACAGTACACCGGCATAGTTGTAAAAAGGTTATAAACGGAAAAAAAGGAATGAATAAATAAAATATAAATGAATAAATAAAAAGAGAAAAGAATAAAAGGACAAAAATATAAAATATATAGAAATATATAAGGAAAAGTAAGAAAGGCTATGTGTAAAGTGTAAAAGTAATAATAGTAGTGCAAGCAATAATAGAAGTTAAAAAATGGATAAAAATGCAGCTCAAATTACTTTAACAGTAAATATATAATGTTAATAATCAGAAAAAGTAAAAATAAACATAGAAGAAAAGGCATTAAGGCCAGGGGTTGTTCCTTCACGACTGTTCAGTTCGAAAGAGCCTAATCAGTGAATTGAACCGAATCTTTCATTGCTACACTTTCATTCTAAGAGTCAGTTCTGTGAACTGAACTGCGCTACCCATTATTATAGTTCAGTACTCCGAATCTCAATTTGTATTGTATCGGTTTCTTTTAAAAGAATCGGTTCTGTAAACTGCATTATACTTTCCTTTACTTCTTTTCAGTTAGAATCGTTTCGTTAAACTGAATCTTTCTTTCATTAATCTCTCCACTCCTGCTTACCTACGTGGGCGGAGGATACACCGAGGGGCGTGAATACGACGGTAAACCAATCACGGATAACATTTGTCGGCTCAGAATGAACACACCAATCGAGGCTAGATGGACGTCACAGGGTAGGCCCGCCCATTGGAAAGCCTGTGCTAACGCTCCTTAGCTGAAGGAGGAAGTTGTGCAAACAGCGCGCAGGCGACCGAGGACTTGCTGACAGCGTTCACTTACTTTTACGAGGGGGTTCTTCTTTTAACCATGGCACAGTAAGTGTTTTTTTTTAATTAAGGAGTTTAACATTTTTTCCACTTGTGTGACAATTATGTAGCTCAGAAAAGCGAGCTGGAGTGTCTGGTTTGGAATAGTAAGTTTAGCTAACGTTAGCTAGCCGTCATTCACCCTGGAGCGGTGAGCCGAGATAACTGGACATTAATGGACCTTTACTAGCTAAACACGACACTCCTCTCACATGCTTCTTGTTGGGCACACAATGTACTGTTTACAATGGGCCTTTTCGTGGCTTGTGTCGTATGGGACACAGGAAATATGGACCTTTTTATTCTGCCTACGCTACATATTTTTGTGCTTTGCTATGGAAGACCTGACTTCAGGGATAACTTGGCCAATGATGTGAAGTGCAGGGAAAACACAAACGTGTGCACGTGAGCTACAGACCTGGCCTAATCTTCTGCCATTTCTCTCTGTCCAAATATTTAATGAATATTGCTGAAATGTACAGAAATCCCTGAGCTCAGCCGGTATTCTATACAGCAGTGATGTACAGGAAAATCCAGCTGTTCTGAATCAAGCTTCTTGTTTCCTAACTTCTGCTTTTCCTTATTACGCAGAGCGGATATTGCACTCATAGGTTTGGCCGTCATGGGTCAGAATCTGATCCTGAACATGAATGACCATGGCTTTGTTGTAAGTGCCCTCCTCTAAAATTTTCTTGGCTTTGTGTCAGTCTTTTAGACTGTTCTGCATGTGCTTAAATTTACTCTCCGTGACCTGGTTTCCCTTCTGCCGTCACTCAGGTCTGTGCTTACAACCGGACAGTGTCCAAGGTGCATGACTTCTTACAGAATGAGGCCAAAGGCACAAAAGTGATTGGTGCAGAGTCTCTCGAGGACATGGTTTCTAAACTGAAGACCCCTCGCCGCATCATACTCCTTGTCAAGGCTGGCCAGGCTGTTGATGACTTCATAGACAAGCTGGTAAATGGCATCCTGACTACACCATATCTCATGTCATTATGTAGTCGACCACAGTTGTAAAAACTACCCTCACTCACTGTTCAACAGGTCCCTCTTCTTCAGACTGGAGACATCATCATCGATGGGGGGAATTCTGAGTACAGGGACACAACCGTAAGTGCAGGGAAACAGACAGAGCACATTAATTCATAATTGTGTGCACAGTAATGAATGATGTCTGTGCTTGTTTTGTGTAGCGACGGTGTCAGAGTTTGAAGGCCAAGGGTTTGCTGTTTGTGGGCAGTGGAGTTAGTGGAGGAGAAGAGGGGGCACGCTATGGGCCTTCGCTAATGCCAGGTGGACACAAGGAAGCATGGTGAGACTTTTTCAGGCTATTTCATGATCAGTGAGACATTTGACTTTAGAAAAAAAAATCAGACTTCACTAGCATAAACTGCTGAAATGTTTGATGGTTGTCAACATATTTGTACTTTTGCAGACTGGGCAGCCCATTCGTTATGTCTTTTTTTTGTTTTACTCTTACAGGCCTCACATAAAAGACATCTTCCAGAGCATTGCAGCCAAGGTTGGCACGGGGGAGCCCTGTTGTGACTGGGTAAGTGTTTTGAACTGGTAAGGTATTTGCACACTTGTAAAACTGTGTAAAGTTTAAATATTCTGCAGGAAGTTCATTGCAATTTGTTGCACAGGTTGGAGATGAGGGGGCGGGACACTTTGTAAAGATGGTCCATAATGGCATTGAGTATGGGGACATGCAGTTGATCTGTGAGGCCTACCACCTGATGAAAGATGTCCTAGGTATGGACCACGACCAGATGGCACAGGTGAGTCAGGAACTACGTCCTCCTTTACCTGCGGCCTTGAACTTCCTCATTCCTCAGTCCATTGTCCTTTTGAAACCTGTTTTATCTGAAATAGCTGGTTTCTTCCTTAAAGACATTGTTCTGTTCAGCTTCCTGTTAAATTTCTAAAGCTTGATCGCTGACTTCTCTTCAGGCTTTTGACCAGTGGAATAAAACGGAACTGGACTCCTTCCTCATTGAGATCACAGCAAACATCTTCAAGTTCAGAGACACAGATGGCACTCACCTGCTGCCCAAAATCAGAGACAGTGCAGGGCAGAAGGGAACAGGGAAATGGACCGCCATCTCTGCTTTGGAGTACGGTGTACCAGTCACACTTATTGGTATGTGTTTTATGTTTTACTCAGTGGTGAACTGTGATGGTATTAGAATTGGGCTTTTATTTTGGGCCGTAAATGTCAGTCTCTACAATGATGCTTATTTTTGCTAGGGACTGTAAGCAAATCTGCAAAGAATGTTAGCATTAAGTTAATGTCTGACTGTACTAAATTAGATACCCAAAGCTTGTAAAGGACATTAGCTAGTTGTTTGAGATTTGTGTAGACATTAAAATATATTTTATCTATTGTGTGTATGTATCAGTTTTACAGAGAGCCTTTCAGAACCAAAACATAACCATCATAACAGCGGTAGTATTACAGTACATACAGTCATGATTTTATTATAAGACAATACACTAAAGTAAAATTTTTAACTCCTAGAAATCTCAGGCCTTTTCTAAAGGCCTAGAAAGGTGCCCGTTCTTCCACTATAGACTTATTTTTGCTTTACATTTTTTGGTTAATATATGTTAATATATACTATTTGCTGGATATGAGGATTGGCTGCTAATTCATGGCAAAGCAAGAGTGTGTTTTGGCTCCAAGTGTTGAGTGAAGCGCTTGCTACTTTAAGCAGCTTGAAGGCTTTGCTGTTCTCCTCTTCAGCAGATGTGACATAAGTGGGATTTTCTATTATGTCTTCTGCTTTGGCTTTTGATGGAGGGAGGTTTCATAAACAGCTTGACCGTGGCCTTGGAAGGTGTTTTCCCAGGATAGGAAGCTGATTTTCTTCCCCCCACTGTAAATTTGAGGTGTCCTCAGACACTACAAGAGCTGTACTTTCTGTTCCGTAGTGAATCTGAAGTGTGTCTCTCGATCTGGGGTCATACTTGCTAACACTTAGTTCGTAGATGTGCTGCCTGAATGTGAAAAGTACTCCCATCCCTCAGGCAGGATGATCTGTGCAGGAAACAAAAGGCTGTATTGTCCCCTGTAGAGCGTGAGTGGGGAAAATGTGTGCAGACACGATGGCATAGCGAGGGACGGAGGATTTCTCTTCAATAGGCTGCATTCCATCAGGAGCTTAGTGCTTAGTTCATGGTGACACATCATTTTTTTCCCCACTCTAAACTCCACCTCCCTTAAATGTTTCATCAGTTTGGCTCTGCCTTTGCTGATACTCCAAAGTCATTCTGACTCAAGTCATTGCTCCTGCAGCTGGGGCATTATTGTTTGTTAATGTGGCAAGCCCTGCTTTCACAAAAGCCTGACTGATTAGCGGTGATTTGTCATATGTATACTGGCACAGTGTCTGTTTTTTTAGGGCATGGCATCAGACTGTAAGCAGGTTTTAGTGTACATTGCAGCTGGTATTTCTTGGTGCTGTGTTGATGAGTCTATTTCAGATTAGAGCCGCCCAATACGTCTGTTAATCATTATGAAGATACTCTTCTCTCAAATACTGGATGCAATATGCAAAGAAGCAAATATACAAATGAACCAATCTGTGTATTGAACAGGGTGACCGATCATGGTTCCAGGTCAGTGTATTGGGTGTTTTGGTCAAGTTATTTATGTAATTCAACAAAAACATTTACTTATTTTTCAAGGTGTTTTAAAGGACATATATTTTCCACATTCTACATTGTTTTACCAAAAATTTGATTCATAATTTACGATGGGCAGTGGTGGCCTAGTGGTTAAAATGCTGCCTTTGAGACCTGAAGGTCTCCAGTTCGAGTCCCAGTGCGGGCACTACTGAGGTACCCTTGAGCAAGATACCGTCCTGCTTCACTGCTCCCCGGGCGCTGTTATCCGGGTACGGGTAGACTACATTACATTTAATTTTCCAGTTTGAGCAAATTACTTGCTAAAAGTGCGCAGTACATACATAATCGTAACCAGAACTGATCTTCTAATAATACTGTATTTAATTAACATGCAACTAGAACAGTGCTTCTCAATTAGACGTTTGGTACATCAGCTCTTGTCTGTAAATGTCCTGTTGCTGTCCCACAGGAGAGGCTGTCTTTGCCAGATGTCTCTCCTCTCTGAAGGAAGAAAGAGTGCTGGCCAGTAAGAGCCTCACAGGGCCACAGGGAGCCAAATTTACTGGAGACAAGGCCCAGTTTCTTGAAGACATTAGAAAGGTTAGTGAAGATGTTTCTGAACATTTGGGAGCTCAGCTTATCAGTGAATACATTTTCAGTAGATTGCACTTATTTAATCTGACCTCAATTATTTTTAAACAGACTTTCACAATTACATGTTTGTCGCAGCATTTTAAAACTGGTGTGATTTTTTTTTTTTTTTTTTTTTTTAAGCTGGGTTGAGGCAAATACAAGTTAAAAAAAACGCAGACAATACATTTCTTCAGATACCTTTAGAAGTGAGGGATGGTTGATGTCATCTGGGAGCTATGAAGGGTCAGCAGCTAGGTGTATGTGTGTATATATAATCTATACAAAGAGAGGAATAGATTGAGAAGTGCTGTAAAATAACACATTAGTTACAGAATTATAGGAATTATAGAAAAAGTGATGCATTACAAATTACAGATTAATTACACTCTCATATACACCCGGACTTCATAGGTCACTGTTCTTGTAAAATGTAGTGTGGGTACTTTGAATAGAAAGGCATCGTGGGTAATACAGTGCTGGGTAGCATATATGGTGGGAAAAGAAAAGTGAGTTTACAGGGTGTGACAAATCTGGGAGGTAAATCTTTGTTTTGAATTGTGCTCATTTTACAGCAATAAAAACCTTTTAGTCTGCAGTTCACATAGTCTGTAGTGCTGCAGGGAGCTAAAGTAAGGTATTGGGATGTTATCCTTTTGGCTATTGGAGTGGCTAGCACTTAGGCCCTGAATAAAAATTGGTCTAAGCCAGAGTTTAATTTTGTCTAGGCACATATAAACACAACTTCCACGGTCAGGGGAAGAAGACGGGAAAGAGGACACACAGCCTTTTTGTACATTAATTTTACCATCCACTGTAGCTCAGTAAACATGATGTAAACAACAGCATTAGCCCCTGAGGCTACTGTGAGAAGCCAATCTCAAATACATCCACCCCAATTCAATTGGATTGAAATTTTTATACATACTATAAACAGGATTAATTTAGAATGAATCACAGTTTGTATTTGATTAGATAGATTTGTTTTATTATATTGACCTGTGTGTGTGTGTGTGTGTGTGTGTGTGTGTGTGTGTGTGTGTGTGTGTGTGTGTGTGTGTGTGTGTGTGTGTGTAAAATGTAGTTGTAGTAAATTTCTGAACAAAAACACTTTTTGCCTTTTCAGGCTCTGTACGCCTCCAAGATCATTTCATATGCTCAAGGCTTCATGCTTCTGCGCCAGGCAGCTAAGGAGTTTGGCTGGTCTCTCAACTATGGGGGTATTGCTCTGATGTGGAGGGGGGGCTGTATCATTCGGAGGTAAGCTCCACCTTTCTTAAGTCATTAGAGACAGTAAAAGGTAAAAAATGAAAAGTGTCTTCTATACACAAGTAAACCAATACTTCAGGTCCGGTTTGTTTACTGAGACACAATGAAATGGTACTTGATCTTACTCACTGGCCACCCAGGGTCCCAGCGGTGGATGAGTGTAAAAGGAAGCAGATGTAATGTTTCAGTTCCTGATCACTTTTTGTTCTACGGGAAGAGTAAAGCTGTTGTGTAATATCTGCTGAGGTAACGTTTACTGTAAGAATGACACTAGTTTTAAATAACTGTGACTAATGATTATGACCTCTCATTATATCATCAGTGTTTTCTTGGGAAAGATAAAGGAGGCCTTTGATCGGGATTCTGAGCTCCAGAATCTGCTTCTAGACAACTTCTTCAGTAATGCTGTACAGGACTGCCAGGTACAAGAAGTGTGGCAACCTGACCACAGATGGCTTTGTAGCTGTTAAAAAGTGAAATTAAAAGCTCTATGATTATGCATTACTAATTGTTTATACAGATATTTATATATACGGAGACTTTACTGTTTGTTAATGTGGCAGGTCCTACTTTCACAAAAAACCTGACTCCTTACCAGTGATTTTTCACAATGGCCTTGTTTTCAGGGCTCCCACAGTTACACACAGTTTATACATTTCACTTTTCCTCAAAATGTAGTTAGTCCGTTTTTTGGCGTCTACATTTTCCTTCTTACATTTTGCACTGGAGCTGCAAGGCAGATGTTGCCAACATGTAATGGAAGCTTTAGCTAACCTCCAGTTGGCATTTTACAAAATGTCTACCTGTATACACTCGCTTTGAACCTCATTAGTGGGTAATAATCAGAGACGTGTGTGTTCTCTGACACCGTTCGACAATATTATCTGTAATATGGGCATGAATCCGGCATCTCTGAGCTAAAATAGCAGTAGCGTCTGAGTCCTGTAACTTTCCATTACTGGTTAGATATGTAAACCTCATCACTAAAGTGCTTGTAACTCAAGAAGCAAGCTTTGAACTCCAGACATGTTTTGCTTGACAGCTGCTTTTGGGCTAGGGGACTGAACTGAATGAACTGAACATTTTTTTTAAACCATTCCTTTAATATTTTCTGTACTTGGTGGTTTTTATAGTCCTAGAGGTGCCTTTATATAGGAAGTTTATAGGAGCATTAGTCAACTGGTTTAATAGTTGTGTGATGGATTGTAAACGATGGTGTGAAGTTGTGTCTGCTCCATGTTGTAGGATTCATGGCGGAGAGTTGTTAGTACAGGAGTTCAACTGGGGATTCCCATGCCTTCCTTCACCACAGCACTTTCCTTCTTCGATGGCTACAGACATGCCATGCTTCCAGCTAACCTGCTGCAGGTAAACCCTATTGTCCTCTTCTGGCCATGCTTCTCCATTGGCCATATGGCACTGCAGTGGGATTACAGAGGGCTATTGATGGATATAGTCATAACTCAGACTAGAGCTGCAGCAATGGGGGAGGGGTTTAAAGACATGACTAGGGTGCTTAAGTGACACTACTGACTTCACAGTGCTTGTTAACCATCCAGTACAGGCTTAACTACTGGATTGGTAAAACATGATTTAATTTCAACGCTTTAACAATTACTTAATGCATCATGAAATCTGTTAATGGAACATGATTTGATTTAATATCTAATTATATATTTTATAAAAAGTAAATGCCGGAAGCAGTGAAATATAGACCATGAAACACTATAAAATATTATTCAGAAATCAGTAATGGGGTTGGATGCATTCAATTCTACCTTCACATTGCATATGCATTGTTACACCACTGGTACGTACCAGTTAGAATCTCTTCCAAAAGCAGGTAAATGTCTTTTATTAATTCGTCTTTTAGGCTCAGAGGGACTACTTCGGTGCTCACACATATGAGTTGCTCTCAAACCCTGGAAAGTTTATCCATACCAACTGGACAGGTCATGGTGGAAACGTGTCCTCTACATCCTACAACGCCTAAATCTGGATTCACATTCCATCAGACAGGAACGAGCACCATCGTCTGACCGCAAGGGACCAAGTCAGCTGAGAAAGATACATTTCACCTGCACTTAAACACTGAAATATAGCCCCACCCAAATAATTATTAGATTTTCCAATGTCTCAAAGTAATGTTGTATTTATGAAGGAATTTGAAATCATCACGTTTACACTGTTTCCAAACTCGCTCTTTTTTTCTGTAAGTAGAAGTGTAGCGGTACAGCTGTGTGCCACAAACACAACTTTAGGAGTGGTGTTGTAGAAGCCATGCCTGTGACCACATTTTGCCCCAGAGTTCACAGTGTTAACCGTGGATTACGGTTAACTATTGCACTGTATCGGGATAAATAAAGACTACAATCCTTCTTAATTAGCTTTTGACCTCCTCACTTGCTCACCGCCCACGATAAACAGGACACTATTTTTGTCTGGGAGTACTCTGCATTAGAGACATTACCACATTTCATTTTTGAAGGGAAAATCCTGGAGAATATACCGAGTTGCCACTTACACTGCGCCTACTTTCTGGTCAATTTATTAGCTACATCTAATATATAGGTCTGCATATGCACTTAATGATACCCAGGTGTGGTTATAGCTAAAAATGTATAATTAGTGTACATCAGAGGGTTTTTTTTTTGTTTGTTTTTAATTGCTAATTTTTGTGTAGAGAGAAATAACTAAATCCTGCTGGACACTGGCTGTCAACTGGAGTTTTTGCGAGTACACATTAGATGCAGATACCTGGCTACTGTCCGTCTCTTTAATACTGGTAGTGTCAGTCAACTGCCAGCAGAGGGCGTTAAGTGTTCTGTTGCTGAGGAGGTTGTTTACATGAAGATATCACATGTATTGACCTTTGACCCAGTTTAAATAGCACCACTTGGGGTTTACATTTAATACGTGGATCTTTTTGGAGATGTAGTTCAATATTAAAACCCCTTTTTAAGTCCTGTATGATTTAAAAATGAGTGTTCGATCAAAAAGAACGTTAGACAACACTAAACTGTAGTGTTGTGGCTGTATTCAGCATATGCGCTTGGGTATTTGTAGGTGGGAATAAGCAAAAACAAATGATGCTAATCTTATCTTGATCACAGTGAACTGCAGTCACTATTAAATTGTTGATTAAGGTCCAGCCCAGGGGAATCAAATTTTGGTCCTGGAGGCGTTTACCCCAGTACAGTTTTGTGTTTTCCATTTTTGAACACAACAAAATTTGACACACTCTTGTCTAGCCTTTTGGAATGTTTTAGGTCTACAAAAACGCACACGTGGGCAAAAACAGGTGAAAGACACAGCTGTTCAGCCAAAAAAAAAAAAAACACAAACTAGAGAAGTGAAGTATCTACTCAGTATGGTAACTAACAGCACACACTCTGCTTTGCTTCTGCAAATGCTCTTTGCTCCTTGATGTGGCTTGTAAACAATGAGACAACTTGGAGCAATTACAAACCACAGTGTTTCAGGCTGATAGCTGTTACTGCTGATTTTTCTTTTAGTAAATGTAATTTAGAAATACACTCAATTCCAGAAACCTTTCACTTACACTGTTCTCTGGAAAATTTGCAATCCTAAAGTCTTAATTTAGGTAACTAGTAAGGAGTAAACGGTAGCAGACAGGTAACTTTGCTATTGCTATGTCTTAGCCAACCTGTTGACCTCATGTAAGTGAAAGTGACTGTCATTGTGAACACACTCAAGCAACAAAATGTGACCTCTGCATTTAACCCATCACACGTGGAGCAGTGGGCAGCTATCAACAGCGCCTGGGGAGCAGTGTTGCGGGACAGTACCTTGCTCAGGGGTACATCAGCGGTGCCGGGGCCAGGACTGCGACCTTCAGGTCCTCAAGGCAATGTCCTAACCACTAAGCCACAACTGTCCAAGTATGTTAAGGTAGTTAAAGCTAATGGTTGAAGCACTCATTGGATGACAACTGATATAAGGTCTCATAAATACATGCTTAGATATATTAAGGCACCTGTTACTCTTCACATAAAAAGTTACAGTTAATTTAAGATTTAAATTGTCATTTTAGCCATGTAAAATCTTTTTCAGAGAATCTGTAACTATAAATTGAATTTTAGACACCAAGTGTAAAAGAGACACATTGAAGAATTTAACAGATTTCCCAAGATTTTTAAACAATTGACCACTGGTCTCCATGGGCCCCCTTGTGACAGTCCATCCTGCACTGCCAGTAGTTGTACCAATGAGTTGAGTTCAAGCAGATTTAGATTTAGAAAGCTTGGAGGGAACATTGGATTAATGGGTGCATAAAATCTTCGACATGCTTATCTGACCATTTCCATCCACCAAGTGAATGTTAAAAATATAAACAAACTGATGATACCTTGTTCTGCAAAACAAAGTTTTGCACTGTGGTGCAATTCTTGGCAGTGCAGGAGGGTCAGACTCCAAACACCACACCAGCTCATACCAGAAACATTGTACTGAGCCCCATCACTCCAGAGTGGTTCCACTGCTCAGTGCTGGGGAGAGAGCTTTATAGTCTTCTGTTCGACACTTCCTACTGGGCTTGAGCTCAGGCTCATGTGAAGCTGCTCCAGAACATCCTGTTTTATCAGCAATGTGTTTCTGTGGAAAAGTATGTATATAATACAGTAACCTGGGTGTGCAACAATTAATCAATCTGCTTTTGCTTATGTCTAGACTGCATTTGAACTTTAATAAACATTTTTCATATTATAATTTGTTTGCATGTGTAAACGATGTAAATATAGCAGATTGTGTAAAATTTCATCTTATTTTGTACTGACTGCAGACCCCAGTATTGAACTGAATCGCCTCAAATATAATCAAATCGCTGCAAATGTTAAGGTATCCAAAGTGGATCGTTGACTAAAATAATCAGATCAGATCAAATCGTGATGAAACGTTTGATATACATATAACCCCTAATAGTATCACTCGCTTACTACTGTACATTTCAACCCTTGGGCTCCATAGTCTGTCCCTGCCAGTGCCAGCATGATGTCCCTTACTGGAACTACTTTGCCTGCAAGACATGATTCACTGAGTGCATTAAGTGCATTGGTGCAGAAAACAGAAGGCCAGTTACAAGAAGAGTATATCAGAGACTAACAGGCCATGAGTTCTAAACACTTCACACATTACAGTGACCTTTTTACTGACAAAAACATCCTGCTTACTGAAGTCCCATCCATGCAGTGACGGCAGCAGAGGACGTCACGCTATTTAGAAGCGTCTTGCTGGTTCTGTTTCACCGTATTTTTGCTTGTTTTAATGCAGATGTTTGTCCGGTTCACTGGCCCTCGACCCAATTACTGCACTGAATAAGAAGACTTCTGTAATCAAAGGCCTCTTCAGAGAGAGGGACAGGGCACTCCTGATGAGTGCCAGTGCCACACAGAGCGTGCGGCAAAACTCAGGGGCTCAGAATAGTTTGAATAAAGGCGTGTGGGCTCTGCTGAATCATCATGGAGTGCTCGGGTGGGTGGGGGTGGGGGTGGGGTGCCAGCACTGTAAGTGGACACTCTCTTCTGTATCCTGCTCATTAATAATGAATGGACTGCAATGACGGAGAGGCAGGCTGGTAAAAACAGTGGAGTGTGAGGTGCCTCAAGTTGCGACTGTTTCCTCCGTGACATGACTTAGGTCTTCGTCTCGTGCGTGTACGTATGCTATTATCCTAAAAGCATGTTTCTATTCCTGTGCATGTTTTAATGCATCCAATCTGGAAAGTGTCCGCATGCGCCATATGATTGGCTGAATGCTTTAGATGCATCTACACTGCTGAAATACAGAGTCGGTGTATAAGCTAGTCTGGCTTTATGAGATTTGGACACCACCCTGTATGGCAGAGGGAGTAAACAGGGGTTACAGGGCCGGGACTGCGTTGTGATGTACATCAGCTGAATGAACGATCACACAGAAATGTCAGAAAGTGCTACATGTGACCGGATCTTCTATTTTTAACCCTAAATCTCTTCACTTTGCTCATTACCTGCTCGTTGCGTCAGTGGCTCTCGTGAGCGCTGTATAAAGCATGGCTCTGGCCGGTGCAGGGGACACTTGCGGAGCAGCAGACGGGGGCGTGTTCATCATGAAGATGCTGCTGAGTCTGGTGCCTCTGTTACTGATCACATGGAGTGGAGCCAGCACAGACGCACTGCCCTTAGAGAACAAACTGCCACAAAGCAATGAGGTGAGGCCACACTACTATCACTTCACACTCCTTACTGCCTCGGACAGTCTTCTCAGAGATGAGCAGAGACTTATGTTTATTAGATATTTTTAAACCTGTGGTAAACAATGGTAGCCAGAGAACAAGTGGTCGTCAAATATGGGTGGGGTTGATTGGCACGTGCCCACATAAATTCCTATACACACAAAGGTTCTGTAATGATTATTATATATTAAAGAGTAAAGTGAAACATTTACTGGGCACAAGGTGCAAATTCTCTTTATTATTATAATAATTTTACTATTATTATACAGTCCATTATTATTATTATGCTTCTACAAGCCATAAAGGATTAATTCTGTATTTGTTTTAAAAATGTTATTTGGTAGAAGTGTGTAAACCAAAGGTTTGTAGGAACCTACTCAGATTAGAAGGTTGTCCCCCCTTTGCTACTTCACCCTCTACTCTTCTGAGAAGGCTTTAAACTAGATTTTGGAACATTGCTGTGAGAATTTGATAGCATTCAGCCACTACAGGATTAGTAAGGTCAGGTACTGATGGATGACCGGTTCTGGATCTTTAGCACATCTCAAAGGCTTTAGATAGAGCTCCAACACTACCACCCAGGCTTTAAGCCCCTCCAGCTGACACTGGTCACTGTGGGTGTGCTTGTGGCTACTACTGATGATTCTCTAGACATACAAACATGTGTGCAGTCATGTGTGTTAGCAGTGGGCACACCTGACCGGTGAGTTAACTCATTAGAAGGGGTGTCTGGATTTTTTGGGACAATCACTACATAAACAGCTGAATGTTCTTTTTTTTTTAATTAAGAGCTCTAGTCATTGTGCCAAACCAACCCATCTCCACTATCCTGTATTGTTTGGTGTGGTTTGACGGTATTGCAGAAAAGTTCTCACAGATCAGAAACCACGTTTTAGATTACATTGACGTATTATATGGTCTCTTTTGCTCAGGTTTTGACAAAAGAGCAGAAGGACCTGCTGCTGAAGATTATGTCAGACCTCGCTGAACTGAACATGACCGTAAAAGACCTCGGAGCACTGGACCTGGAACAGCTGTTGAATGGTAAACTGGGCGAGAGGTCTACATTAGGCCTGCCGGCCCGGGAAAAATCCCCCTGCAATAACTTCTTCTGGAAGACCTTCTCTGCATGTTAAGACTGAATGACAAAGTGGATCATGTCTCGTTTAATCTGATGTTCTGTAGATTGCATTAACTAAATCTTAATCCCAACTAATAAACATTACATGGATGCTAATGACTTTCTCAGGCATTTTTGGTGACCCTGAAGAAACAAACACGAAATGAAATGTAACATGTTTATAGCATAATACATGAAAGTTTGTTTTAATCATATATACATTTTATTTTTATCAGTTCTACTGTAAAACCCAAAGCTTGGATCTGCTTAATACTCAAAGCATGTTTAAATTACTTAAATATGAACCTAAACTTCCAGAAGTGAAGCCTTTTTCTCTTTACTCCAAATGTGGTGGCTAGAACAAGCAAACTTCAGAAAAATACTGAAAGGCAATAAGCACTCAACGTGCTGCATCACTGAAAAAAGCAACCTTTTTTTTTTTTTGTGAAATGAAAAAAATCTAGAGGTTTAAAGGATTTTTAGACTTTTGGGGGCTTTTCACAGAAAGCATGCAACTTTGTACCACACTGATTACTGGGATGATCATCCCTCTCCCTGTTAGCAACACTAGCCCTGTAGTTCTGATTAGCTGGTAAGAGCATTTAATAATAACAATAAAAAAAATCTAAATTCATCACCACCTAGAGGAACACTAGAGAATGAATATTTCTTTAAAATGACCTTAAAGATATTTGCCAGTAGACCATGCAAAAATAAAGATTACAGCCAAAGACAGTCGATGTGAAACTAAACTTGATATTTACTTGGCTCAGTTATTATTACACTGCCACCATCATGACTTGCATAGCAGAAGCATCAGTTTTCCAAGTCAGTTTTCTCCATTACTCCCCAACCTGAAACACAATCAAATGAAAGACTAAACTAAAAGAACTCTAGATAGGTAAAAAACACCATTTGATTGGAAAATTAGATGTTTATTTTACACTTTAAATGACTAAAATGAGACGTGTGGATGGAATTTAAAAATACAGTGATGCAGTTCCTATAGGCCTATCTTTTGGGAATTACCACAGAGATTTGTCATTCACTGCCTAACCCCCATTACAGCCTAAACATTTCACAAAATCCTGTCAGTCTATACAATTCACCCATGACAGATGAGTAAACTACTGCCTAGAAAACAAAAAAAGGCCTTTTCAATTCTCAGTAAAATATGACCACTTAAAACTTACAACTGCTTAACCTGCCGTCTGTGACGGATTTAACAAAACATAAAAACATAATAGCAAGGTGAATTAGTCTAGCATTGAACAATGAGTCATGAACAAAATGAAAAGCAGGAGTGTCAACAAGGTAATCACTTAAACTGGGACTGAGGGGTTCAGGCATTTCTCCATAAAAAGATTTTTTGCCCTTCATTTTGGATTGGGTTTCTTTGGGCATGTGCTCCAGCCAATTTGGAATTGTCCATTTAAATTTCAATAGGGATTCCAGGGATCCTGTTACAGTGAAGTGAAGAAGTCCCTTTTCAGGTATAAGGCATTCGGCAGCAGCTCCACAGTTGGACTGTGTTGGGGCCGCCAACACTACACCAACTCCAGTCTTCAGCTTCCCCAAAACTGACTTCATTCTGGGTTCTGATGTAAACCTGGGCCAGCGGAGTCCAAGGTCCCTACACATGCGAATTAAATAAGTTTTTGCAATTCAATTAATTTTTTGTAGCAATCAAAAATAAGCCACTGTCAAATACCTAGTCAAATTAGTTTTATTTGAGAGTTCCCTTTGAGTCACAAAACATATAAAATGCATTCAAAACACTTAACAAATGCAACCTTTCTATAGGGATTCTTCAACTTTCACCGCCACATCACCCCTCTTTAGACACTCAGAGCACACGCTCACCGCCACACACCCCCACTCCCCAGTGCCTTCTCACAGACAACACCACTTCACATGTTCACACTTGAGGTCAGTAACAGGGAGGAGATAGAACACACACACCATACAAGCATTCACAACAGATAATATAGCAAGAATACAAATACTTAGATTTCTAGACATTCCACTACGTGTATATATTTTCTCTTTAACTATATAAGCTGGATTATATGAGAAAAGGGAGGAAAGGAGAAAGATCAAAGGGGAATAAAAGGATGCAACAAATGTCCATCTGATGGTGCTACAGAAAACACACGCTGCTGCCGCTCACACTCGCTCACACAGGTTCTTCTCACATCTTGCAGTCATCTTGTTTTTTTCATTGCACAAACAGCTCTTTTCACACTTGCGTTCATGTTCTCTCTCAGTCCGTTCGCTCATTCAGTCTCACTCTCTTGGACCACCAACAATCCATCACCATCTCACTCGTTCTCAAAGCGATACATATTGGACAGATTCATCCATGAAAAAGGGGAGAAAAAGACAACACCCACCGTCTAACACAGTAAATGCAGAGTGAAGCTGTGTTCTTTGATGGCAAAGCATTTACACATGGGAAGAAGGGTACTGGTACTGATACTGAGATCGCTCGAACATTGCGGCCAACGAGGGGCTTCTTCCCGGGAAATTGGAAAAGAGGTGGTGAACTGTAGAAGAGATTTATGAAGGCTTGACCATAAACTTCAAACAAAAAAATGCAAACAACTCCACACAATACAACTCAAATCAGGTTTTAAAAAAAACAGCATCTCTAAGTATGATAGAACACTGAAACGCTAATGATACTCATTCACATTTCAGATCTCAATACTCAACATATGGAGATCAAGTATAGCCAAAATAAATTATCAATCAAAACAAAGATCAAATTTTCTTAGTGTTCATACCACTCAATTTTATCAGTTTCCTGTAGAACATTCTTTTCTTCTCAACACAAAGAAAACGCAAATCTTCTAAATATAAGGAACATGATCTGACTACAAACTTTCTTCTCAAAATACTTACCATATAATCTAGAAATCAAGACACTTCAAAAGCAACTCTCTACATCCCCCAACTAGACTTGGTCTCCATACTAGAGCCAAAGCCAGAGTTGAACCCACTGCCAGAGGCCGAATTAGTACCTGCCCCCCACCCGAGACTAGCTGAGCTGGTAGTGTTATAGTTACCGCTTGTGCTATAGCTCTGGTTCTGATCTCTGCTGCCACTCGTTTGGCCAGCAGCAGTGGTGCCAGAGGCAGTTGTCTGACCCTGCTGACTGGCCAGCATGCCCATCATACCCCAGCTGCTCTGCAGGGCTGCCTGGGCAGCTGCCATCATGGCTGGGTTGAGGCTAAGGGCCCCAAAATTCACACTACTGCTGGGACTGCGACTACTACCAAAGCCCTGCCCAAACCCCCCAAAACGACCACGATCCATCATTTGCCTACTATTATTATGCTTAGGCTCTGCGTTGGAGATGTGCACGCTGGTGCCCTTTATGATCAGATCCTCACCACACAGCGACTGGGCAACCTGAAGAGCAAAACAGTTAACAAGTTACTAAGTGTCAACCAAAGTAAAAGTCCAGCTAATAAAATTGCACACAAACAGCTAAACACACACACACACCTGGTCATCTGCAAACGTGACAAAGGCAAAGGCCCGAAAAGGCTTAGGAATGAAGACATCGGTGACTTCGCCGTACTGCATAAAGAACTGTCTAAGGTCATCTGCAGTCATGTCCTCAGTACAACGGCCCACAAACACTTTCCTACTCCGCATAGGCTCGTCTGGCCCAGCCTGTTCCAGGAAATACTAGATCAATTAATAGAAAACAAGGTCTATTCATGCTGTGTTCACCACAGAAATTGTACAGTTTCATATTCCAGATGACAAAAACAATAAATCAAATTTCAAATAATTATAATACATTATATACTGATTTTAGAGTTTTATATACAGTATTAAAAGTTTTAGTATTATATTAAGATATAAGATGTAGTACATAAACTGCGTAAGTCATATCTTGTTCTTTATAATTTGCTTTTGTTAATGTAAATGTTTACTTTCCTGGTCCCATACACAGGTTATACCTTTGAGTTGGGGAGCTTACAGTCACACCACCTTCCATCAATCATGTGCCGCTGAGACATGACTTTAATTTGGGTCTCATAGTCCGTAAACCTCACAAAACCAAAACCTTTGGAGTTTCCAGTTTTCACATCTCTCTTAACCTGCCAAAGAAAGAGGTAAAACTCAGCATATACCCTTGAACATTAGCAGGCTGAACTTGGATAGCATATTCTGGCCCATGGAGGTCAATGCAATGCAGTGTAATATTTCTTTATACTTTTTATCATACCCAGTTCTACTAACAAAGGACTGGCCTGTTAGTCAAAGTCAGTGTATTTAACCTGGAAAACTACTAAACTCTGCAGCGCTGGACAGGAGTCTGACCATCCTGCACTAAACTTCCACAGAGGCACTGAGCATGACTAACCTGTACCATAATGACCTCTCCAAAAGTGCTGAAATAATCTTTCAGGTCTTGTTCGGATGTTTTCCATGGCAAACCGAGGACAATCAGGTCTGATGTTTTCTGAATGCCTCTCTTGATCTTCACAGCAGATGCAGCATCCATTTCGTCCATTTTTCTTTTATTATCTGAAACAAAGTAAGTGCAATTTCGCACATCTCAGAAACAAACTATTGGTGGAGGAAATGTGTTCGGTCATTGAAAAAAAAAATCCCTTCTCCTAGTGGCATAAAAACGTAACTGTACCCCAAGTGAACATCACCACGGGTCATCAACATAATACTGCTCAACATTTGGGGTAAGCATCAGGGACGGCGGTCGTTACCTTTTGGATAATTGACCACGTACACCAGGTTTCCCCAATCTGCGTCCGGTGCGTGCAGCACGCCCTCCACCAGGCGCACCCCCCGCATGCACTGGGACACGGGGCTCCGGTAGCGTAGGCCGCAGGCGCCGGGAAACTGCGCGGCTACCGTGGACAGCAGCACAGTCCCGTCCTCCTCCGAGGGGATTTCCATCGGCTCCTCATTTTCGTCCTCAGCCACGCGAATGTAACACTCGGACATGTTTGACGCGGAGAGTAAACGGTACTTGCTTTGTGCTAGCAGGTGCGCGTTAGCCGCCGCGCGCGCTTAATTATTTAGTAAGCTAGCCCTGCTAGCTGCACGCCAACGCCTCGCAGAAACGTGCACCTCTTCCAGCGGAGAACACGCAGACTACACCAAAAAGCAGTAATTTATCTACCAAATACGGGCAGCTGTGATCAGGAATGTGTGTTTACACTCCATAAACCCCTCGTGTTACCGTCCGCCAGCTCCTTTCACTCAATGAATGGCAGGAGAGCTTCCGCTGCGGCCGCGAGCTGCTGTTTTTCTTACTGGTTTCACTCGACAAGCGAGCCTGGAGGCTGAAGTTGGTCAAATGACTAATTAATGGTTCATTTGGAGTTGTTCTTCTCCAACGAAACTCTGCGCTGATTTGAATAAACAACCAAAACGAAACAAACACAACAATAGCCCACCCGCTTATTCCTCTATCCTCAAACTTCCATCAAAATGGCCTCCGCGATGTTCTCGTCGAGCCGATGGCGTCATCGCTCTGAGGTCTCATTTCTGACCGCGGGGGAGGGGGGTGCGTTTATTTTTAGGGTACACTTTTTTCTTGCAAATTCACTGCAGGACGCACACTAGGATAGCATTTGTGCATGCGCATTTTTGTGACTTTACTTAACAGGTTTAAATGTAAATAGTGTTGCATAAACAACTACTTATTTTCCAATGAGCTGAAACCAGTAACGATGCACACCGCCATCGCTTTAAGTGGTGCGCGCCAAACGGTGTCGTCCAATCACAGGCCAGCGTGGATCTCGCTTCTGGTCAGGGACGTGATGGGAGCTGTTTTTTGTTTACATGGTGGTATGTGGTATTAGGAATTATTCACACTGTTCACGCATTATTCACAAGAAAAGCATTTTATATAACTCAATACATTAAAGAGGTATTGGAGCAAGGACTTCTCTAACGTCTGTCAGCACAAGAACTCGTGTTTAGGTGCTGTTATCCTCTTTATGGGAACTGAACCCGGTAGAATTAAACACTGTAAACATAAAGTAGCGACTAACTGTTAATTCATTAAACTTGAAAGAAAATCAGGGATGGAAATACTTGAGTAATTGTTCTCTGTTACTATACTTAAGTATTATTTTGGATGATTACTTAAGTATGTTTGAAATTGTTATTGTCACATACTTTTACTTAATTCTTTTGCTAGAAAAAAACCTTTTTACTCCTTATAGTTTTTATTTAATACACAGGTGTCACACACTGGTGACATCATTTCATAATAAAAATAATACATGGCCACCAGGGGATGTCCTCTGTTGGGCTTCTACATCACAAGACACAATGGTAGGCATCCCAACCTATGGCCATGATGTACTTACCAAGATTTTACTCTCTAATTAGAAACATTTGACCCCTTTTTTCAAGGAAACCTTGTTGAATCATTCCTTGGTGTATATGCTAGTGTGCTTAGGATCATTATCTTGTTGAAAGGTCCACCTTGGGTTCAACTTTAACTTTTGGACAGATGTCCTCACGAAATCTTCAAGCACTCTTTGATATATTTAAGAATTCATAACTGAATCAATGACTGAAAGTTGTCCAGTCCCTGGGGCAGCAGCGCAAACCCAAACCGTAACATTTTAATCACCATGCTTCACAGCTGGTATCAGGGTCTTCTCCTGAAAAGCTGTTTATTGTTTATGCCACATGTGTACTGTTGCTATGGCCAAACAGTTCTATCTACATGATTTCCAAAGGCCTGTTCTGTGCCTGTGTGTTTCTTGACAAACTTAAAGAGTTATTAAGAGTTATTTTTGTCTCACACTTAAGTAGCAAAGAGAACACCAGAACCTAGATGCCAGGTTTAAGTCTCAGGATTTGTACAGGGCTTATTCATATAATAACCTGAGTGTAAAGCACCCAAGACCCATTTAAAACAGATTTAAATCTGATTATTCAAACCATTTTACAAGGTGGAAGGTTTTAGAAGGCCTGAGACACATTTAAGCCAGATGTTATAGTAACATAAATGCATTTGTCTACTGGTATAGTATTTACAAACAGGTTTTTTTTAGATTGAAATACACAGAGTGTAAGGTCCATCTTGGGTTCAACTTTAACTTTTGGACAGATATCCTCACGATATCTTCAAGCACTCTTTGATATAATTAAGAATTCATAACTGAATCAATGACTGAAAGTTGTCCAGTCCTTCTAAAACCTAAAATGGTTTGAATGATCAGGCTGTAGCTGGGATGAGTTGTTAACCCTCTGTCACCATTAAACCCAGTAGCTGTTGTATTATTCACTCATTTAAAATTCAAAATGAAATTGACCTTGTGATTCCTGTCTGTCATACAGTGCGGTGGCCCAGGCCCACAAGAGAACTTGTTGGTCAGACAGCCACAATAGCATTGGGCAACAATTGGGTAGTGGTGATCTAGTGGTAAGAACATTGCCCTTGGGACCTGAAGGCTGCAGGTTCAAGTCCCAGGCCAGGCACTACTGAGGTACCCTTGACCAAGGTATCGTCCTGCTATTCTGCTCCCCAGGCGCGGTTGATAGCTGCCTGCTGCTACACATGTGATGGGTTAAATGCAGAGGTCACATTTTGTTGTGGTGCTTGGGTATGTTCACTATAAATAGTCACTTTCACCAGTGCTGCTTTTTTCTTTTTTTAAACTTCAAATATTTTATTAATAGAAATTTTGGCAGACATTCACTTGTAAATACACTTTTCTTAAGCACACACATAAAATCTACATTTTAACAATTAAACCTTCAAAAAGAAAGAGAAAATGAGAAAACAATTAACAGTCATAAAAATAATTAAACAACCATTGTTTTCCCCAACCAACCACCCACCAGTGCTGCTCTATGGTAAAAGTAGGTACTCGAGAGATGGTAAACATATTAATCACAAGTTTGTAGAAAGGAAATAAAAGGAGACCAATTTTTTTCAAATAACAAAATCTTGTCTATTAGGATATACCTGATTTTTTCCAGATGTAATGTACCCGTTAACTCTGTAAGCCATCATTTAAGAGTTGGGACTTCTCTTTTCTTCCAAAACAAAAGGATAAGCTTTTTGGCAGAGATCAACCCATATGAAACAAACTGTTGTTGTACCCGTGTAAGTCTCAACAATTCTTTAGAAACTCCAAATATAATTAGTATAGGATCAGGTTCAATCAGAATGTCTAACGTATTTGAAGAAACTTTTTAATTTGGGACACATAACATAGGAATGAGACAGATTGGAGTCTAAAAACTGGCATTTGTCATACAGTGGCGACACTTCTGGAAATATTTTATTCAATTTTCACTTGGAATAATGAAGCCTATGAAGCACTTTAAACTGAATAAGACAATGTCTTGCATTAATGGAGCATCTGTGAACCAGTTCAAGACTCTGTTCATAGATTTCACTGGGAATTTGTACTGCACTTCTTCCCAGACAGATTTAATGTTTTCCATAGATGGAGTTTTCACCCGTTCTAAACCCATGTAAAACAAGGAAATGGCACTACCATCTCTAAGACATCTTTCCAGAAATGTATCCAGATACATGGGTGACACAGTAACATAATTAGAAATGTTAGACTTCACAAAGTCTCTTATTTGAAGGTACCTAAAGAAGTGATTAGAAGGAATACTGTATTTTTCACACAACTGCTGAAAGGAAGCAAAATTTCCATTTACATATAAATCCCCTACGTTTCGTAACCCTGCATTTTTCCAAAAGTCAAATGCACTATCTAACATTGAAGGGGGAAAAGAGGGGTTAGCTGAGATGGAGAGCAAAAATGACATTTGGGTAAATTTGAAATGGGTGTTTCCAGATACGAACAGAATTATGAATAACAGGGTTGTGATTATAAAGTGAACTGGTTATACCTTTAGGTGATAAAAGTATTGCATTAATCGAATATGGAAGACATTCCTCCTGTTCCAACACCAACCAATTCTCTCCCACTGAGATAGGATCTATCCACAAAGTCAAGGCCTTAATGTTTGCAGCCCAATAATAGTTAAGAAAACTCGGGAGGGCAAGTCCTCCCTGAGTTTTGGGTTTACATAGGTGGTGTTTAGTCTAGCTTAAACAGCATCATCAGTGGAAACTGACATTTAAAGCATAAAACATAGGTCACTCTGCATATTATTTATTACTAATTACCTTTTATTTGCATTAATCAATTTAATTTAAATACTTTTTGTGAGTAATTGTTACTAATTATTAATTTTCAGTTACTTGCACAACACTACTCACCACATAGTAACTCCCACTAGCTGGAGATGCTGGCGGATATGAACTGTAAGGACATGTGGTTAAAATCTTAGCAGGTTGTAAACCTGATGTTTACATGTAGTAACCATGTAAACAGGGTCTAAGTTGTGTTCACAATTTAATTATCTTGTTTCCACACCTTCTCAAGTCATGGCCACCCTAGTTGCCTTTAATTGGGGCCCGGATAGCTCAGTCGGTACAGCTTCAGACTTTCAATGTGCGGGTCCAAAATAAGCTTTATTAAGTATTTTTAAAAGTGTTTTTGTACAGTACTTCTACTTGAGTAATATTTTGAAATAGTGTTCAAACATTCACTTAAGAATAATCTTTCTGTTAATTTAACAGTAAATAATCTTTATTTTATTTCAGTTTACTTCACTCTATTATGTAAGATTTTCCTAACTACAGCTATTCTGTCTGCATTGTACCTACAGCTTCCACTTCATGGGCTATAATTTTGAAGATGTTTTGCCACTCATCAGAAGATGAGATTAAAAGGAGTTCCAGGACTATTTCTTATGCATTCAGTGCAAAACACACCTGACAAAATGTCTTGGCCAATCTGTCTTTTTATTCTTAGTAGGAAATTTCTGTTGATTTCATGATCATTTTTTGGACCAGGCCTAAATCTGTATCTGCTAACAGCTGTATCCATTACCCAGAAAAAATACAGAATCTCCGATCATAGCAAACAATTCCATTTGTTTAACATTTCAGCTGTTGAGCTCTAAGACAATAGTGTATGACATGAAAGACCTCATAGTGTTTACTCAGTGAGAACACTTAGAACATGCAGAAGTGTGTGGATGTAAAAAGCCACCAGTGCAATGAACAAAGCCCCCTCTTTACCCAGCCTCTGTCACTCGGCCTGTGATCTGCTTTTATGATGTTCCTTGCGCTGAGCTGTGAGTTTAAGTATGCAAACACAGGTGATGCTTCAGTTTATAAATCCCACAAAGCTCAGTTGCCAGCATCAGAAACAGACCTGGCCACCATGAACCTGATGCCCTGCAGGATTTTTATATTTTCCTTGTAAGTAACACTCTTCTTTTGCAGTCTAAAAACAAGCTGTGTGAATGAATTGTTATGTGAATGACAGACTTGCAGGATCCCAGGTGTATGTGATGCAGAAGTAGAGCACTGTGTCTGTCTTTTTGCCACTCAGGTATTTTGTTTTGACTGTAAATGGCAATGTTTTACGCGTTCACAAGCGAGACTGGATTGACAGCCCATCTGCAGGGATTGCTGGTAAGTCTTCACAAAATGTCTGTAAAAAATTAAATGCATGGTTTTCTTGGGGTACACTTCACAGCTTTGGGTGCATAGGAGGGTCTCTTCTCGCCTGTTGTGTGTTTAGTATGCATTATATTCCACAGTGCTTTACACAGAATGTTTATGGTAGCCATCCTTGTAAGTAGGGATACACTGATATGGGAATTGTGCTAATATCTTGATGCTAAAATCTCATGTCCTTATCTGCTAATGCCAATACATAAACAAACTGGGGCTATATTCACATGGATCAGCATTACAAAAATATATAACATTGTTATATATAGTGTTGCCTAAGCCTTCTACTCTTCTGGAGTAAAAAATATGCCTGGAGAATATATTATCAAATGTAAAACATCTGGGAGATAAATGGGTCAAAGTGAATGAAAAGAGGCTTAGCAAACAAGTAGAAGTACAGTATAGACACACAGCTTTGTTTTTATTGCTTTAGAGGGAGATGTGGAATGCTTCTCTGAATATATGGAACTGTGGATCCATAGAACAAGAATTGAGGGTTTGAGGCTTTGGCTTTCGTCTGTTTTGAGGATTCAAGGTGAGGTACAATGTGCAGAAATGCACAGACGAGACAGCATCATTGCAAACTGGCTCTTCACTTATGAATGACTTTGCATTCATCATGAACAAATCATGTATCTCTACCTCTTCTGTAGCCACTCTTACATACCTGGAGAGTCTGAACCACCAGCTGTCTGCGTGTGGGTTTGGTCTGCATAACGATCCTGACAGGAACTACATCTTCAGAATAAAGTACAGTGGATGCTTTGTGCAGTTAGAGGTAAGGACAAACATTTCTAAATGATCTTTATCACTGTTGCATATGTCACTTTATTGTACTTGCTCAGGCCAGTGAAAAATCTCTACATAGTGGAATTACAAAAATATTCAATCTCTCTTTTTCCCAGCATGGCCATTATGTGATTGCACTGAATTTGATGAAGAGAATAAGCCGTTCTGGAGGCAGGACACAGCACTATGTAATGAAATGTCCTGTAGTGGCAGCACCACCCAACAGAGAACATATTCAGTGTGACCCTGATTTTATACAGGTAGGCCTTTAAAATCAACAGGAGAAAAACAACATGGGATTTCATTTTAAGTGTATAAACTTACATTTTCACAGGTTACCAGAGAGATCCCATTGGACAGCTGGAACAATGAGGTAATGTCTATCACAAATTGATCAGTGTCACATATTAGGTTAAATAAAGTATAGTCATCTGTGAACTTTTTAGCATTGTCAATTTTTGCAATTGGCTTGATGATGCTGTTTTTCTCCCTCTTAGCTCACTTGGTCTCTGGCTTTGAGAGGACGTCTGGTGGTGGCACTGGAAGATGCAAGTCTCATTCAAGTAAATGTTGACATTCATAAGCCCTATATAACAGTTCAGGGCAGGAGGAACACAGTTCTCAGTCCTGTTCAGGTCAGTTAAGATGCTGATGAATTGATCTAATGTTACACGCTAACAATAGTCCTGATACTACTGCATGAGTGTGCAATGCTTTTGGATGTAGTCTGCCATCTAGTGGCCATTTTCGGTGCTGGTTTTACATCGATCAGCCAGTACATTAAAACCACTGACAGCTGAAGTGAATTACATTTATTAACTCATTATCTTGTCACACTGGCTGCCATGGAGGTATATATAAGGCAGCAATGAACAGTCAGTTCTTGAAGCTGATGTGCTGGAAGCAAGAAAAATGGGCGAGCATAAGGATATGAGCTATTTTGACAAGGGGCCTCATTGTAATGGCTAGATCAGTGTATGCAGTACTTAGTCTCTTCCAAACGTGATCCAAGGAAGGACAACTGGTGAACATTCAATAGGGTAATGGGCAGGGGCGGCCTGTGGCATAGGCGATATAGGCGGTTGCCTGGGGTGCAAAATGCCTATGAGGTGCCGAAAATTGAAAAAAAAAAAAAAAAGTTTTTTTTGTCTGTTCCCCATACGTGCGATTGGCAGGATTGGCTAATGTTCAGACGCAGAAGCAGCTCGCTGCAATCTTATTGGTTGAACTGCTTGTAAACTACTACTCAATCCAAGCGAAGTTAGAGGCTTAGTGCTAACCAATCGTAGCGTAGGAGGTGGGATTTATTGGAATACGGGGGAAAACACACGTTCAATAAGAACTCTGGCTCATTAAAAATAAGCGCAAAATTATCAGCCTCAACGGTCATAATATTTTAGCAGAAATGTTTTTTACTATTGTATCCCAGTGTTAAATCAGCACGCAGGCCTCTTGGGGCTCCGGGTTTTATTAAAGTTTGACTTGCATTATATCCATCCGTTCTCCAAATCGCTTCTCCGTTTCGGTTCGCGGGAAAGCTGGAGGCAATCCCAGCTGACTACGGGCCTAAGGCCTGGTTTTGGAGGCCAACCCATAGCAGAGTATTATTATATGTGCTTGTAAAACTTGTAATCACAGGGTGAGTGACTAAAGTCTTCCTTCCAACCCGGTGAAATTGCGAAGACTGGGCGATATTACACGTTTGCATCTACCTGTATATGTTTGCTAAGAGAGACGATAGCTGCCGGTTAGCAAACCGCTATAGTCATGGCTTCTGCTGACAGAGGTTTTGTCTGATAACGCCCGAGTTCCCGGAGTGCTCGGGGTTCCTCACGACAGCTCACGGGGAGTTAACGCTACCCGTCAGCGCCTTGAGGTTTCACAGGCTACTGAACGCTGGGTTGACTACAGCAGAGCAGTGACCCTTGACCGCTCAATTACATCTGTTTATGTGGAGGTATTTCAATACATAACAGGCCTACAGTTGTTATTTTTGTTTATTTTGCCGGCGGTTTGTGACTAAGTCAGTTCTGTACTAAAATGTGTTTTACTGATGTATATTTTTTTTTATTCTGTTTTTTTTTGGTGGGGGGGGGGGGGGGGTGTAGGGGATTCCTCTTGGGGATTTTTAATGGAAGTTTCAACCAATACAAATGCAGACAACCAAGGCGCAAACTAACTACTACAACCCCCCCCCACAAAACAGCAAATCTCAAATAAGTTTAAAAATTCAGACATTGCACACTTGTACTGTCTCACAGTGAAAAAACATATGGTCCAAACACTCTTATTCTTCATCACAAAAATCACAATTGTTTACATTAAAGTTACATTTCAATGACAATTTTTTACTGAGTTGAGCATTCTGAAGAGACCTATAAGAGGTTGAGTTAAAGTTGGACCAAGACAGGATTGAGGCTGCCCTTTGTTTTTGCCTTTTCTTTTTCTGTAAAGAGATTTATTTGATGTTCTTAAAGTGCACCGCTGTTCTCTCTTGCAGCATAGTGGGAGTTTTCTTTTACAATGTTGTTAAGGGAATTTACTGCTGAATTCAGTTCAATTCAGTCGGGTGTTTACATTGTGATTTGTGGCTGCAGCTTCTACAATATATTCACTTCTTTAAGAAAAGAAGAAACACTGGAACTCGTCTCCCATTTCTTGAGATTCACTAGTTTATTTAGGTTTAGTTGTGTAGTAGTCAGCTGAATAAGCCGTTGGGCTTATTTGGTTGGGATCAGAGCTATTCTGGTTACTAAAGAGGACCTACACAATATTAGACAGGTGATTTTGATGTCTTGAGTGATTGGTGTATATCTTTAGTTTTCACTAGGGGTGTCATATGGCTGCAGGTGTCTGGGGCTGCAGCACCTACTGTTTTATATAACCCAGACCTTGAAAACCATAATAATTAAAAATAACCTGAGATGTGATAATCTCTCCGATTGGAATTGACCCCACTGCTCTGATGAAGATGTAGTGATACACAGCAGAGGCTAACTTACCTCCCCCTCCCCTCCTCTCCACCTCCACCATATACTGAAACTATGGCTTTAAATACTTGGAGATACCAACAATGCCTCTGGTGCTTAGTGTAGTAAAATTCATGCAGAAAGTGTTTCATGTTAATGATATGTAAATCATTTCTGCATGATAAAAATATTAAACCAGCACAGTTACTGAAAGATAAAATGATGTTTTTTATTCAAATGGAAATGTACACAGTTGAATGAAGTAATCTGAAGACATGACATTTTTTTTCAGTGCTTTTCTTAGACAGTTCCACGCCATCTGTTTCAGGTTTTACAGACCGAGGGTCAGTTTTTACCTCTCAAGTTGGTCAGTGGACATTATGCCTATAGCATGGAAGCCACCTGCCCAAATGGTGAGTACACCTTAGCTCTGTTACACAGTCTCTCAGTGTTAGTCTCGTTATGTCTGTGGACCATGCTAACTTGGCATGTTTCTTTAACTCAGTGATTCAGTACTCATCTGAGGACACACTGCTGCACATATACAAGCGCCGCATGGGTTTGACCAAGAGAGGAGACTATGGCAATGAGACCCTGTCAGTCAGCAGTGTGTCCGTAAACCAGACAGACACATTTACGTGGTCTGAGACCAGTGGCTTTGTGCAGCTTATTATTCCCACTGCCCTTATTCAAAGAACAAAGGTCGGTGAACATGCCATTCATCAGAAATGTTTCCATTGCTTTCCTTTTGTGTGTTATTACAGCCATCTTTGTGGTTTTTTCACTTTTTCAGAATTGCACTGATAAAGAGGATGCAACTCTTCAGCAGTCTGTTTTCAGAATAGACGTTGTGCTCACTTTTAAAGAGACAAATAACAAAATGCTGTGGACTATGGAGAACACATCACCCTGTGTAGGTGGGTATCTATGCTTTAAAGGGTTACTTTGGTGACATATCAAATGTACAACAAATGTAGGTCAAACAAGACATGCTTGGTATTGGAAATTTGCCACATTAATGGAAGATAATAGCCATCAGTATGGTGCATACTGCATGCTGAGGTATCCCACACACTTGCCTCTAACTGGACTGACTTGAGGGATGCGTCATTAAGGATCTAGTTTTGTTAGTGATGCTAATGCTAATGTTGCTTACAATGACTGAAAGACTAGTAGTTTTCATTCATTGTTAGTTTTATTCGCACATTTGGTGCAACTAATCCTTTAAGTGATCCTAAATAGACTTGTTTCTGTGATTTCTGACACTGTATGAGAAATATTGGAGGATTAGGGTGTGGGTGACATGGGCATATATATATATATATATAAATTTTTTTTTCCAGTGCACAACTAAAGAAGCAAAGGTCACACCCCAAATATTTCTTGGCAGTTCAGTTTCATTTGGAAAAAGGGGAAGATCTTTTTTTGCTAAACCTTTGCTCTAATCAATGAAACCATTACCTTCCCAATGCCAGTGTAAAACCTAATTGCCAATAATTGCCATAATGATCCTTGTTTCAGACTTTAACATTTCTTCAGAGGACACAGAATCTCAACCTTCATTAACACCTAAACCTCCTGAGACAGAACACAGAGCTTCAAACCCCACACTTCCTTATTCACAAGCCACAGATGGACCACTGCTCTCCACGGAGCCTTCCACTATGACCCACCAAACACCATCTCAGACAAGAGGAGATGGTTTTAGCAACACATCAAAGTCCAGCCAGGATTTCCCAGCCACTCAGCTGCCCAAGGTTCCATTCGTGTATTCATGGAGCACAAGTTCACCAGAAACCGACACAACTCAAGTGCTAAACAGTGCCAGCACCCTGTTAGCACACACAGGTAAGCTAAAAGAGCAGATTGCCACTAGCAGTGACTATCAAAATAGAGGTGATCCTGAGAGTTTTACTCCAACTGTGTCCACATATGTTACCAATGAAGCAAACATGGCTGAAGCATCTACATTAAGTCTATCCAGTTTTTCACAGAATGCTCTCCCTGAACAATTTGTGGACTTGCCTCATGCCCGAGAAACCTCATCAGTTACATCTAACTCCACCACAGGTAACAGAATTAGTACAACCACAGATAATAACACTAACCCAACAGCACAGTTCACTGTGGCTCCTTCTCACACTGGACAATTCAACACTGTGTTTTAGTGGAAACGTATGACATCATTTTTCTTATCTTTAGTGAGCACTAGTAAGCCATCATTGTAGTTGAAGAGGATTATGCTGGGAGCAATGTTTTCAGATCTGTGTCCGTGAAGGGCCTCCAACTCCATCAAGGACACACTCCAACATCCCTTCCTCCTCCTTAGCCTAATATTGTAGATCACTCATCAGACACTAATCAGAAAGCATGGATTCACACAAGAGAAAAGGAACTTACTTTACACTGCTATTCAAAAGTTATCATATTATTGTTATCATTACTAATATTTTGTAACACACAATAATAATAAAATAGGTCTGTAATGAATACTCAATTATTAATCATAATGGCATGCTTTGCAGTCTAAACATTCACCACAAGGGGGAGCTCTTGCTTTTCAGTCAGCAGTTGAAAGAGGTCAGGTCTAGATCTGTCAGGATTTCAGCTAACTTTGACAGCAATGATTATATGGAAATAAAATCAAAGAATAAATCTTTTAAAATCTTTAAGGCATGTGTTTTATTGGTATTTTTGTTAGTTTACTGAACATAGATCCAAGGTCATGTTTAGTCATGAGTGTAAACTTTGATAGCCGAACACAAATCTTGTTAAGTTTTGATGGCTTGTGGTGTTAAGAGTCTCTGACGGTTTGTATTGATTTTAAGAACATTTCATACTGTTGGGAATCAGCCAAAGTGTTTATCTAGCCAGTTATTTGTGATTTCCACTTTATTCTCAGCCCTTCAGCATCAGTGACCAAATGGGTGAGTGAGAAACAGCCAAACAAATGAAATGGTCCAGTAGGTAATTACAGTAATCATCAGAACATACAGCTAAACATTTTTAGTTTTTGTAATCTGCTGCTTTGGCAGCATTGAGCGGGACCTACACAGTATTCAGCAAGGGGTTTTATGTTCTGGCTGAGTGCTGTATTTTCAACATTATAAGCTCACTGGGCTTACATCACACTCATTCACCAGTATCTCAGGTTTTTTCTTAAATCCGTTGTTGAGCAGGGTCCTTGCAATTTGTTGTACTGTAGGTGGTGGAAGACCTAAATCCTTTGTAATTGTTCTGTTTTAACTGATTGACAGTTCGCTCACCTGCTTATTGTGGAAATGTTGAATATGGTGTAAATTGAATATTCTGTAAATGTTTCATACTTATTTTCCCCTTCTAAACTTTTTTGAGTGTGCTGCAGGAATCTAACTCCAAATGTGTTTACATTCACAAAATACGATTCAGTTGGTCAGCCCAAACATTAGAAGTCATTTCTTTGTGCTTTGGTCAGTTAATAAAAAGGTTATGAGAATCTTTTTGTTTTTTTGTTTTTGTTGCCTTTTTCTAAAGATGTCCCAAATTGTCTGGAAATGGGGTTTGGAATAAAACACACGGTTGGTCAGTTCTCTAGGTGATCTCATCTTTGAGTTGACATATTGTGACTCGGATTATCACAATAATGACAAATCATATTTCCCAGCTTTACATCCTAATATTTTTAGATGGAAGAATTCCATATTTGGCATATTTTGGTTAGAAGTTATATAATAACATTCTGTAATTGTTTATCACAGTTTTTTTGTCAAGTTGTCTGCCCTGTGACTTTTTAAAATTCAGTATTTACTGCTATGCCAACATAGTTGGAATTTGCTTAAAGAATAAGGCCTAAATGAACAATAACAAATAATAATCCCAATGGACCAGTCACTCAGACCTGGTGTATCCACATGAATATATCAATATATAGTATAATAATAATAAATTATAAATAATAATAAAAACATTTTGTTTAGCTTGATTCTTGACAATGTGCAGCTTAATTATTTTAAAAGCAAATGCAGCTTTTTACCGTTCTAGACAAATTCTAACATTTCTTAGTCTGTTTACAGTTTCCTACTAATGATAGGAAACCTGTAGAGTTCCATAGGACTAGAACAATCGCACCAGCTACAAAGATATACAAAATGAATATTATAGTCATGCCTGTAATTATGGAATGTTTAGTACATGTAATATTTTAATTGGAAGCTTCCTCTGGGTAAATGTGCTCAGTGTCTGCCTGTGCTGTCACAGAGGACTATGCCTCTGTGATCGCCCTGGCAGAAAACAGAATGGCACAACATCATGGCAACTACTGCCTGAAGGCATGCTACTACAGCCACAGAGCCCTTTGAAGTACTGTGGCTTTTAATGTTTTCAATAACTGCCACCAGCACTAAGACAAGCGCATGCTACATAAAGTGCTATTGCTGCTTAAACTAAGTGAGGAAACCATGCAAAGCAAAAGTGCAATGCACTAGTGAGTTTTTCAGTAAGTTTGTACATACGTTGCATACATGACCCAGACCACATACCCAGCAAACACACATTTTTAATGTTTGATTGCACTACTTTTTAAAAGGTTTTCATACTCAGCTCAAGGGGATAGCATGATGATTTTTTTTCTGTAACCCTGTCCTTGGTCATGTATTTACAGTACCTCATACTGATACGTTTCACTCATATATTCCCCGAAATGTCTCTATAAATTCTTCTCTAAATTTTTACAGTGAATATCATGGCTTAAACAGTTTGTGAAGTTACAGTTCACTTTGGTGGTACAGTTTTCCAAACCGAACCTGCATTTCAGGGTCTGGTGCCATCTACTGACCCCTCAGCAATATCTGAGAATAATAATAATAATAATAATAATAATAATAATATAAATTATTATTATTGATATTACTTCTGTTCTTACTTTGTTTCCAAGCTGAAATGTTGTAATAGTCTGATATTTTGCTGTTAAACTTGAAAATATGAAAATCTTGTAAAATGCAATTAAAAATAATGTTCGCATTTTGTCAATTTTCTTGTATTTTTATTTAACTGACAAAAGTACAAATAAATTACTTCTAATATCTTGGCTGACCAATTTAACTGCTAACGGTTACCGTCAGTTAACACAGCGTGTCACTGCGTTACTATTACACAAAGAGAAAGCCATACATCATTTCTATATAGAAACACCACTTAATTCTCTGGCCCCAAACTCATCTCAGATGGACCAAAAGACAGTGGGAATGTATTATGGTCAGTTGAGTCCATGTTTAGCTTGTTTTTGAGAAAAGCAGCTTTCTGTGCCAAAGACGAAATGGACTGTCCAGACTGTTATTAGTGAAAGCCACAAAAGCCAACATCTGTTATGATATGATTGGGGCATCAGTGCCCACAGCATGGGTGACTTGCATATGTGTGAAGGTGCCACTGATGCAGAGTTGCATATTGGGAACTCCATGGTTATATTAGCAAGACAATGCCAGGCTTCATTCTGTATGCAGTGATGCATCGTGGCTCCACAGGCTTCACACAAAGTGTGTGCTGGACTGCCCTGCCAGCAGTTCAGATCTGTCTTCTGTTGAATATGTCTATCATGTCATGAAGAAGACCAGATCTACACAACAGCGACCACAGACTGTGAAATCTTATAAGCAAGCAAGAATGGGCAGAACTTTCAAAACTGCAGCAATTCTTTTCTTCAATTCCCAGATGTTCCAAAAATCCCAGAGGTGATGTAACACAGTGGTAAACATGCTTCTGTTCCAACTTTTTTGTGTGTTGCAGCCAACAAATTCTACATTTTTATATATTTACAAAATACAGTTTAGCTGATCAGGTATAAACATTGTATATATTTTCTTTGACACTGATTCATTTGGATCTATTTTATTTACTTTTGTCAGTTAAATAAAGAGAAAAATTACAAACATGTTCATGTTTTTTTTTTTTTGCATTTTACAAAATTCTTCCAACTTCGAAATTGGGAAATGGAAGTGGGGGTTTATAAATATTTAGGAGAATTGCAGCAAAACATCTTCAGGTGCATTTGATATTTACCTACACAAATTTAGTTTGACCACAAACAAACAGGATCAAACAAAGGACAGGGTTTTGCTCAAAAATAAGGAAATATATTGCTTTGAATTCATGAATATGAAAATTGTGGTTGTTTTTTTTGCATCAGGGTGAAATATACTGCATAAAAATGGCCAATTTTATGAGCGAACATGAAACAACTGCAGCAGAACCATGGCAATATGGAAGTGGGTCAATAGATGGCACCAGACCCTTAAAGTAAGGCTTAGTTTGTTTGAGCGTAACAGGACGTTGTAAGATCAATGTGAACTGTAACTTCACAAACTGTTTAATCATGGTCAGTTGGAGAAAGTAAATATGAGGAATTTTGTTTTTCCTTAATTAAGAATATATACTGGTCTTTTATGTACATTTATGTACTGAGATTCTGTTGAGAAACAACTAGGCCTGAACCTCAGATGGGTGCTTGGCTTATTTGGTTTTACTGCACAGTTTTCTATGCTTGACTGCACTCAGATTGCTGGAAAGGCATGGAGTATTATTTCAAATTCTGAAGGTTTGGAGGAAAAACTTCACACCTTCCATTTGTTGGCCAAATATTAACCATACTTTGTTCTTCTTTTAGTTTTTGTAACCAAAACCCACATTTGCGTAATAGTTGACATTAAATATAATAATGCTGTGCATTCTGTGTATTTGTCATCCCAGGCCAGGCCATAAATAATTCCCGATAAGACACAGTATAATAAATATATCTGAGAGGAATGGTTGGGAGGCAGCCCTTGTGCCTTTGTTTGGCATCTGCTGCATGAACTTGTGAACAGGAAATACAATAGTGCTGGCGAAGTACACCAATATCCCTGGCCTTTCATGTGGCTCTTCCGAGCCATTATATTTTCTGTGTAGGCTATTAACTGTCACTATCTGTTAAGCTTAAAAATCTCTTTCATGTTTTTTCCTCCTCTTTCTTTTTCATATGGTTTGCACACATGGGAAGTGTTCGACATGCTACAAAGACTAAATGCTGTGACATTGTTAAGACTTAGTTTGTATCTATATAAGCTGACCTACGCTCTCATCGAAAAAAGGTTCTCCGTTAAAACTACTACAAAAGGATGATTTGACTTAGCGAAACCAGTAGAGAAACCATTTCAGCGCTACATAGAACCATCTTAAACGGGTTCTTTTAAAAACAATATACATCGTGTTTTCCATCATAGAGAAGATCTTTATAACCCAGGGTGACCAGACATCCTTGTTTATAGTGGACAGTCCTTGTTTTTGGTGGCCTGTCCCTGGTTAGAGCAGATGGGCTGGCTGCTCGCTATAGCAGCTTCATATCACTCTTCTTCAACTGCTAGCCACTTAGTCATTTAGTTTTAGAGAAAACTGATGTGTAAAACTCAACTATTAACATCAACACAAATGTCTTTTCAAGACAGGAAGTGGGGTTACAGGACTTTGGAGAATTGTACTTTATAGGTAATTGGGCACTGATTTGTAGGGATACAGTTTACTTGGATGTAGCAACACTACCATCTGCAAATATAGTACATTTTCACTGAAGATATTTAACATGTTATTTGTTTAGCAGGTGTCAAGAACTAATATGGGCTACGTGTGTAAGTTGTTTTACAAACTGCAGATGGGGAAATTGGTATGAAAAAATCAATGAAAAAAAGAAATGATAACAAAGCTGCCAGTTCATTTTTCTAAACAATAAAACACTAAAACGAGGTGAGCAAAGGGAAGTCTGCTTAAATATTATTAAGATTGGAAGGAGAAGAGTGAGAAGAATAGAATATAATTGAATGCAAAGATAATTGGATCATTAAATAAACGATAAAAGTTCCATAGTTGACCATAGCTTCACTCACCGTGATCCGATTTACTGATGCGCTTTACAAAGTTACGAAGTTAGTGCACAGTTTTATCAGTCGTCTTCATCATATTTTATTCCAATGCAACCAATTGCCATAGTAAAAACACATCAAACTGGAACTGCCCCCCTTTTTATTATATAGTATATCTTAATGTATAGGATAAGAGCATCTGCTAAATGCTGTCAATGTAAATATATTGACAGCCAAACTGGAAATGTTCCATATCAGAAATCTGGTCACCTTAACTTACATTTAAAGGGCTTTTTGGGTGATTGTAGTCAAACCAAATGGCCCCCGGGCAAAATATAGCTGACTGGCTGAGATGTGTTGGGTGCCTGAAGTTTGCCTCTTTGGTTTTGCACTGGAGCTATAAGCATAATGTAGGTAATGACAAGCTTATGAAAAAGTTAGCATTGTGCAAACTGCATGCGATCACACCCCTGCCTCAAACCACGCCGAGCTGCTGAGTAATGCGAAGCAGACTTGCTTATGCAGTTATCACTGAATAACACACTTTTAAAAACATGAACAAAAGTATGGAAACATTCAGCCATGTGGCTCAGTTTTCTGCTTACGTTTGGGCTAAATTGCAAAAAAGTAGATTTTTAACAACATATTCAGGTAATTTTTTCATAACGTAATTAATTCTTTTAAGCACTGTCACATATTTATGCACAGTATTTAACTGATTCATAAGGCCACATATTCAAGTGCATGATCTAGAGCTTTGTTTCCTTTATGCACTTTTTAAAACCGTACAGTGTGCGCAGTCCTGCCACTGTGTCTCACAGGACTGTGGGGTTTAGCAGACGGAGTGTGCTACACGAGGAGCAGGGCTGGGAGAGGGAAGGCCTGCTGGGCCATTGGTGGTTACACTCTGCCTCTTCATCTCACTTGCCGGGTAATTACAGAATCACGGGTCACCCATGCATATAACCACGGTTACGTTGCACAGTAGCAGATGTGCTCATGGCATTATCGGCTTGGAGCATGAAGGTAAACAAAAACAGATGCAGCTGGTTGCTAGGGACATTCGCCAAACTTGTGCGCTCCTAATCGCTCCCATGTGTGGGAGCATGGCTGGAGCAATGGGTTGCAGGCAGGAAAATGGCATGTTTGAGCCGTGCCCAAACTACTCAATGGGAAATTTGTGAATGAGATTAATGCGGGTGTTTTCTTTTTTCTTTTCCTTTTTTTCAGGCCTACTGGCATCAGGCCTTTCTTGGTTAGCAGGGGCTGACGAGGCATTTCTGTCCATGCCTGCAGCAGAAACACGTAAAGCTCAAAAGAGAAGCTTCATTTTCATGTTTCTCAGGGTGGACATGGAGAAAGAAACTGCCTTAAATTTGCTCTTTAAACTGGATGTTTCTTTCCTTTACTGTAATACATCACTTTTTGTTTTGTTTAGTGCATTTCCTCTCTGTGTAATGTGTATTACCCATCATAGAGCAGTGCCACCTGTCTGGAGGGGGAAGGTCAACACTGATTTGTACTAGTGGGTCAGACTTCCGAATTCTGTTGTAAAGTAGCCCAAAATGCAGAAAGAAGACACAATACAATGCAAGGCCTAATGGCGAATGTCAGACTGACCTCTGTACTACAGAGAGCAGGTTTTCTGCTGGGTGAGTCTCAGGATGGGCTGATAAAGGTATTAATATTTAATTATTTAAAAATAATTTTGAAGATTTTCAGCATAATTACAGAGTTAAGTGCATGATGGGTTAACTGCGTGACGCTGATTTATAAGAGCTTTGAGATGTGGTATTTTTTTCAAATCCATTCACGGTGGAGAGGTAGGCTACATGCAGGGCATTGTAAAGGAAAAATAGTACTCAGAGGAAACTTTTCAGATTTTCCACTGTTTTACCATCATCAGCATTACATATAAAATTCAGTATTGTGAAAAGCAATATTGTGGGTTCATTAGTGGTTCAGATGCATAAAATGGCTAGATTTGTGTGGTAGACCCCGTGACCCCTGGTTCCTGTCATTACCACTGTAGAGAAATCTTCTCTGAGTTTCTCTACAATGCTTCGCTTTACATCAAACCTCTCTGAATGACTTTGTTTATATCTCAACAAGTAAATTTTTTTAAGAACATTTGGAGAAGTTGTGCACTTTTAGAAGTAAATTTGAAGCAAACAGACCTGATAATCAGGCCTATTACTAGACCAGATGTCAAAGACTAGTAGCCACTTCTGCCCTCTTTCTCACATTTCTTCACCGGGAAAAGATTTTTATAGTGTTGGTCTCATGCTCTTCGTTTTTTTTGTAAAACATTTTATACATACTACATTAATTTAAGACCATTTAAAAAACTATGCATATTTGCATATAGGCAAAATATGTACAATACTCAACCATAATTAGTAATAAATAAATGTAGTAAAAACTACATATGTCAATATCAAACATGGACTAACCAAGCTGAAATGAAGTAAAAATGTATTAAAGGTTTTCAATTACCCTTCACATCAGCTCAAACAGGACTTTACAAGATGCCAAAAGACTGTGAGGTCAGCAAGAGTGTAAAAATATTCAATTACTGAATAATAGTTGAGATGGATAAATAATATTAAAAATATTAAACTAAAAAATAAATGTAGTTTGCAATTTAATAAACAATATAATAATAATTCTAATAAAAAAACATGTACAAATAAAACTCACAAGCTCTTTTCGAACATAAAAATATAGAAAAGCACAAAATCTTGGTGCATTGATTTTATTTTCTATATTCAGCTGTGTAAACAGCTCTTCCTGTCATATTTATAAATATTTTTAAATAACTCTGAACTATACCACATTATTGTAAATTAGGATCGAAGTTCAGAAGTCAAAATGCATAGAATTTTCTTCTAATTACTCCTAAGCGTCAGATCAGAGATTTGCACTAGTGGCATGGAAACACTGTGAGGTCAGATTTTGCAACCTTGATGATCAGAGTTTTCAGTGCACACTAGAATTGATGCCTACTTTTTTTGTGGCTGATGTCCAGTTGTGCGGTGCCGATAGTAAGCTATAGCTGTAGTTCCTCATCTATGAGCTGATCGTTGTGTGTGGTTTGAACCCTGCCTGATGTGTGCGTGACATCGCACAATGTCTGGGAGGTCCTTTTTGGAAGCTGTCCAAGCCTGCAGTCCAGATGAGAGATTGAGGAAGGGGGTCAGTTTCTCTGAAATCCTGTGTGTGTTCACCATCTGATTACAGAATGTGATTCCTCAATGTGTGTGTGTGTGTGTGTGTGTGTGTGTGTGTGTGTGTGTGTGTGTGTTAATGACATCCAGGTCGACATGTTGTATGAAAGTAGAACTCTAATGCTTTTTCTGCATGATATCATGATTAGCGGGATTATGTCTGCTGCTTGGGCCGAACAGGAATGAGCCATGGCTCCTCAAGTCTACAAATCCCCAACACCCCCCACCCCAAACTCCCCCACCAACCCACCCACCACTGCTGCTCCTCTGCTGTGAAGCTATCTGCCAGCAGACTGCGCCTCTTCTCTTTCTCTCTCTCTCATTAACCACAACTGTCAGATCCTCCAGATGACGAGCAATTAAAGCAGATAATAAACGCTCACCATCAATCCCTGTTTGTTTGTTGTTGTTGTTGTTGCTGTCGGCGGCGGGGGCTCCTCTCATGCCACCTTGGTGCTAACTAGTACCTTCTGTAATGCACCGGTAGCCGAATTAGTCTCCCTCTCTTGCCAACATTAGCGAAAGCTCTGACTGTTCGGTGTAAAAGGCACCAGGCAGATAATAAGAGCCACTGAATGTTAACAATTAGATCTTAATCAGCGCCAGCGCGCCAAGGCTGCTCTTTTATCCCCCAGCCTGAGAGAAATGCAAACAAAGCGGCACAAACTGCCAAGATAAAATACATCTTCTGAATGGTCTCAACTTCCAAAAAGCCACGCAAGCCTTGCCGGCAAGATGACACACTGCGGAGAATCCACTGTTTGCTCATGTACTGCAGTGGTAAGAAGGCCTGGCCTTCACTAACTAGTTGCTTCTCATCAGTGAGGCTGTGGTGGTTCAATAGCACATGTTGACTCTACTATGGGCTAGTGTAGATGCAGCACACTATCCATGGTCTCTCTACTATGAAATGCCTGAGCTTGGCCGACTGGAAGTGCATGATTTAAACAGCATGCCCACCTCTATCCCACATATCATTATTATGCTGCCATTCGCTGCCATTTGTGATTTAGAGCATAGTAGGTCTTAAGTGGTCTCAAATGTCTTGAAACATGAAACATGCAATAGTCCTGAAAGAGTGGAACAGTTTTCCTGACACAATGGCAAAACACAGAGCCATATATATCCATTACAGATTAGAGCAGGAGTGCCAGGAAAATACGTGCGTACAGAAGGGCCAGTTCAAAAAAAGGCCCTGAAAAAACAGTGAAACATCTGATTTCCCCTGACCATGGAAAAATGTACGTACCCTTTTGTTTTGAAAGCGAATTTCCCTCAAAAACACTTTGAAAACTAAACAGAATTGACAATCATTGGATTTATTGTCTTTTCATCCTTTGTTTCCAGCAGGGCGTGTTTGTGACTTTGCCATGGAAACTCGGGATTATTTACTCTTGGGCCGGTTCACAATAACCTTCCTTTTCCTGACCAAACAACAAAGGAAATACTGGGTCAAGCGTCTTCCCGCTCACCCTATCTGGTAAATTCTGTCTCGGTTTCAGAGTGTATATACAAACCATAATAATGATGCGGTTAACGGGTCTATTTTTAAGCTCTGGTTGCTGAAACTCTTGAAGTCCTCCAAAGCACCATCCTGTTTTGACCCACCTTGCACTTGCCGGGTGCGCTCGAAGCACTTGAAAAATAGGAAATTCAGTAACTACATCTTTTATCTAAAAGCACACCCCACATCCTTGACATCAGAGTCAGCAGTCACAATGTCGGGGCAAAAACTGAGTGCATTTGTTTTTTTTTTTATAAAAATAAGGGAAGTCCAAGGATCTTGAGTGGCAAAAGGCCATTTTCCATTGCAGTCTTGGGTATTAGGCGCTGATTTGAATGGATGTGGCATGGTGACTGGAAGGCACGCTGGTTGTTTATGGGTTTGGGGGGGGGGATGGGTGCACAGTTCTAGGGGACAGTATCTGCTGAGAAAGTCTAATAGCTGGAGATGCCCCTTCACTGACATTAGATGAGGGTCTCGCTGAGGCTGTGCGAACATGCTGTTTGACAGCTAACTACAGGCCTTTGTGGTTTGAAGAGAAGAGATTCGCAACATATACTGAAATGTTTTGTTCTCTCTCTAGACAGCTCATTGCCTCAAGTGTAGTAGGAGTGCTGGTGGAGGCACTAGATGGAGACAGTGAGGTTTATGATGAGTGTTGCCTGATTTGGTGGCTGGAGGTTTGTAAGGAGTACACTCTTATAAAGAATGACTTTCAGTGGTTCTTGGCTTGTATATACAGTTTTAGGCACAGTCTTTAAATGGTGTAGAATGTTCACATTATGGAGGTTCTTTTCACTTTAAAAATGTTTTTTTTTAGTTACACAAAAAAGGTTCTTAAGGAATGATCCACTGAAAGGTTCTGTAGAACCATGGTTCTTAAAGTGGGGTCAGAGGACCCCCAGAGGTGAATGTATGTATGTATGTATGTATGTATTTATTTATTTAAATTATTTATTTATTTATTTAAAAATATCACATGGTGTCTAAATCCATCCAAAATAAAGATGAACTATCACTCCCACTTGAATTTTTTTCTGAGCCAGTAGCCTATGAGCTACAACATGAGGTAACATATAAATATAAATATTATGTAATATAAAACCCTCATCATTTGCTTACATTTGAATAAGTTTCGCAGAAGTTTATCACAAGACTTTATCTGTGAAATGATATCACAGTATAAAGTTATTTCTGAGTTTTGATTCTTTGGTACAGACAAAAGAACCAATAGTTTCATGAAAAATTTTTATTTTATTTTTTTTATTTTTTACAGTCTGCACTGCTAGGGCTGCGCGATTGATCAAATTTTATTTTCAATTACAATTATGGCTTCCAACGATTATCAAACAATCTCTTATTGTCTTGTGTTACCCCTGGATGCCATTGGGTTTTTTTCCTTAAAATGTATTTTAATAAAAGGAAAATGCATTTTAAATAGCTCAATAAATGCATAATATAAGCTGATATTTCCAAGGTCATAGAGTCATCGTGTTAAATTATCATGATGTCAACATTGACTAAAAATATACGATTATGATTTTTGCAATAACAGAGCAGCCTTATGGACTGCAGTAAAAATCTAGTTCAACATGACTATGCTCTATTTGTAGTGTTGGTCGGTGTTCTTTAAGTACTAAGGATATTCATGATATACTCAGAAAAGCAGATCATGACAAAATTAAAAATATCACGATAAAAGTCACAATGAAACACCCAAGTATTCTAATAATACATGCTTATTATAACAAGAGGACATCACAGACAATAATTTAAACAGTTATAAACATATACAGTTACACATATTTCCATAACATGTTATTTTAGCACCTTTTCAGGAGTGTATGGGTACATTTGACTCACTCTAACTTGTGTTTTTAGGTTTTGATGGTGATTCTAGGTGTTGATAGTATTCAAAGCCTCTTGCTCCCTAAAATGAAAACATTCTTATAAGGTAAGATTTAAGTGACGGCACATGGTTTCTTTGCTTTAACTCTTTGGTGGTCTCTGTAAGGTAAGTGGCATACTAACATTTTACCCTTTAATTTTTAAAGCATGTTATATGCGAACATTAAATGTGTAATATATGTACATTAGGTTCACAAAGAAGCTAGGCCTCTTCTTGGCTTCTGAACATGCCACTGGAAATCAGAATGACAGCTCAGAGCTCCAGTGGACCCAGGCAACCTTGCACTGTCCCTCACCTGATAGGAGGAAGACAGAAAGGAAAAGTTCTCATAAATATTGTCTGAGTATATGCCAAAGACTATGCCTGAACCTGACCAACAGTGTCTAAAAACTTGACAACGGAAATTAAAGGGAATAAGCATGAAAGCACGAGGTGAGTAGAAAGACCATGTCACAATTAAGCTACTTAATGGGTAGAAGCCCCCTGATAGATCACATACAATTTACATCAAGAGTCGCTCTAATAAAGACTTTTTCAAACTTAACATTGAAATTCAATTAGGTGTTGCGTGCATAACCAAAGCCGTGAAAAATGAACTCACAGTGAGGGGGTGGGGAAGCCGGTCCTTCTCCAGTTTTGCCCTGAGGCGAAAAGGCCCATTAATTTAATACATTCTGTGTATTTTCACATGCACTTTTCTAGGGAACATTGCACATTTCACTACTAATGTACCTAATACAGTGTCAGAGCATGCAGAAAATTATATTAAATCTAACAACTAAAAAAGCCACTTTTGTTTCCATACTGTAAGTGACTAGACCACTTTCAATCAGTCAAGCATGAAAAATGACCCAGTCAGAAAAATTTGAGGTGGATTTATTGATTTGGCTTTGAATGGGCCACTGTTGCTACTGTGGTTTCAATATATTGCTTTGCATCAGATACAAACTCTTAAATGGGCCACCTTAATTAAAAGGTCTGTGTGTGTGTGTGTGTGTGTGTGACTGTTTTTTCATTCTCGCACCAGTGGAGGAGAAGCTTTTATTCAACTCCAGAGCACAACAAAGCATAAGGTCTTAGCTCGACGTCTCAGAAGGGGGAAAGCTAATCAAAGCGTTAGTCATTAACAGCAACTTAGCAAATGTAAGTTTACATGAAGGTCAATCCACTCCACAACATGTAATGAATTATATGGCAATTACAGAGGGAGAAAAGTTGTTGTTTGTCGGTCCTTGCATGCCCAGTAATGACAAGCGCAGGTCAACAACGTTTCAGAGAAAGTCCCCTCGCCCCTTCTTCACTGGTCAGCTAATTATGTGAAGTGCGTCCGCTGAGCCGCTGTGGATGGGAATTTGTCTATGTAAAAACCAATAACGACTCTCCCTTTGCCCTGCGCTTGGCCTGTTTTTGGAATTTTCCAATGTGAGATGTTTGTATTTGATTATGTCTGGAGTGCAGATGTTATGTCTTCACCCTAGGGCTTTGTGGTTGTGATTTGTTTTTGTAATGCGTCTAAACTCCCATTGCCTTTTTCATCCAATATGCTAAAAATATGTGCTGTCTGATTTGAAGCCTTTTGCATTTGGGCTTCTGAAAGAAGTGGATGTGTGTAATGCAGTGTATTCAAGCTGTTTAGAGGTCGTCAGCAATGAGTAGTTTAACCACCCCCCACCCCTAACACATCCCCTTTGGATTATAGTCATTATAAAATTGTCAGATGTTTGCTGTTTATATTCAAAGTAGAGTCCAAGCTGGGTTCCAATACTGTGATATTAAAAAAGGCTGATTATTGCTGCAGAAATACAGAGACTTTGTACAACAGGCCATAGAAGCCATAAAATGAAAGACAAGGATTTTCCCTCTGCACTTTACTTGTAAACATAGCTGTCATTAATAGACAGCCCCCCTGCCCCCATTTTAACACCCACTTTCTTTCACTTCAACTACTGATGGTGGCTGTAGTTGTGAATTAAATGCAAAGAAAATAACCCATGGCTTTTCACAGGTCTCTCAAAATGAGAGAACAAAAGCCAAGGAACAGCATCAACTATATGCATGACATGGGCGAAAAAATGGGAGAGAGTTGTTAGATGTGAACAGCGTAAATAATAGATGAGCAAACTATGAATGTAGCGCCGCTTTTCCTTGTTTCAGCACGCATTTTTCCATTTGTCTCTCGTTGCTAAATTTTTAACGGTTTTTCGCATCAGACTGATGCTACTTATAATTACCAACTTTACACCAAAATTGCATCTGACAAGAGTTGGTTTCTGAAGAACATTTCTGAGAGGGAGCAGTCACCTGGGCATTGAAAGAGTGAAAGTCGTTTAAATATTACATGCCCTCCCTCGGAATAGTGACAAAATCATTTGAATTAACAGAAAAGACGCGAGGCCCTAATTGAGCAAGTTGTGATTTATTTATACCTGTTTAGAGAGCTCGCCACATTTCCTGCCAGTAGACGGCCCGTCTGCAAACACATGCATTTCCCTTCGCCATAAAAAAGGCAGAGGAATTTCTGAGTGCCTGAGTTTTATTTATTTATTTTAAAACAGAAGGATTCTTCAAGCTTAATCCAGATTTGGCCATTTGGAGTCGGAATAATGGATGGAGCGTGCATGTATTTTTAATGGCTGCATGTTGTGTGGGAGATAAACATGGTGTTTGAGTTGTTCTCTTTCTGCTGAGCTGTGTATTCCCATTGCACTGCTCTACTGTACAGGAAGCAAGATACACCAATTTCAACTTAACTGCTGAAAACTAATATGTCATGACTAGCATGTGTGCATTGTAACTTTGTGCCCCATGCATTTGAACCACTTGAGCAAGTTGTTTCAGTGTCATAATTATCGGTATTCAGTGTGACCTCACTTACCTCCATGCCTTCATCACCTCCTAGAGACTGTTTTTACTCTGCACAAGCAAATTAGGGGCTTCACAGCCTCCTCCTCCTTCTTCCTGGCCTCTTTGGGTTTTGTAGAAGTTTGAAATGAGAACATCTTCAGGTTGACTTAAAGTAGTTAAAGTAATTCACATGCAATATGGTGCACTAATTTTGACCACTGAGACTAACTACAGTCCTACTAATAATGTGTTTGGGCCCATTTTTAATAAGTCATCATAATTACGCTGAGAATTTGATTGGGCATCTGTGCCCAGGAAGATGAAATATGTTGTGTGGGCTTGATGGTAAAGGATATTGCTTGCTGTTCATACATAATTGAGCGATCTTGAATGTCAGACCTGTGGGAGCAAATGCTGGAAAAAGCATCAGTGCCCCCCACCATTAGGTACACAACTGCTCCTGCCTGCTGCATGACTGTGTGGGAAGGACATATGTCATTGAGTTGCTGGCTGAATACACCATAAACATCTAGATTTGGCAGTTTGGCACTGTTTGTGGAGGAGCATTCTAGTTGTCAAATGACTGGTGCTTAGGTCGTTTAGGTTGTTCCATTTGTCATTCACAGCCAAAAGAAAAAACGTGAGATTACATAAGGATTTTTCAACCTACTTCTGCTCAATAGAGCCAAATCCTACATTTTGTCTGAGTGGGCGGTTTTGTCTTTTAGATACCCCAATGGCAATAGTCCTTTTTGGCCTTTTCTGACCTCTTTCTACAAACACTTTGTTTTTGTTTTATACCAACTACCCCACATCTTCCCCAATACCCAAACATACTCTTTGACTTTTAATTCCTTAGGATTGAGTAGGCAATTTTACTGCTGTCTTTAAGAAATATGCATATGCAAATTGTCTCTGTTTAAGTTGGATTATTTTTCGAAACCAACCGAATAATTTCTTCAACTGACTTGGTAACCCCATTTCCAGAAAAGATGAAATATTTTCCAAAATGTGATAAAAACAAAAATCTGTGAAATGTTAATTCATGTAAACCTTTATTTAACTGCCAAAGTACAAGTAAAGATTTTCAATAGTTTTACTAACCAATGTAATTAAATTTTTAGAATTTAATGTCTGCAATATACACAACAAAAGGACAGAGACATGTTTACCGTTGTGTTACATTACATAATGCTTTTGTAATAGTTTTGCATTTGAAAATTTTATCCATTCTTGATCTTAGACTTCAGCTGCTCAGCAGTTTGTGGTTGCTGTATTCTCATTCTCCTCTTCATGAAGTCTCCTATTCTTCAAGCACACACTCTGTGTCTACAAAACCATGCTGTTGTAGCTTGTGCAGAATATGGTCTGGCATTGTCCTGAAGAAATAAACATGGCTTTCTCAGGAAGAGACGTTGCCTCGATGGCAAAATATTTCTCTCTAAAATCCTAATATGTGCCAAAGAGTCGATGGTACCTTTACATACATGCAACTCACCCATACCATGGGAATTGGTGGACCCACAGATGCCGGGTTTTGCACCTTTTGCTGAGAAAAATCTGGATGGTTGTTTTCATCTTTGGCACAGAGAACTTGATACCTGTTTTTTCTATAACAAACTGAATTGTGGACTCATCTCACCAGTGTACATGGTTCCAGTCTTTTGGCTCATCTGAGATGAGTTTAGGCCCAGAGAACTCACTGGTGGTTCTTCATAGAGCTGATGTATGGCTTCCTCCTTGCATAATACAGTTTCAAGTTGCATTTCTTAATGCAGTGATGGACTATGTTAAGTGACAGTGTTTTTTTGAATCTTTATACAATAATATGTAGAAAGACCAAAATTTATTTTGCAATCGTGTGTTGAGAAATGTTCCTTTTGAAGGGACTAACAATTCTCCTGCAGATTTTTGCACAAGCCATGAATCATTTTGGCTTGCAAAGACTGAGCTATTGATGAATGCTCCTTTATACCCAATCATGATTCCACCTGCTACCAGTTAACCTGAGTTTTTTAACCCTGTGTTATTTGAATATTCACAGGACATTTCAATCTAATTTTAACTCCGTCCTAACTTTTGTTGAGTGTGTTGGAGCACTGACTTCTAAATTTGTGAATATTTACAAAAGTTGGATAGTAAAACTTTTAAAAACCTTTTCTTTGTTCTTTTGTCAGTTCAATAATGGTTCACAAAAATGTACATTTTACAGAATGTTGTTTTAATTGCATTTTAAATAACCCAACATTTCTAAAAAAAAAATAGGGTTTGTAAGTTAATCTTATAATCAGTTAACAAACTGAGGGGAGGATGAGAATGTATGCTATGCCTTTGTTTGAAAATGACTTCTTATCCCCTTCTTAACCTGCCTGAATGATCAGTAAATCTAAATTGATACTCTGGTGCATGCCCATGATAATGAAGAGCATATTGACCCCATCCCCCAAAATTTTTATGTCTCTACCACCCCCCTCAACAAAATTAGTCATGTCTGTTTCCAGCAGTATTCAAAACAACCTGATGCAAACTTTGGGCCATTGCCTAGAACTGTAATATTCCTATAACTCATAAAAATATGAAGTATTAGATATATTGGCTGCTATACTACTCAAGATGCCATTTTTTCTGTATTGCCAGAAAAATGCCAATCTTTAGAGACCTGTTCAAGAGCACGATTGTTGTTAAAATCCACTTATGCAGAGCACAAGTTGGCCAAAATGTAGATAGACCATACTGTCAGTAATTTTGGGTAGAGTGAAAAAATACTGCCATGAATTCAGCCTGTTTGTTGAACTTTTATACCCTTTGACTGCCATTTGATCTCAATGGTTGAGTTATTTTCCTCTTCTGTGAGAAGTACTCCATTTACCCAGCCTCAGCTCTATTTTTCAACTCCCCCACTGGCCTCTTACACTGATGTGCCTTCTCAGGAGGTCTGGATATGAGCGTCGTCTATAAAGAGAAAACCTGACTCTGTAACTCAATGAAATGCAGGAGGAGACAGGAAGCTATTTATTTCCTTTTGAGACCCAGTCTCAGGCGAGATAAATGGGTGCACTGTCGCACGAGCGAAGAGCCAGCTTCATATTTTTGACGTTTTCGTGTTTAATGTGTTATATATTTTATATGAGCCATCTTTATGCTCTCCCCCTTTTTGCATTTTATTTTAAAGCTTAAATGCAGTTATTGATGCACTGGCTCGAGTACATTATGCGTTATTTGTTAGCAAGCACCATTTTTGCATATTGACGCTAACAAGAAAATGCATGTATGGAAACTCTAATATAAATTGACTTATGTTTAGATGCTCAGTTTCTGCACACTAAGCTCTTCTGCAAGTAATATATAGTTCTTTATATTGCTAATCCAAGCATGCAGCTTTTAAGAGTCCAACTTGATAAAAGAAATGCATACAGACATCGCGCTTCTAAAGACTTTTATCTTGTGGAGCTGCTTTGACAGATTGCTCCTCTTTCTATTCCATCTCATGCAACAAGAAAGGAGGGAGGTGTGTGATGAAAAAGGAGCTGGTCGTGTTGGTTAGTTTTGGGATGGTATAGGTGGTCTTCCTGTAAAAAGCCTCTTAAAGTGTTATGGTGGCTTAAACACTTATAAAAATGGCATACATGAAGGATTTCCATAGTGCTGTATAATACTCCAATTGCATTCTGTAATGTCTTCAGTAAATGGGTGTAAGCTACAGAAACGGGTTAAAGGATACAGTATCCAATGCTTGATGTCCCACTCACGCCTGCTAATATGGACAGCCCTAAGGTTCACCTACTTGTCATCATGGCCCACCGTACAGTACGAACTGTGGCCCCTAAAGCTGCTTTGTGGCAACATCAGTTGTAAAACAGTTATACTAATTAAATGTATAAAAAAAGTTACAAATCAGAGCTATAATGCAATAATAGTTCTTTTCTAATTCAAAACATGTATGATACCTTCCAACAAAAGTTATTAGCATTAGCTAATATTTCCCCCAGATTTGTTAGCATTAGCTAATATAAATTTCCCAATTTAGGAGGCAAATTTTTAATTTTGCAAGCTTATTTGCCCTTGCTTCTAGCTAGCTTGACCACCTGTGTGATTTCATTCACCCAGCTGTCCACCTGCTCTCGCTCTTCTGCGAGTTGCCAGTCCTTTTAAAAATAAATTTGTAATCAATTAGATTTTTGTGTTGCCCTGTGATGGGTTGGCCTCCTGTCCAGGGATCCCGACCCGGAAATGGAAGAAGCGGTTTAGAAAATGGATGGCTGAATGGATGTTTCACTCTTTTTTAGGGGGGTGGGTCTTGATTTTCTGTCCATTTCTGTTATATCCAATTCCAGCTCTAAGTTAGGTCTCCCTTTATTACATAAAACCAGCAACACTGGGAGGGTGTTGGTTAGCATGTTACGCGAAACACCACCACATCTTTTCAAACTTCTACTA